>WEKX01011677.1:708-29022 GCA_013390025.1 Pitta sordida
TGACTTGCGGAATAAAACCTCACAGCTCGTAAGAGTTATGAGATAGGTATGTTTATTTGCAGCGCTGGAAGCAAGGGGGAATAAATCCTCCAAAAAACTTGCTTCCTCTGTTTTTAGCAGTGCCTTATATACTACAGAGTTATACAATATTGAGTAAGTAAGTCATACAATATTCAACAGGTGAGTTACATATGAATCCCAGTTCTCACCTGGGTTATATTTGATATCAGTACATCTCTGACAATTGGTGGTTTATGGGCGAACATTCCTTGCTGATCGGTGTAGTTAAACCCTAATCCTCTTAGCTCACTTCCAACCTCCTGCTGATAATTTTTATTCTATCCTTTCCTGTGTATTCCCCCTGTGTTCCCAACTTAATTCATTCTTTGGTTTCTTCTTTATGTTCACAACTCACCCCCTCCCCACTGCAGCTGCTGGGGCTCAGCACCATGCAGCTGTGGAGGCCTGGCACCCTGCTGCTGTTGGGGATTCCCTGCAGCGGCACAACCACAGGGAACCCGGGGGACTCCCCAGACCGGCAGGGTCAGAAATGACCTCCTTTGCTCCCCTGTCCCAGGAATGCCCCCCCCACCCCTGATGCTCCAGGACTGAGGGGGACAGTGTGATGGACATGGGTTATTTGCATATGTTTGGTCTGCTGCTCTTCACAGAATTCAGCTTTTGCAGCACTGCTGAAGATGGCTCGATTCTTCGTGGCATTTTCCTGTCTGCTTATGCCCAGAGTATCTCTGCTGCCCTGTGGGGTGGGACCAACCCACACCTGGAGGCAGCACTGCCATGCCCCGCGGGGCAGGGTGGCTCACTCAGGGGTGGGCAAGACTCCATCCCTTAGGAGAGTATGCTTTATACACACTGTGCCAACCTCTCCAGGGAGGTGCAGAGGCAGCCCACCACATGGACTTAAAGCCACAACCCTGCCCAGGATGGTGCGTGCTCAAAGCACCCTAACCCTAAACTAGCTCTGAGCACACGGGGTGAGGGTCCTGCGTGCCAGCAGAGGCCTGGCTCACACACTGCTGTGCTGTGCTCCAGGTCCCACGCTCTGCTCCAGGCACCGCCAGGCTCCACTCCAGCCCCACGCTCAGCGCTCGCTGCCACGCTTCACTCAACTGCAGCGGCTCAAGCAGAGTGCATCGGCTTGAGCGAAGCGTGGCAGCGAGTGCTGGGCCTGGCGTGACCCACTGCACCCCCTCTGTTTAAACACGTTTTGCTGATTTTGCCAATTCCCCCATCCGCCACCATCCTGGGCAGCCATGGAGTTCCTGTGGCGGCAGTACAGCCACCCCAAGGACTCCCCAGGCAGGGGCAGGTCAGAAGACACGGGTTGCTGAGAACAGCTGAAGCAGCTACTGGTTAGCAGGCTGTGAAGGTGGTTGCTGCCTGGGTGGCTTCCCTGGGAAGGTGACTAATGGTGAAGCAGCAGCAGGTTCTCAGGCGGCTATGGGGGCACCATCCTGCCCACTGTCTCCAGAGCAGGACACTGAGGGTGAGGAAATGCTGCACACTGTGAGAAAATGTATTTTTTATGTCAGTAGTCACATGTGCTTATGGTGAAAGAGAGCACATTTTGGGAGGATGTGTGTTTAACTGAATTATAGCACGAGCTGTGAAATAAAATTAGTGTTCGCATCTTCAAGGGCAGCTTATGCCCCCTGTCCTTCATGGCAGGAAGAATAGCTATGAATGAAATACTGTGTGACTCATGTCCTTTGTCTTTTAACTCCAAGCTCTCCAGGACCTCCACTTGGAAGACACTGACACCAAACAGAGGGAGTGTACCCTGATCACAGTTTGTGCCAGCTGCTGAAGGAGAGTAGGATGTATGCTGATCTCTGTTAACCCATACAAACACTTCTGAAGAGAAAAAGGGCTCGAATCTCTCCTGAGTTGTTGTAAAGAACAACTGAAGGAAAATACCTTGTTTGATGTTTAGTCTTAGGACTTTCATCTTTATTTTAAAAAAAGACATCTTGATTAATGGCACCTTTCTTCTTAGGAAGTTGGGTTCTGTTTAATGTTTGACAGATAAACCACTTTTTCACTGCAAGAGGAGCTAGTGATAACTTTCTCAAAAGGGAATTTTCTGCAAATCGTTCTTGATTTTCATCAGACAAGAAGCAGAAGCACATCTAGTAGAGTGCTCTCGAGCCATGAACAGGCACCTCTGTGTGTTTCCTCCAGTGGTACTGTTCTCTTGGTACCCACAGACGCCACTTTGCTTTTCAGACTTGATTGAGAAAGGCAAGGGATTCTTTTCAGACAAGTTCTCCTATATTGTCTTTCTCCTGTAATTATGCCAGCTTTTCTAGTCAATAAGTTTTAAATTAATTCCTCCTCTTTATAGCATGCCGGTTGGAGGAACATGCTCTGGGTGTTCCAGTCAGCTTGTGATGCAGCAGCTGTGTTGATGTGACTGCGGAAACAGGAAGGGCTGAAGCAGGCCATGAATATCACTGGATGAGTGAAGGTTGGGTTAATGCCTCGTGCTGCTCCATCTGTTGAGTGCAGTTAGCATCATATATACAGTTATACATCCTCCATCGCGAGGAATGGGACAGGCCAAAGGCATCGCAAAACATTCTCGCAAAGAACGGCAGGTCGTTAATATGCATGCAGGCCACGCCCATTGCTCCACCCCCCGGAACTCCGCAGGGCTTCGAGCGCTTCTCCCCTTGGACCCGCTGAGCATGGGGAAGCAAAGGGAACAGTTTCTGAGCCCCCTCTGACTCAGGAGACCCCCCCCAGCCCCGAGAATCTGTTGGCTTTTCCAGGCTGCTGTGGCCATGCTCCAACAGACCAAATGGCGCCACAGCTCCCCCACCCCGACCCCGATGCGCGTGCCCACGGCGTCCCGGCATGGCATCTCGGGCCACCAGGGCTGCTGCGGGGCGGGNGGGCAGGACTGGCCTGGCCCCGTGGGGAGGGTGCGCAGTGCCTCTCGCTCCCGTAGCGTTTATGGTCCCGTGTCGCCGTGCCCTGTCCCTGCCCCGCTCCTGTGTGTCCCCATGCCTGGGCCCTACAGTGGAAGGCTCACACCATGCTGTGCCCTGGGCGGCCACTGAGACCCGGCGCAGCCCCACCACAAGTCACGCTGTCCCCTGTTACTCTCAGCCCAGCCAGGGACTGACCCCTGCCGGGTGTGTTACTGTTCCCATGGCTACAGGTGGGGAAGCTGATGTGGTCTGTGCCCGGGGACGGCGTGCCCGGTGCACCTGGTGATAACGTAGTCCCAGGGAAAGTGCCCCATGAAAGTGGGGCTGGGCTGGCCGTGGCGGCAGTGGGGCAAACCCTGTGTGCTGGGACAAGGCAGTGATGGATCCTGCCCCCAAGTTAAGGTTTCCTAGGCTCCAAGAGCACCAACCAGAGCCCGGGGACACCCCTTCCCCACCATGGTGGCAGTGCAAACATGAGCAGTGGCAGCAGCCGTGGCAGCAGCTGTGGAAGCAGCAGCGTGGCTAAAGAGAAGCCCAGGGATTGTCCGGGGGGTCTCCTCAGGCAGAGAGGGCTCAGAAACACTTCCCTTTGCTCCCCTGTGCTGGGAGAGCCCGTGAGGAGGAGTGGGAAATGCTCCCCAGTGCTCCTGATTGGCTGGGGGTGGAGCGATGGGCGTGGCCTGCGTGCATATTAATGACCCGCACGTGTTTGTGAATTGGGCATTTCACAAGACCCTGACAAGACCCATCCTCACGAAGGGTGAGGTATGACTCTAGTGGTGTTTCACTGCAGAGAAAAGGGCACTGTGGCATTTATTAAAGACTGCCCCATTCTGCTTGACAGTTCAGCTTTACATGTGCCTGAAAAATGGGGAGAAACCTGCTTTCTGGCTATGATAACACTGCTGGAGGACATGCACAGGCAAGGCAGGCTTCACTTGAGAAGATTCAAGCACAAGGGATGATGGTGTCCTGTTTTTTCTCACAGTTCCTTTATGGAAAGGTTAAAGAGGAAAACCACACATATTTAGGTGTACAGACTGTAGACAATCCATCAGTGATGCCTTGCCTCTCATTTCCAAGTGACAGTGCTTAATTAGAGCCTGCTAGGACGAGCCGTTCTGACTCCGAGGCATTTGTGGTTGGGCAGGACCTGTGGAACGTGCTGCCAACATACCACGTTGTGTTGGATTGACCCTGTTCTCGTGTTTTTCAAGCCCCTTATATATGTACCTTTGAAGATTACCTTTTAAGCTCAGAAAATTAGTTAAAAGGAGTTGCTGCTGGTGAATATGCATTGGATCTCATGAGCTGTGTGCTCAAACAGCTTGTGCTGTTGCAGGGCAGAAAATCCAACTGAAATGAAAAAAAGGACTCTCTTGTATAATTGCTTTCATTCTGTCATCTGATTCTGGATATAATGGTGTAAATGTACTCCTGTTGATTATACTTCTTAAGAGGTGGCCTTTGCCAGTCTTGTGCTTGCATGGAAATGCATGGGAAATCCTCGTTATGGCTCAGGCTCCAGGCCAGGAGTGTGCACAACCTTCTTACTTGCATAATGAAGTCCAAAAGTAAGTGTTCTTCCTGGCAAATTGTATTTATGACAACATTAGATGAAGAAAAACTTATTAATGCAGGGATTGCCTTTGCAAACTGCTGCAGAGCAGAGAAGTGCTGATGTGTTACCACGGTGAAGTTTGTCCTTCATCTTGGTATTGGATAGATAAATCTCATCTGAAGATAAGTACATTTTTGGACTAATGCTTATGTCAGTTTCACCTGCTTCTTCATATAATGTAAGAGTAAAAAAGGTGAAGTATAAAAGCAGAGCTTGTTTATTGTTTATTTACTACTATCCTTGTTTCCCTATAGTAAGGTCAGGAGACTGAAGCAGGAAGTGATACATTGGCTATCCAAACAATCATACAAGAAATTTACTGATGAGCATGAAATAAAATCAGTCTTCTGGAGTTTTATAGCTGTTCATATTTTACTTGCTTATTAACAGAGACTTTTTGAAGGGAAGCAATTGCAAAAATTAGATTCCACTTTTAATACTAGAAAACAGTTTATGAGTAAGGGTTTGTTGTTGGTTGTTCCCTCTGTCCCTGGCATGTTCCTTTTAATCTCTGTGAGGGAATAATTTTGGATGGACAGGAAAATTCTGGTCTTTTTAGTCAGGATGGATGAAGCTTGTGAGTTTCCTCTGTGTCTGCACCAGACCTGATTGAGAAAAGACAGCATGACCAACGTGTTCTGGTTTAAAAGTAAACTGTGACTCAGTGTAAGAGGACTTTTTGTCTCTATTTGTTGTGGCCCACTCTCTCGCTTTCTAGTGTAGATCTCTGTACTTGTGCTAATTTGGGATTAGATATGATTTGGTGATCTGGTTTTATGCAAGTTGATGTTGTCACTTTATTGACTAGCCTTTTGTCCTCACCTCTTCTGCATGTCCGACAGTCTTTTCTGTAGTGCCTAGGCGCAGTCAGGATAGGTAGAATAAGTTTCTGATGGAAGTACAGTTAAACCCCCTCGATCACGAGGAAAGGGACAGGCCAAAGGCGTCGCAAAACATAAAACTCACAAAGAACTGCAGGTGGTTAATATGCAGGCAGGCCACGCCCATTGCTCCACCCTCCAGAACTCCGAAGCGCTGCGGACAATTCTTTGCTCCTTCCCGTAGTCTGTCTTGGCACAGGTGAGCAAAGGGAACTGTTTCTGAGCAGCTTCTGTGACTGCAGCCGAAACCCCGCGCCGCTCCCCCACCAGCCCCCTGGTCCGACCCCGGGGCTCACGCCGACCCCGGGGGACCCACGCCAGCCCACACGTGCTCGCCCCGCCTCCGCGACAGGTAAGGGGCTCTGGTCAGCATTCTTGGAGCCTGGAAAAACCTTAATTTTNAAAAAATTGCTTCGCAAATGGGTGAGGTCGTGAAGGAGAAGTCGCGATACAGAGAGGATTCACTGTATTTACTTGTGGAGAGGCAGAGTAATGAAGCAGGAAACTCTCCAGGTGTTTGGTTTATTCCTTCTCTTAGGCTGATTGATGTTTAACCTTAGGTAAGGCCTTAAACCTTTTTCAGCCTGTTTCCTTCATGAAAAATGGGCTGTAACTTCTTTCTGTTAGAGGTGAATTTCCAGGATTAGAAAGAGGGTAAAAATGTTTCAGATAATGTACAGAGCCTCAGTGAATTGCTTGTGACTTGATGTGGTCCAGGATCTTCTGAGAGCAGCAGCATTCCAAGGCATATGAGTAAATTCTTATGAGGTGTTATGTGTGTGGATTACAGTGAGTGAGATTAATGCAGAGATGCAGATTAATGCAAGAGGTGATCATGTAGGTCTTCTCTCAGAAATCAGACCTGAGACATTAAAATCTGCAGCATGAATTTTAACTTGAGCTGTCATTTTTTAATTTATGGTGCCATCTCAGAGATGCTTAATGCTCCTTGCATGTAATCCAAAAGCCTTGTCTTAAAGTGTGTATTATTTGGGCTCTGTTTAGTGTAGAATTAAACCAAATACACACCCTTGCAGTCTGTGTATGTCCCAGATAGAATCATTTGGTGTGACTAATCAATGACCAAATTTTGATCTTAATCTTCATAACAATACAGAGCTGCTGGCCAGTAGTGCCTGGCTTCACCCTGACAAATGATGGGGAAGCTCCCATGAATGATGCAGGATGGCCAGACCCACTTGCAGGACAGGTCACATCAGCGAGGTTGCCTTTGCCGTCAGGGCACATGCAAGGATGGCTGTTCCCAGTGGTGGTTCAACATGGTTCCCACACCAGGCTGCCTTTGTGTCCTCCGCCAGGGAGTGGTGGAGCAGAGGAGAGGCCTGCAACACTTTCCCAGGTTGCCTAGTTCCTACTGGTGTGAAGATGGAGTTTCAGCAGGAAGTGGTGAACCAAGGAGTAGTTTAAAATAGCTGATACTTACGTTTCTCTTTCTGCATGAGCAAAAGTGTTGCTCCTTGTGATGCCTGTGGGACCATTTTGGCAGAGGACATGTTAGATATTTTAAATGAGAGAGAGCAACATTTCACCTCCTTAGCATTTTTCACAGTCATTGCTCCGTATTTGCAGATTATGGGTCCTGTGAATCGCCCGATCCACAAATACGTGAATCCGCATATGACTGTATCTGTAAACCAAGAGAGAACTGCCTCAAATTTTAATTTGATGGTGGGGTGATGGGCTGGGACAGCATGGGTCAAGAGTGTCTAGAAATAACTTATACTTCATACCTGATATGTGGCCTTCATGAAACAAAGGGATGGTTTTAGCATGGGCAGGTGTCCATATAATGCCACCTTTGAGATTAAGGAAGCAGTTTGAATGTCTGAGACGAGTGGGGGATCGGTGCCAAAGAAGCAGAGCTACTGTGTGCTAGCCTTGGTGAGGAGAGAGTGGGCACAGGAGCAGCTCTGTCACACCTGAGCTGGGACCTGCAAGGGCAAGTACAGGAGGGTGCAGAGAGGGTGTAGGGAGAAACTAATGCTGTGGCTGCTTCTCATGCTGGGTCTTGCACGTGCTTGTAAGACTCAAGAACTGTCATGTTAACACCTTCCCTCATGAATTCATTTTGGAAGCAAACTGCTTCTTAGCTGCTTCAGCAGTTTCCACCTCTGAAGCCAAGCTCTGTTTCAGTAATCCCTTGGGTCATGCCTGCAAGAGGATCCTACATATCAAATTGCAAAAGCGCTGAAAATGAAGTACTGCCTGTGTTGCTCCGTGCCATTTCCACTGCGTTCATTTAGACTGTGTTTTATCCCTCAGGTTGTCTGGGGGTGTTTGAGTGCTCATATCAAAGGAGTATTGACAGAGGAGAGGAGGCTACAGACACTCCACTTTAGTACAGTGGTAAGTGTCCCCACCTGGCGTGTGGGAGACTCGGGTTCAATTCCCACCCGGGAGACAGTGTTGAGAGTTGGACTTGATGATCCTTGTGGGTCCCTTCCAACTCAGAATATTCTGTGAACTAATTCTGTGAACTTTCCCACTGTGTCCAGAATGGCCAACGTCTGGCCATTAACTGGTGGCAGTATGAGGAGTTGCTGCTTAGCTATTGATTGAAGTACAGTTCCAGTTTGTCCTCCTAGTGACATAATGGGACAGAGTGCCTGCTGTGTTTGAGCTGCAGCTTCCCCAGTGCTGCTGAGGGTTTGGCAGCAGGTGAGGTCTGTGACATGAGGCAGTGCTGCAATGAAAGCTGGAAGAGCAATTTAGAAGCTGTGTGACTAAACTCAGTAGTCTTGCTGGTGTCATGGACTTCAGGCCCAGTGGGAGAGCTGAGTTGTCAGGAAAGGGCAGTTGAGCGTCTGCTAGCCCTGGTTCATTGTATCTCCATCTCCCCATGGCAATGCTGTCACCCAGCTGAGGGGACTGTGAGCCCAGGAGGACTGAGTCAGCGGGAGAGAAGGATTAGGTCATGCTCAAAAGATTAGGATGTTTAGACGAGCACATGAAAATGCTTGCATCTCACTGCAGCTTTAGGCTTCCAATCCAAGTTTAGTCCATTGATTTAAGGACTTTGCTGAGAAACTGTTAGTCACAACACTCATCTGTTAACTGAAGAATGTAAGAATGGCCACTTCACAAGAGCGTATGTTTCTCATGTTTCTCCTGTATCTGTCAGAGTCCATTTACTCATAGTTCTGTACTCCCAACTAATGCTGACACTTCACAAGCATGCTGACTGAGAGCAAATAACAATCTTGCTGTGCTGAAGCAACTGGACCCCACAGAGAACAGCAGCATCCTTTGGCAGGGGTGACCATGAACTTGTTAACACAGTTGGTATGTGTGAGCTGACATCTGCAGTTCCCGTTTAGTTGGGTTAGCTGGGCCAGCTGGGACAAGCCATCATAAAAGGCAGTTTCTGAAAAGGGAGTCTGACTGTCTTAGAGAATTGGATAAACCTCTTACACATAAAAGTAGTGATAACTTGATGAACTTCACTTTGCCATCACCAGGGAATAGAGGGTTATGATGGAAGTCTCAAAACTATGATCTTACTGACAGCAGACCATAGAATTAACAACACCCCTTCAAGTCTCTGAACAAAAACATATTCTCTTTTATGAAAACATGGAAAACCTGTAAACTGATGAAAACTTCTCATGTAATGGAAGGATTTTAAATATAGAATTTATTGGTGTAGGATTTTATTGAAGAAAAAATGCATAAACATATGAAAAATCACGGCATATTTTACATGGGTAACTTAATGTTAGTAGCTCTTCTAAATTTACAATTAAGCATTCTGCTTCAAGGCTTAAGGCAGTCCCCAGCTCCGAGAGATTGTTTTCTTATGCCTTTCTCTGAAGCATCTGGCATCAGCCTCTGTAGAAAACAGGGTATTGGATTTTTAAAAGCACCCATGTTCATCCACTATGGCAGTTTCTATGTTTAAATACCCTTGTGGTCAATCGTGACTTTGACAAAATTATGGCATTCTCTTTTCAGTTGTTAAAGAAACCCAAGGCCTAGTGTCTGCATCAGAATATTTAGGAACAAATTAGTCATTATTCTTGAGAATCTCATAGCGACATTGCTGAGCTCCTCGATGGCCTCGTGCCTGGACTCTGTGATCTGGCTGATCAGCTGATGTGGCTTTGAGTGTGCTGAGCTCCCATATGCTGTGTTGGCATCCTGCAGCTGAGCAAATGGTGCCACTTCAGTGGGCAAAGAGGTGGCGAAAATTCTTCCTCTGTACCAGAGATTTCTCGTACGTGCTGCTTTATAAAGGGTGGACCTTAATTTGTTACGGAAAATAAGATAGTGTTTTTGAGAAGCTGGTGTGGTTTTTGTTATCAATTTAACACTTATGGAGATCTTTGTTATTAGGCTTTTCATCTGCTTTGTTGAAAGTCATTTGACAAGGACTTGCACAGGTGGTGCTTTACTTTCTGTCTGAAATGTGTTGCTTTTTATTTCACTTGAGTCATCTTGGTGAATCTGGCTAGAATTTCTTCAATGGATACTTGCTTTCTGAAATAAAATTTAGTCTGATAGGAGCAATATCTGGGTGCCTTTGATCATAATCATCAGCCCTGGTATAGTCAGTAGTTTCTGTACTATTTATGTGCCTGCTTTAATACATGGAAGTAATAAAATACTGAAATCAGTTTCTCTTCAAAGCAGATTTTTTTCTGCATTGACTGTATATTTCTGATGAACTGGCTAAAGATGATCAATTGAAAATGCATGACTAGGTAAGGAGTTTTATGGGATGCAGCTCTGTCCTTGACATGGCCTGATACTACTGTTGTCTAGGAAAACCTGCTGTGTGGACACTGGTATCCCAAAAGATTCTGTGGCATCTGAAAACTCCAAATTCACCTTGGGTTGGATTGTGGTGCATGTGCAGCCAACCCAAGATCACATTTTTAATCTCACTGACTTTGGCCCATCTGCCAGGCAGTGTGTTACACAACACCTACCAGTGACAGCCAAGGGCAGGATCCTTCTCTCAGTCCCTGAGGTGTCTATGTGGAGAACACTGCTAGGGGGGACCATCACCTACAAATGTTTCCAGCTAAAGGAAAAGCTCCGAAAACAAGCAGGAGGAGGCAAAAAATGCCAATGTGAGGTCTGGGCAGAGGCAGGCAGTGCTGAGCGGGTTGGATCTGTGACCTTTGCTGGTGCAGTGCAAGGGATGACATCTCGGAGCAGCAGCGAAGCCGGCTGGGAGCGTCCCCTGACCTACCTGGGGCAGTGTGACCCCACTGTCCTGGCCTGGTCCAGGGCAGCCCTGCTGACCTTGAGAAGCCCTGGGAGGGGGCTGTTATCTCCAGCCAGGAGCTGTGCTTACAGCCTGGGGAATGTGCTCTCGTGATTCTGGTTTTGCAGAAAAGAGTCTGGCACCACTATAGAGAATATGTGCACACAGCAGTGTCCGATCATCTTGCACTAGTCTGGCTGAAAACTGCTCTTGTTTTAACAGCAGACTCAAGGCAGTACATTGTTGTTCCCTCCCCCAGGAGTTTAGATGGGGTTCTGTATAAGCATTCTGTGCATCTCAAAATACTGTTCAGGTGTGGCAGTTTATTTTCAAGAGCCCAGTGCTGGCCATTTAATAGCATTTACATGTCTGATCCCAGAAGAGAAGGGTGTATGGAAAAGTTACATTCCTTTGCATCAAAGAAGTATAATGAGGGCAAATATTTAAAATTGAAATTTCTTATGCAAACTTTTAGGTTTACTAATGAAAGATGTGTTCTCTGACTGTCCTAGGCTTTTGGACAGGCCCATACCAACCACAAGAAGGTAGCAGCAGATGGAGAGAGCAGAGAGGAGACTTTGATTCAGGAGTCAGCTACCAAAGAGGAATACTACATGAAGAAGGTTATGGAGTTGCAGACAGAACTGAAGCAGATCAGAAATGTCCTTGCCAACACACAGTCTGAAAATGAACGCCTTAATTCTGTTGCACAGGACCTGAAGGAGGTGAGTGAAGAGTCCATCACAGCTTAGATTGTTACATTTTCTTGTGTTGTGTAATGAAATGAAGGAAGACTCTTGAGCTGAAAGGTGATTTGACCAACATGTGCCTGCATGTTTAGCAATGCTGGTGCTTTGAGTGCTGCACAGCAGTTCCCTCAGTCCCAGAACTGCTGCCTTAAAAAGCAGGGGAACCTGTTCAGGTCAACCACAATGATCCTTGGAGGATCTCTGCCTCTCTCCTAGTGCAGATTTTCTTGCTGCAAAATATTTGTTGCATAATTTCTCCTTTTAATACTTTTTCCACCCTAACTTCTGAGAGTGTGGAATCGTAGCAAAACACTGAAAGCACAAAGAGAATGATAGTAAAGTTTATAGTGTTGTGTTTTCTCTCAGGGAGTGATGACTTTTATATAGGTTGCTTAATGTACTACCTCAAAGAAGTTTTGACCTTTTATGGTTTTGCTGTTGGAACCACATAATTTTAAGAGAAAGTAATTGCTTAGAAAATTGACTTACAAAGTTTAATTACTTACAAAATGTGTAGCTCAGCAGAAGTCTCTGTGGCACTGGTGCAGAAAAGATAGTTTTGAGAGCTCAAACCATTGCTTAAATTCAGGCTAGAAAAAGCTACAGAGACAGATGGATTTTAAACATTCAGCAAATTATTACTCCTGAGCTTTCTTGCACCTTTTTTGAAGCGCTGGGGGTTACCCTCCTCTAGTCCTGAGCTAAGCAACTGCCCTAAGAGGAGTTATCCAAGAGCACACCCCTAAATCTCAGCTTACTCCTCAACTGACCACAGCTGGAAGTGGCTCATGCAATTTCTTTAGGACATAGTAACAAATATGTAGATAATATTTGGTGATAAAATGAATGAAGAAATGTGGGTCACTTGTGTGGAGAAGTGGGGGTTCACTAGTACCTCGTGTTGAGGGGTGGCAGAGAAGACTCATGGTCCAAACTGTCACAGGTGATCAAGCAGCCCAGTCAACTTCTCCTTTCGCTTTATGGGTCCTGGCTGTGGGGTAACAGAGCTGGAATTGTGCCTTGTCATTAGACACATGCAGCTCTTACCTGTATTTCCTCACCTTTAAGACAAGCTTGACAGAAAACCTGCCGACCCCAGAGCAGTTTCTCTGAGGGATTCCAGACCCCACTCAAATCATGCTGAGCAGCAGAGTTCCAGTCTGCCCCCAGTGTCACCGCAGCTGAAGGCGATTTTTCCTTCCAAATACTGCCACATTCCAGTCACTTTTGCTTGTAGCTGTGTTTTGCTTTATGCAGCCCTTAAATGAACTGTGGGTTTGCAAGGTTTCAAAGTAGGTTTTGTCTTGTGCTTCATCCTTCCTCCTCCTCCATGCAGCCTTTTGCACAAACGTGCTTGGGTGAAATGGACCCCAGTGAGGATGGAAGAGTGCAAGTGTGTAATAGTGGCTTTCTTGTGAAAATTTCAATTTTTTTAAAATTCCTCTCTGTTGAAGGAGAGAAGATGCGTTTAGTCGCTTGACTAGAAATAAAGGCTGATGATAATTTACCTGGATGTGACTGATTTCAAACTTTGAATGGAAACTGAGCTCAGTTAAAAATCAAAATATAATGTGATTAACAACTGGAACCTTACAGTTATGGGTTCCTCTGCTTGTTGCTTTGTGTCACTGCACTGGGTGTATTCTTGCTTCTTTTTGGCCCAGCTGTTTCAGCTCCTGCTGATAAACTGTGGTGGGGTGAAGGGACGAAGAGGGGAAAAGGAAATGGCATGAAAGCTTTAGTGTGAAAATGAAAACATTTGAGACAAATGACCACATGTGATTTGGGATTCTTTTCCTCTGAAGATGCCCATTTGTGTATTGCATTCTGTTTTGCACTGCCTTATAATTACTGCTAGGGAGCAGTGAGTCAAGGTGTGTGAACAGAAGCCTGTATTGGCGTCCTCCTGGCCCACAGCCAAGGAGCCAGCATGAGCAACTTGAGAAAAGCAATTTGGCTTTTCTCTCATATGGTGCATCAGAAAGTGGCACTGTTTTACCATTGCTGTCCAGGAAGTGGAAGCAGGAGGATTTGCATGGGCCTCCTGCGATGATTTATATGTTTAAAAGCAAATTTATTTGGGAAGCTTTGTGTGAGAGAAATCCAGGAGAACACATTGTGACTGTAGGAGTTAGTGAGCAAGAAGAGCAGTGTGGTTTTGCCCAGTCTCTGGTGCCATGCTTAGCTTCAGCCTGATCAAAGCTTTATGTTGATGTTAGCCACTGGACTGGGAAAAAGGCTACTGTAGTCTGAAAGCGTTAGGGATGAAGGTGGGATATGATGTGCTGTGTGAAATTGTCAAGAAACAGTGGAAATTCCTTCTTTCATTTTTTTTCTGACTGCTAGTGAAAGTAAAACTACTGTGGCTCTTTTCCATCTTCTTGTAGAAAATGTTTGTGGACAGACCTAGCCTTTATTGTGTGTATTTTGGAAGTTCTGTGTTGCTGTCTGTCAAGAGCACTGACTTGCAGGTTGTCTCAGGGAACAGGAAACTTTACTTCCATTGCAACTGTTCTGGATTTGATCCAGGTAAGAGGGAGGATGTGGAAAGTGCTTGCTTGATTGTGTGTCCTCTGGCTAGGCAGAGGGCTCCTCCTGTCCAAACTTCAAAGAAGTTCAGAAGAAAACAAAACAAAATCCCACAGGAAATCAATTGAGGCTGAATCTCTGCTCTATTTTAAAAGATGATTTACTTGTCAGGGCTGGCTGCAAACATATTTATCTGCTGTTTTGTAGCTATCTGATAGGATAGCTTTACTGTTGCTGGAACTCTTTTGAAAGAATCTGTTCAGTCCTTAGTAGTGGCACAAGGAGGATGGTTGAGTTTATCAGTGGCAGCTCCCCTTGAGATGATCATGGCAGCGGTGATGGAGGTGGCTTCAAACAAGATCTTGGCCTACATCAGTTGGAAGAGCATTCAAGATAGCATCATCCTTTTTTGTGAATTCTCAGGACACTTGCACAGGAGCAAGATGATACTCAGTACAACCGGATTTGCTGTGACAGACTGAAGTGGTTTTGATGTGTTGTGTTGAATTAGTGAACTGTGGCCTGTCAAGACAGGCCCATGGGGCGGTTACCTGGGACGAGTTTCAGTGCTGTTATTGGCCAGAGCAGTAGCTCCTGTATCCTGGAAGAGTCACTGGAAGGAGTAATTGTTAATTGCTATTCATTTTTAATCTGCTTTCATCTCTCCTGTATTCTGGTGGCACCAAAAGAGATGTCATAAGGTGATCTTGCTGTGAAGTCATGAGGTAGCCATGGCCAAAACAGAGAAGCTGAAAAATAAAGGCTTTCTTTACCAAAAAAGAAAAAGGTGTTTTGATTATGTAAACTGAAGAAGGAAATACGTATATTTCAATGTGTGTGCTTTTATCTATCAGGAGAGATAGCTGACATAACATGGTACAATGTAATACTCAATAGCATGTTTTAAACTCCCTCAAGGTATCAGCTACGTGTGAGCAATTTTCTTCCTCCCGGCTTATAAGATGGAAGCTGTTTTTCTGAGGTTTGTTCCAAAGAAACTTTCTTGTTCTTCAGTACATCTAACAGGCTTTATCAAGAGTGCCCAGATCTGAAGGATAACAAACACCATGCAGTTTCCTGGCCTGCTCTGTGTAGGGGACTCTCTCCCTCTTTTTTTCTGTTGATAGTGGTGTGATTTTCAGGCCTGTGTTGAACACAGACATACAGTTGTTTATGGTGGGGGTTCCTGTATTTGTTTTTAAGTGTAGAAAAAAGGGATACCCAGCACATAGATATCTAAAATCCACTGGTGGTGAGTGTCCCCACTTTTCATGTGGGAGACCGGAGGCTCGATTCCCGCTGGGGGGGCAGGGGTGCCATTTAAGAGTTGGACTCGATGATTCTTGTGGGTCCCTTCCAGCTCAGAATATGCTGTGAATCCATAAAGATCTATCAATTTTACCCCTCCATCCTGCTCTCTTGCCTCATATTGGAGGAACTGGACAGAAGTTTGTTTTTCCAGAGTCTCAAGAAACTCTTAACAACCCTCATAATCTAGTCAAATCCTGTAAATAATTCCTTTAACTAAGTTTATGACTTATGAAGGTCACCCCTACTCTCGGAGCAAACCTAGAAAGCCAACTAGCCAGCCCTGACATTTTCAGTCTTCAGTGAAGCCCTAGAACTTGGTGTCTGGTTGAGGATGGCCAAATGCTTCACTGAAGGACACAGGCAACTTCCAGCACTCTGATGGGAGCAGCATGATAGAATCTCAGAAGTGTTAAGGTTGGAAAACCCCTCTAACATCATTGAGCCCAAACACTAACCTAACACTGCTAGGTCCACCACTAAACGATGTCTCTAAGCACCACATCCACATATTTTTTAACAATTCAGAGGTTGTGGTTTCACCACTGCCCTGAGCAGCCTGTTCCAATGCCTGATCACCCTTTCAATACAGAAAATTTCCCTGATACCTAATCTAAACCTCCCCCTGGCACAACTTGAGGTCATTTCCTTTTGTGTTTGATGCTTGTTACCTAGAAGCCCAACCCTCCTTTCATGCAGTTGTAGATAGCAAGAAGTTCCTGCCTGAGCCTCCTTTTTTCCAGGCTGAGCTGCAAGCTGCTCCTTTTCAGACGTGTGCTCCAGACCCTTCCCCAGCTCCGTTCCCTTCTCTGGATACACTCCAGCACCTCAAGGTCTTTCTTGTCATGAGGGGTCCAAAACCAAACACGAGTTTCAAGTGGAAGCAGATCATTAGTTGCTGGAAGCATAAGATGCGCTTCCTTAAATCATCAGCTGTGACCGTGGCTGCCTCCCACGTGCAATAACACTATTGCTTGTAGTCATCTCTTCACATCCTTGGACATGGAATGTACAGGTGCTTGGATCAGCTTTCTGGGACCTGCAGTTAAAATAATATGAACAGAGGTGGTTTGTCAAGGTTTGAGGCAAATTTGGGGCTGAGCCAAAGAAAAACAAAATAAACCACCCCTCCCCCTCACCAGGTTCGGGAAAAAAAAAACCAAAACAAAACCCAAGGAAAAGTGTGAAAAGTATAAACTATTTACTTTGGTAAACAGACAAGATACAACAGTGTTAAACAACAAAACCTGAGATGTCCCACAAATCTGGTGATGAAGAGAGTCCTGTGATGTGGAAAGTCCTGTAAGTGAAGAGTCCTGTCGGTCTCGATGAGATTCCAGCAGACAGTTCCAGAAGAAATCCCTCGGGTCTGGATGTAGGCACTCCAGGGGAAACCAAGAGACGATGAGGAGGAACCCCCGGGGCAGGGGAAGGGAACTGCAGGCCCTCTTCCCCTCTTCCAGTGGTTGGAGTGCAGCAGGAAATATGTCCCAGAAAAAAAAGCAAAAAAAAAAAGGAAAAAGGAAAAAGAAAAAAAAGGAAACAAGAAAAAAGGAAAAAATATGGGGCTATCCCAAAAGCTGGAGAAAAACCCACCAGAGCAGCCCCTCTCCAGCCCCACACAACCACGGCTGCCAGAGAGCACCCACCAGCTCCCTGCCTCTGCTGCCGCTGTGTGAGCTACCCCCAGAAAATTTTTTTTTCTTCAACTGCTGCTTCTCAGTATTTGAATTTTTTTCTTCTCATCTTCTGGACAGAGAGAGAAAATGACCTTGGTGTTGCTAAGGACTGGTATTCACAAGCCAAAACACAAAGATATGGAATATATACACACCACCCTAAGACAGAGAGGTATTGCAGGGAAGGCCCGGGTATGGTCTGTTCACAGTATTTGACCATTTTAATTGCTAACAAGTTTTTATTTTGGGGGACCAATGCTGTTTCCATGGTAGGTTATTAAGTTCTTTGTTAGATGTAATCATCTCAGAGTAATGATGGCTGACATTTCTTCTATAAATCAGTAATCAAACAGTCGAAGTTTTCCAGGTTTCCTTACCATTGTCAGGGAAGGAGAAGTGTTCCTGAAGTTATGATTACACATCTCTCTCCCATGGGGATTTATAGCTAAGATCCTGAATAGTCCTTTGTGTTGTTTGCTGTTCCTTCCCCTTGAGCTCACTGGTAATCCACACAGGAACAGGCCCTGCAGCCCAGTGGGGAAAGCCTCCATGCTCGGCATTCCCTAAAAGGGATATCAGGAGCCATGCTTAAAGATGGCATGGGGTTTATTGTGGCAGAGATTATGTGGAAGCAACACTTCATTGTACTCTAAATTGAAAACTCTGTACTACAGGTAAGTGGCCAAAAGTGTTTTCAAATAGTGTATGATACTGTATTCTAGATTTGAAGTCCTCTGGTTCATGAAGTCTGACCTATAGGTCTGTATCAAATCACGAAGACTCTTCACGTTTTGAATAAACAGAGGAGGGGGGATATACATTTTTCATGCAACAAAAATCATATTAAATTATCAGTGTTATTGCTGTGATATTTCTGGATATATTGCAGAGGTCAAACCGACTTGAGGTAAAGTTAATCATCTAGCAAAAACATGCTTGTAGAGTACTGCTGTACATATTGGCATGGTGTAATCTACTGTCCCCCTTTTGAATAGTGTCTGATCTGTTATGCTGCATATAAAGGTGAATAGCTTAGAAAGGGAAAGGTTGAAAGATTTAATGTCTTTAATGATAAGAATCTTACAGAAGAAAGGAAGAAAAAAAACCACTTAATCTCTAGAGATATTCCTTCCAAGCCAAAAGGATAATAGCACAGAGGAGGGTTTGCACCTTTTCAAAGCAGAAGTGGGAAGAATGGAAAAAGAGGTCAGAACTGTGAATGTCACTAAAATGGGGTCAGATGCAAAAAAACAAGGAAAATACATGCTTTTCATGGAGAATATGACTTGGAGCAAGGGGAAGGAAGATTAATTTAGTGGTAATATTTGAATTATTAGTGAAGGAGCCTGAAAATCTGTGCTGTGGAGCAGTGGAGGTTGAAGTTTTGGTAGTGTGAGAGTTTTGATTGCACTGAAGGGAGTTGTAAATACAAGACTTTTCTAGAAACTTTGTCTGTGGCAGTACAGAGACACCATGGAGCGAGAATTAGTTGAGAAAAACTCATTAGGGGTACCAGAGAAGCAGAAGCATGGTTGTTGATCTAGAGAGACAGGCAAGAAGAAGGTGGAGGGTTGGAGTGGGATGTTGGCAAAGAGCAAGGATGTCACTCTTGTTTAAGGAACTAAAACAAAAATGGTAACCTTTTTGTTGCAGAATATGGTGAGCTTTGCTAGAATGCCTTTGTAGCAGGACATTGTGAGTGGCTTTGTTCTTCATCCTTGTGTGCCAGATGATGATGCTGCCTGACTGCTGTTGTTCAGCAGCCTTGAATTCAGATTCAGCAAAGTGGAAGAGGTGGATGTAGAGGCAGGTGGATCAAGTTGCTGGGAAAAATTACAAGCAAGTTGAAGTTAAACAAGAGCTGAGTGCTTTGAATAAACTTTTATAAAACCGGATTATGGGCTGGTGAGGCATGGAGGAAAGAGCATTTTGTTTAAAAGGAAGAGAGTCAAAACCCCTGGGCACGCTGTTGTGGGTGACGTCGGGTCTGCCTGTGGGAGAGGCTGCAGGGCTGGTGCCACACATCACTTGCTGTCAGTCCCAGTCCTAACAAAGCTCCCTGGCTGTAGGGGACAGGCTGCAGGAGCCTGGTGCATTTACACATTGTCTTTTTTGTCCTGAAATGTCGTAGAGATCAATGTGTTTATCAACCCTGGATTTGTGAGTAAAACAGTGGTGTGGACACAGCTTTCAGTGTAACACTGTAGAGATAAAAATGGTTTTCTCCCATTTCTCCTTGTTCAAGAATTCCGTGGCAACCCTAATCTTCTAATGGAAAAGCCTCTGAGCACAAAGACTCTTGCAGAACTGATTACCTGTGGTATTTTCATTGCCTTCTGGGCCCACATGTAATGTACAGCCATGTGGAA
The DNA here is from genome assembly GCA_013390025.1 of Pitta sordida. Classification (NCBI taxonomy): domain Eukaryota; kingdom Metazoa; phylum Chordata; class Aves; order Passeriformes; family Pittidae; genus Pitta; species Pitta sordida. The sequence goes on from WEKX01011677.1 coordinate 20,029, forward strand.
GATATTTCTTCATTCATTGCTGGTTTTTTGAACTGTGTGTACAGAAGTGTATAATAAAAAGAATAATGTGGAAATACTATGGAAGTTATATCTGAACTGAACAGCGTGGCTGGAAGTCATGGAGCTGATGGACGTGCTCCAAATGTAAAATTGGCTGTTTATGGGATGGCAAAGCTCTATTTCTAAAAGCCAAACAGTAATGAGTCTGATTCTTGAAGGTGCTGAGCCCATCACCGTAAGTGTGCAGGGCTGGATTCCTCATCCTTTGTGTTGAAAGAATTAGAAGAGTCACAGTGTGAATAGGTGGGGTTTGATTTGGTTTTTTTTTACAAAAACCTGCCCTCTGTGCAGTGCCAGAGGTTCAAAGGCAGTTGATGGAGGTGTGACAGCAGTGGCTGCTGGCTCAGCGCAATGATGATGGCTGCAGACAGCAGCTGATGCTTTCTTGCCCCCTTTTTGTTTCCATAAAAGTTGGGGGTTATACCAATGGCATCCTGTTTGGTAGGGGTTGGTTTTGGTTGGGTTTTTTCCTTTACCAAGAGCTTAGTATTTTTGTGAAAAGCCAGTGCTCTACGTAGTTTATAACCGTTTGAAGCATAATAAAAGTCCATTCCCAAGAAGACAAATTATTATGGAAACTGAGTTGATGTGCTTGCCATGTACTCAAGGAGCCATCTGTTCATGATTTCTCTATTGTTGTGCAGTGGTATATTCCAAGGAAAGATCTTAACAGGAGTGTTTCCCTTCGTGTGATGGCTGCTGCCTAGAAATTCAGTGGCCAAAATCAACTACAGTCCGTCCCCCCATATTGCGTCTTCTTGTTTTGCTGACATTCTGACACTCTAAATACAATCCTCCAAGTTTCAATTAGCAGTTGAGATTCCCAATTCTTCATTGTTTGGGAACTGACCTGGCTGCACACTTGCTGGGGGAGCTTTTCATAGCTGTATTATAATGAAGTTGCCGAGTATCTGTAGGTGCCACAGTGATGGGAGGATGAGTATGAATTAGTCTGTCTCTTCAGTCACAGCTCCTGGTGACCTTCATAGTGACCTTTGGTCTGCCCAGGATTTCTGAGAGGGTGAGCTGTGGAGGGGGAAAGCCTCTTGTAATCTTTGAATAGATCTAAAATCTACCTGCACAGTTGAGGGAAGCTGGAAACAGACTAATCAGTGAAGCAATGAGTTGAAGTCACTGTGCGAAGTGTTAATTAAAAGAGGTATGTGTCATGTTTGTTGTGTGTGATTCTCCCCCCACTGAATAAAAACTTTTGCTCTGCTGGCAGTGGGATTTTAAGATGCAGAAGAAGGAGTTTCTCCTTTGTTTCTCCTTTGCATGGCACTGCTGCTATTCAAGCACCTTGGCAACCCATCCAAGAGGGATTCGTTTGGGTAAGATTGACATTTTTTGAAAATAGGAAAGAGTGCGTACCACAGTGTTCCTCGAATCTGTGCTGTGATGTACTTGGCAAAACCCATCCTTTGTTTTGTCTTGTATTTTCTTGTATTTCTGTTATTTTCAAGTAACATGCGGAAGGTTTTAAGAACATGGCTTGTGACAAAATATCTCTTGGGCAGAAACACCAAGAGCCAGCCCAGGGATCTGCCTGTACAGTGTCAGAAACAGCAATGCTCTGCTGTTGCTGCGCTTGTGACTTTATCAAAATCCATTCTTCTTTTTTTTTTTTTTCCTTACTTTTGGTGTTTAAGTTTGGTTTTGATTTACTTTGCTACTATTCCTCTGCTCTGGCTCTGCATTCTGTCCCATTTCACTTGATCTGTTTCTCTCACCAGTGGTTCTTCCTCCAGCTTAATATAAGTTATACACAGCAGCTGCATTCAAATAATTTGCACTAGAGACAGAATCACAGAATCAGTAAGGTTGGAAAAGACCATAGNAATTCACACAGTCCATATGGAAGTTAGGGTATTGTGTGTGAAGCATTAGTATTAAACATTGCTGTTGGATTAGAACAAAACAGCTTTGAATGAGGAATGGTGAGTGATCCCAGTTGAGCGGCTGGAACCATGCTAGAGGCTGACAGCACTGGTGTCAGCAGCCAGTCCTTCAGCTCAGGAGACAACCCTGGCTGAAGTTGGCTGATGTGATGTGAGCATAGCCTGATAGAACTGTGCCATTAGCAGATCCTACTGAGGAATAAGAGTTAAGATGATGGTTTTTATCCAAGATCTGAGGACTGAGCTCACTGCATCCATCAGTTATGTGGTTTCTCTCAGCTGAAGAGTGCTTGGTGTTTCTGACTGCCCCAGGCAGCAGAGGGCAAGTGGGTATTCCTGGTTGTACTGGGGATGGTCATCACTTCATTATTTGTACCAGGTACTTCCTGTCCTTTGGAGCTGCCAGGCATCTTCTTTGCCTCTTCTGTGCTCTATGAGGAATACTATTCCTGTACAGGGAAAATATCTTCTTTTTTTTTTTTTAAACCAGCTTCCATGTGATACTGTTTAATATTATTTTCCTTTATTTCACTGACCTCTTGAGAAAGAAGCACCACTTCCATTGTCTAAATGTAGGCAAAAACTTTCATACACCTCTGTTACATGTAAAGTGGTATCATAGGTATAATTAATTTGGATAGAGAACTCCTTTGGTATTCAGTTCATTAAAACAGTTTGAAGTAGAGGTGGAACTGTAAGGCAGTGGCTTTGAGATGATTGTATCTCAGTAGGATTGAGCAGTGTAAACTAAGCACATTCCATATCCCACAGCTGTGGCACCTTGTGAAAATAGGACTCTAATTCTGGGAGGATGAATTCAGCCAAAGCTTTCATCTCATGCTATGTATGTAAATTAGTTATGGCCAAATCAAGTCAGTAGGAGACTTCAAATCTTTGATAGCTGTACTAGCTTTGGCTTCTTGTCAATGCTATTTTAATTGTAAATTCGTTCAAGTCTGACAGCTTTATGGTACCTGGTGCTGAAGTCCCATGAACTTGCTCCTGTGCCACTGCTGCAGCTGATGTTAAATCTGCCCAAGAAAAACTGTCAGCACTGGAAACAGTTCGTGGAAACTGCAAAATAGTCTTTTAATACTAAAATAAGAAAACAAAGGAACCTCCAACAAACCTCAAAACAGATGATGGAAGACTTTGATTTACAAGACAAACTTGTACTTATGATTATTGAAAATAGGGGGTTTGTGGACATTTCTGATGGGCAGGCTTAGCAAGGATTTGACAAGGGATGGAACAGACTTGACTTCTTCAATGGTTTTGTATTGGTGGCAGGAAGCACAGTGTGGAGCAGTTCTTCTTTAGAGCCACTGAGGTGGGAATGTTTGGAACAGTAATTACGATAGTCTAACAGAAAGATGTTAAAATCAAAAAACGTAAGCAACAACAAAAATAACTTGATCAGGGAGAAAAGCACTGAGAAATTATCAGTGTGTTAGAAAAGTGGCTTATGGAAACAGTAAAACATTGACCTAGGTTTAGGTTGGTTAGGAAAAAGTGGGACTATTTGGGACAGTGACTGCTGATGACTAGGACAGGTCCTTTGGCATTTGATTCCCTGCCACTCTTTCACCAGGCGCTCTAGCTCATGGCTGCTCCTGTCCTGAGGCTGTGCTGTACCTCAGAGCACTGGCAGCAGCTGCTTTGCCAGCTCTTCCTGGCTTGCAGGATTGGGGAATGGAACCCACTCGAGGCCAGAGCTGGGTCAACTCACTGGGAGAGCCATGACACAAAGATCCAGCAGATGGTGATTTGGCACCTCACTGACAAAAGCCCCTGTTCTGAAAAGAGCTTTTGTGGATATGTTGTGAGCTGTATTCAAGCAGCATGGTTTATCCTGAGGGAAGGAACGTCTTCCAGACACAGAGCTGGAGGCCATTTGCTGGAGAGTGAAATGGGTCAGTTCTGAGTTTGCTACCAAAGTGTCATAGTGGATTGCAGGTGTTGGATTCTCCTAAGACACCTGGTGCATCGGAATAGTCTCATTTTGGTTCAGGAAATGAAACTCTGAGAGCTTTCAAGAATCTGAAATCAGTTTCAACACATTACTGGTTCAAAGTTTGCTTTGTGGTCTCTCATTCTACAACTCCTCTGAGTCACTGTGGCTTCCTTGGGCAGAGCCTCACCATCTCACTGATGGGTCTTGTTGCTGTTTGCTATTAAGAAGTGCAAATACAGAGGTGACTGATTTTGGTTATTAACTTGTAATAAGCAGCTTCAATGTGTAATACAAAAAAATGTGCTTTTCTTGAAGTTAAACATGTCTTTTGAATTGTCTTTACGTTAAATGTGTCTTGAGACTAATTGAAATACACTTGGGTACAACTTCATGCTTGTTTCATCTTTCCAGTCCCTTGCTAGTTAACATCCATAGGGAGTCTTACTGCAGTCAGAGCTTGAGTTCAGATGATCCCGGGGTGTATGCAGAGTTCAGCTATCCCTCTAGGAACAACATCCCCATGTCCTCCCAAACACAGGGAAATCACAGAATCACAGAACTAACAAGATTAGAAAAGACAACCTATTGCCTAACATCATTTTATCATCTAAATCACAGCATTAAGTACCAATCACTTCTTAAACACCTCTAGGGATGGTGACTCAATCACCTCCCTGGGCAGCCCATTCCAATGGGAAATCACTCTGTGAAAGAGTTTTTCCTAACATCAGTCTGAATCTCCCCTGGCGTCCTCTCGTTCTGTCACTGTCTGAGAGAAGAGACCGACCCCCACCTGTCTACAACCACCTGAAAGGTGGTTGAGCGATAAGGTCTCCCCTCGGCGTCCTCTTTTCGAGGCTAAACAATCCCAGCTCTCTCAGTCACTCCAGCCCCTTGACCATCCTCATTGCCCTTCTCTGGACACATTCAAGGATCTCAACATCCCCTACTGGCCAGACTATTCCTGATACAGGCCAGGATGCCATTGGCCTTCCTGGCTGCCTGGGCACACTCTGGTTCATGTTAAGTTTTAAGTTTCTTATCAACCGTCATTCCCAAGTCCCCTTCTGCCTGGTGACTCTTCAGCCACTCAGTTCCCAACCTGTGACTCTGCATGGGGTTATTGTGGCCAAAGTGTAGAACCTGGCACTTAGACTTGCTAAACCTCATGTTGCTGGATGCAACCCATCCATCACAGCCTCTGTCACATCTGTCACAGCCTCTGTGAATATCTGTCACAGCCTCTCAGCAAAGTCCCCCTACCCTCTAATAGACTGACATTTATTCCCAGCTTGGTGTCATCCACAGACTTGCTAATGATGGACTCCATCCCCTCATCCAGATCATCAATAAATATGTTGAACAGAACTGGTCCCAACACTGAACCCTGGGGGACACCACTAGTGAACAACCTCCAGCTGGATGCAGCACCATTCACCACCACTCTCTGAGCTCTGTTATCCAGCCAGTTCTTAACCCAGTACTGAGGGGAACACAAGCCCTATGAGGAGCGACTGAGAGAGCTGGGGTTGTTCAGTCCGGAGAAGAGGAGGCTGAGGGGAGACCTTATCACTCTCTACAACTACCTGAAAGGGAGGTTAGTCAGGTGGGGGTTGGTCTCTTCTCTCTGGTTACAAGTGATAGAATGAGAGGACATGGTCTTAAGCTGTGTCAGGGGAGATTTAGACTGGACATTAGAAGGAACTTTTTCACAAAGAGGGTGATCTCTCAGGGGAATGGGCTGCCCAAGGAGGTGGTGGAGTCACCGTCCCTAGAGGTCTTTAAGAAAAGGTTGGATGATGTACTTGGTGGCATGACCTGGATATTAGGGTAGTGTGTTATAGGTAGGATGGTGTGTTGGTAGCAGGCTGGGGTAACAGGGTTGGCTAGGATAGGCAATAGCTGATAGGTTGGACTTGATGACCTCTATGGTCTTTTCCAACCTTACTGATCCTGTGATTCTGAGTAAACCTGTCCCAAGTCTCGAGCCACCAGTTTCACCAGGAGTTTACTGTGGGAGGTGGTAACAAAAGCTTTGCTAAAATCCAGGTACACCACATCAGCAGTTTTTCTCTCATCAGCCAGGTGAGTTACCTGATCATAAAAGGAAATTGGATTGGTCAGGCAGGACAGGACAGGTTATGATCTCCTTATTACCCTGTAGGTGCAGCATAATTTCCCTTAAATTGATTTGTTCCATAATTTTGCCTTGAATGGATAAGCTGTTGAATGCAGAGAGCTGTTCTCAGTTTCTGAGCTCTTTCAGGTGCAGGTAGTTTTGGTGACCTCACCAACCTCAAGCTTGTTTATTTAGCACCTGAAAATACAATCCTAGTACACAGAGCCCTGTCCAAAGTGCCAACTGAGGCTGCAGGAGTGTGGTTCTCACTGGGTGCAGAGTGAGCAAGGCAGCTGCTCCTGAGCATTGCTCATCCATCCCTGTGGGTGGCTGCTTGGGGGCACTCTGGGTGGCAGTGACCCTTCTTAGAGCTGGACTTGGCACCACCAGCCCTTCTGGAGGTGAAAGGTGACAGCTACCTAAAAGCTTATTGGCAGGCCTTGGAAGGGTTAAATGGTTTCATTGTGGCAGGGAAGAACATAGAAAGCTGCCAAACATTTAGATTTGAAACGCAGCTGGAGTTTTAACTGCTCTAAGCAAGCAATTCAGTGCAGAAAGAGAAAACTGAATCACAGTGTTACACAGTGACATTCATAACACTGTTGCTACTCTGTGGGTCAGTATTTTCCACTGAGGCTCTCATGATCAGCCGGAGCTGAGGTGCAGAGCCTTGGCCCACCTGCTGCCCAGCACCCCAGGAGGACAGACTTGGGTCTCTGAAGAAGAGGGATGGCTGGAAATGCAGAGGGAACAAGGTTCTCTCTTGTGCTCCTGGAGATCAAGACCTGCTCAAATTTTACAGGTGATGAGATCACTGTTTGGAAATGAGACCATTAATAGTAACTGATATATTCAAGTTTTAAAATAGGTTATTTCTATAGGTTATTACTACTGAGTAGTCATTCTCTGATCTTGGAGGCCTACCAGTGGCTCCCAGCTTCTGGTCATAAGGCTCTCCCAGCTTCTTCTACACCATGGATCTGTTTGTTTCTCAAATGTTTCATACCATTGCCGTTGCCTGTGTGGGCTGCACCAGTGCCAGACCCCTCGTCTTTAGTGCCCATCAAGCTCCTGGGCTCACCTCCTTGCATGGGCAGCTACAGCTTGTGGGTCAGGGTCGACTGTGTTTATCCTTACCTGGAGTATAGCTTGTAGTTGGAGAGTGTCACTGGAGCAAGGCTGGATCCTCACATAAAGAGCTTGAACAAAAGTGAGGGATTGCCAGGTGTGCCCAGTTGTTAACCCTCCCCAGGTCAAAGAAAGGGGTTGGGAGTTAAGTTCCCCCCCAACCCTCAATAATATGAAATGCAACAAAAGCTTGACTATGCTTTTCAACACACAAACAGAACACTTCTGCTTCTGTTTCTAAGTGACCACTGTGCTCAGCCTTCCTCTTTCCTTCCCTGTTTCCGTCTGTCGCTGTCTGGCACACCAAGGTTCTGCAAGCCCAGCAGCTTTTCAGCAGATAGACCATGGCATGACTTGCAGCAACAGCATGGAGAAGAGACCGAAGTGCAGTTTAGCACAATATCTATGGGCTTTTTTCTCCAGTGGGCTTATGTGAACAAGACACCAAAGACATTTGCTATAAATTCTGGAAAATACAGCCTGACTGATGCAGTCAGTGTGGTCTGTGTATGATTGTGTTGTAAAACACTGCTATGGGAGCTGCTTATTTTTATCTCACAAGAACTATTTTCTCAGTGCAGTGTTTGGAGAAGAGGACAGAGATGCTGGATACAGTTAGAACAAAAGTTTGTATCCAGAGGAAGGTCCATTTCTGATGTGTAGGGCCTGAGGGGGATGTCTGTGGCTCATCAAGTGTAAAAGGTGTGGTAGTTGCTTTTGAGTGTATCATGGAATGGCTTGGGTTGGAAGGGATCATCTAGCCCTGGGCAGGGACACCTTCCACTTGTCCAGGTTGCTTAGAGCTCCATCCAGCCTAGCTTTAAACATTTCCAGGGATGGGGCATCCAAAACTTCTCTGGGCAAACTGTACCGGGGCCTCACCACCCTCACAGTAAAAGGGCCTTCAGGCCCTTGTAAATCTTCTCCCTCCGTGTTTCTTGTTGGCTCCCTTCAGGTACTGCCAGGCTGCAGTTGGGTCACTCCAGAGCCTTCTCTCCTCCAGGCTGAGCAATCCCAATTCTCTCAGCCTTTCCGTGTAGCAGAGCTGCTCCATCCCTTTGATCATCTTGGTGCCTCCTCTGGGCTCGCTCCAACAGGTCCATGTCCTTCCTGTGGTGGGGACCTCAAAACTGGAGCAGCTCTGCAGGTGGGGTCTCACCAGAGCAGAGGGGCAGAACCCCCTCCTCCCCTGCTGCCCACGCTGTGGGATCAGCTGAGAATGGGAGGGTTCTGGGCTGGGCATGTCCAGCCTCTCACCCACCAGCACCCCAAGTCCTTCTGGGAAGGGTGTCACAGTCCATCCAGCCGGGCTGGACGGGTGATGGACGCTCTCTTCCATCACCCACCATGTGCACCCAGGGCCTTGAGTGAAAACAACCCCATGAATGGGTTTGTCTTTGCTGGAGGCAGAATGAACCCAGACAGCCTTCCCCAGCAACCCCCTCAGGTGGGTCACAGGGACCCTGTCGCTGTCTGTGGTGTGGAAGGGCTCAGGCTGGGCAGGGCCAGCTCGGTTGGTAGAACCTCTGGTGTTGACCAACCAAGTGGCCTCAGTGAGATGTTGGTCCCACTTCTTGAAGGTCCCCTCCCCCAATGCCTTCAGAGTGGTTTTCAGGAGTCCATTATGCCTTTCAACCTTACCAGAGGCTGGTGCACGGTAAGGACTATGAAAGACCCACTCAATACCATGTTCCCTTGCCCAGGCAGCCACTAGGTTGTTTTTGAAGTGAGTCCCATTATTGGACTCAATTCGCTCAGGTGTACCATGTCGCCACAAGACTTGTTTCTGCAGGCCCAGGATGGTATTCCGAGCTGTTGCATGTGGGGCAGGGTAC
>WEKX01011677.1:30054-59780 GCA_013390025.1 Pitta sordida
TCAGGCTGACTGGTCTGTAGTTGTTAGGATCATCTTTCCTACCCTTCTTGTGGATGGGTGTCACATTGGCCAATTTCCAGTCTTGTGGCACAACACCAGTAAGCCAGGACTGTTGGTAAATTATGGAGATCTCACAATCACGGATAACCTGGGAAATATAATCCATGGTTAAGTCCACGCCTCAGTCCCATGCCCATCTGTAGGTGGCTTCCCTACCCTGGTGACCTCATGAGCCCATCTGGCTAAAAACAACTCTCTCTTCTCCTTCTAGTTCTCCAGGTCCACCTTTGACACTTCAATGTTAGCTGCCTGGTCTGCCTGAGCATTGTGGTGGTTCTCCTTAGCCCAACTCTTGGGGACATGGGCATCAACATGCCGAACTCTAACCACCAGTTTCTCTACCCTGGAGGCAATGTCTTTCCATGTATCAGCTGACCAGATGGGTTTTCCTCTGTGCTGCCACTGGGTTTTCCTCCACTGATCTGGCCATCCCCACAGTGCATTGGCAGGGCAGCGCCGCCGCTCACAGGCTCCCAGAATTCCGCATTACCGGCCAGCCTTGTGCTCCCGTGGCTTCCAGTGCTCCCACAGCAACGAGCAGGCTGGGGTGCAGGTCTGGGCGGGTGCGGGGAGGGCTGCGCTGTGCTGCCACACTCACACCATGAGAAAATGGGAAAAATTCAGAAAGAAAACCAGGTACATAGGTATGTAACCCATGACACTGCTGTGTGTCAGTGAGAACACTTGAACACTGAACAAAGGTCACAAAGACAAGTTTGGGTTGGTGGTGTTATGTTTCTATCTGTATGGAACACAGCTATAGGTAAATACATTCTCTTCCTACCTTAAGGTGGCCTAAGCCACAGGTGTTTTATAAATAAATCTTGCCTCTTACAAAGAAGCATCTTATGCTGTAGCAGTACGTGTGTGCACAGGATACCAGTGTGGCTGGAAGCAAGTTCTGTGGCTGAGGCAGCAGAGCTAGCCTACCATGGCACTTTTTCTTTGGATGGATAAACAATTGTTTTTGTACTGTTTTATGATTTCTCTATTTTAAGGACAGAGTGGGTAAAATTTTAAAAATGAGAAGCTCTTGTAGCTCCCACATCTGAGGAAGATGACGGAGAGAAGGCCATTGTTGGGAGGTGCTGCTGGCCATGTGTGGCTGCTGAGCAGCCTCTGTGCCTTAAAAGCACTTGCCCATTGCCAGGGGCTGCAAACAGTTATATCATGCAACTGAACTTTATTGCAGTGCTGAAAGTGCAGGTTTCCAAACGTTTTGCTGATATAAACAGTTCGATCTAATGGAATGTTTTAACTTTTTTTTTTCATTTCTCCAGTATTAGTGTCTTGTTCATTACATGTAAGAAAAAATCCAACATCTAAAATTGTAACTTGAGAACTAGGGGAAGATTATTTTAGTTTCTTATGCAATCTTAGCTCTGGTTCTAGAATTATTTTATACATTTATGTGATATGTTTCCACAAGACTGCACATGTGCAGAGGAAATGCCATTATGGTCAGATGGTCAGCAGGGAATTCCCACACAACTTGAAAACTGATGGTCTTTGGAACCTAAAGAATGTAACTTGTTAGTTTTGCTATTGTCTAGTGACTGACCTGACACTTCCTTTTCATGCAGAAAAAAGCTTAGTGGTCCAGATTTTGAGTTCTTAGTTTCACTGTTCTGTAGGTCACTCAATACGAGACTAAGTAATGGATTTGAGAATTAGACTTCCCAATTTTTCTGCTTGTGTGAGAGATTATGTTTAAGTGATTATTTTGATGGACTTGGCAGTTTTAGGTTAGTGGTTGGTGCTGATCTTAAGACTTCTTTGCAACATAAATGAGTCTATGATTTTCTTCTCTACACGGCAACAGAACATATAGATAGGAGCTGTTGTCCTGTCTGACTGCACTGTGTTTCTTCCACTGTGTCTACCTCCTTTTTTTTTTTTTTGTGATTCCTTCCCATGAATAACATGAGGAAATGGTCATACCTAGAAATACTTAACTGCATGAAGGATTACATATGATTGTAGAATTAGTAATAAATTTGAGCAAACTGAGCTGTACCGCTTGATGATGATAAAGACACATGACGTTAGGTGTGAGCTTGTTTACTACAGCAGGGAACCTGTAGCCTCGTGAGCCAGTGGAGTTCAGGGCAACAGACCCCTGCTAGAGACACATCTTGGCATGCCAGACCACCCTGTGACTGGTGACCTGTAGGCTGCTGTGCAATTATTTTAATTCTCAGGGTCAAATTACACATAACTTTTATATGCTGAGGTGTACTAGAAAAAGTCGACTTCTGGCAGTGTTGCAGGACAGCAGTTGTGTTTTTGACAGCCAGGCAAGGGCAGATTCAGACTAGTCCTGAAGGAATCCCTGCTCCTCCTACTGCCAGTGCTACTCAGAGGGGCTTTTTGCAAAACGGTTCTGAGGCAGAGCTGAGAGGATGAAAATGCTGAAGACAATCTCTCTAGCAGCAGAAACATGGCAGTCTGTGGCCTTTAGACTATGCAAAATTTATTTCAGATCATGGTCTTTTCCTCGGCAGGATGGATGGGAGGGAGGCTTTTGCATAACAGGAATGTTCTCTGGGTTGAGAAGTTGAGGAGTGTGTCAGGTGGAATAACACTCAGTGGAATTTTATGGCCATGAGTTGTCCATACAGCCCTTTAATATACAGTCAACCCTCTTGCACTTCCTGCCTCCCATATTGCAGCTTCACATCTTTGTGACTGTATCATGACTTTGAGTTGGAGGTGTGGTGTGACCCGGTACAGCCAAGTGGCTGGCCAGACATTCCCATGTGTTCCAGTGCCTCTTCTCCCCTGTGCTTAGGGGGTACTCGGGGCAGAGGAGAAAGGAAGATACCACTGAAGCAAGGGGGCTCAAAGGAAGGTTTAGACTCCTTGGTAGCTCAGCTCACCTTTTCTGGAGACTAGAGGAACTGTGAAACACCATGTGTGAGAACATGTGCAATGTGTATGTGTGTCTGTCTTATAATAAGTGAATAATACTTTCTGTATGGGTAAGAGGAAAATCTAATCAAGGAAGGATGTAGTAGCTTTAGCTTCTTTTTCCTGCAGAAAAATCCCACCATTTGGTCAGTAATATGAGACCACATGGCATTTAATTGAATCTTGCAGCCTGCAAACACGCACATTTATATGACAAAGAAATGGGAAGAGCAAACTGAATGCACAACCTGCTAAACAGCCAATAAATCCAGGTTAGGTCCCCCTTCTGCAGTCAGGAAACCCAGCCTTCTTGCACTCATGGAAATAGAATGATTTTTCTTGTGCTAGACAAGCACAACAATACTTTCACATTAAACAACGAGCTCTCGCTCTTGCTTCGAATGAAGCAGGCAGGGTTGTACAGAAACCATTCTTTCTTTTCCAAAGGTTTCTCCAGGCATTGACCTCTCACCCAGGGAAGAAGAGGAACAAAGTAGCCTGAGTGATGAGGAGAAAGGCTTTCCAGGAGCTTTGTGGGAGGTCTTCCATTGGGTTTCAATTACTTGGGAATGGGGAGAATAGTATGATGATTTGTTTGATCGAGCCTTTTGCAATCCTGTTAAACAGTTTGGATTATCTGTCTGGATGGTCTTTCTGTCAAAGGCAAGAGGTCTCCATTGCAATTATTAAGGAGATGCAAAGATGTGAATTTATGCCACCCTGTAGACTTTAGCTTTCCCTGTGGCCATTGGTTTGTGCAAAGATAGAGCCAACATTTGTGCATGGAATATGGGATTAACCATTTGCATTGGTGTTTGACCAGAAGTGGAGACCTCTGAGGGAATATTGAGTTCATGTGCCAGAGGCTGTAGCTTGCTGGGCTGGGCTGCTGGACAGGTGAGAGCAGGCAGCAGGTTCCATCCCCCAGCTGAAGTGACAGGCTGCCTCTGTCAGCAGCTTGCAGTGGGTTTGATTTAGAACTGTTTGGAAAACCATTCCTTTGCATCAGGCTGCAAAAATATCTGGATACTGTTTTTCTAGGGAAAATTCCTGTTTGCCTGTATCTGAAGCTAATTCTTCTAATGCTTCAGAACTATTTTTCACTTTGTTTTAATTGTTTGAAGATGTGACTTGAAGGAAAATAGTACTGGAAAAGAAAAAGCTAAGTACAGTAAGTCATTCCCATAGCTGGATATGTCCCAGCTCAATTTATTCAAGAGTGTGTATATTCATGAAAAATGCAAAGATTACATCCATGTATTGGTTTTTCCTTCTTTTCTATTTCAAAATAACGGCGTGGGATTTTTTTCTTTTAACCCTTTCTTTAAGGTCTTGCTTAAGTCTTAAGGCTGAGGGGAGGGAATATTTTGTAAGTCTACCACAGTTTCTATTTTTCTCTACCTGAGATCTTGGATTTCATTTGAGTTTTAACTCAATGTCTCCCTCCAAAATAATCATTAGAATGTATTTTCAGATTATTGCTCTTGGCATAAAGAAAATGTCTGTTGAAAAGCAACATCAAATACCTGTCCAAATAAAAACATCTGGAGTCATCTGAATCTGTCTCTCTCTTGGGGGAAGTTCATTTTTGTTAAAGTGGGAACAGATCTGGGCGCTGTCTTCTACAAGTGGGAAACTTTTGCCTGTCACTTACAGCCAGTGGATCAACACAAGTGTAAATGCTGCTTTCCCTGATTGTTTCTTGATTTATTTTTGAATCAATGGTGAGAATTTGTAAGAGAAGCAAAGAAACAAAATCTAATTATTGTAGAAATTACTTGGGTTTCCATAATGTCAGGGGTCGGGGGAAGAGATTTTGTTTCAATAGAATATAATTGATTTGTGCACAAAAGTAAAGATGTACAATTTTGTAATTTAATTGTAGCCATCATTTTGCGGTTTGTTTGCTTTTCCAGGTCCACCAGAATGTGGAGATGCAAAGGGCCCGTCTGCGAGATGATATTAAGGAATATAAATTCCGAGAAGCACGTTTGCTGCAAGACTATACTGAGCTAGAAGAGGAGAACATCTGTCTCCAAAAACAAGTGTCTGTCCTGAAGCAGAATCAGGCAAGTTTTTCAACCACTGAGGTTTGCTTTGGTAGCATCAGTCCATTCCTGTGTTACACTATAGTTCTGTCTCGTTTGAACATCCAGCCACTTAGTTATGTTTGTATGACTTTTGAGACTATAAGCTCTGTATTTTGGCACCAAGAGTTGTCCCAAAATGTTTAAGACCTTTCTGACTCTGTTTATACACATTCATAGTGCTTTACTGCTTCTACTTTGACCTCCAAGTCCTTCCATTGCCTTGTCTCCCTCTGATGAAAGCAAAGTCTCTACCACTGTGCTTTGTTACTTGGTTTAGTCCTTTTGCTACACTAGTTTGTCAGTGTCTCTCTACAGTCCTCTCTGTCCATCCATCTGTCCATCATCCAGCCTCCATCTCCTACAGTATCTTGAAGTGGGGGTGTTTCTGAACATATGTTTTAATTACTATTTAATCCTTACATTATCTCTCCAGTTCTGTGCTCCTCCTCTCTTCTAGCTACTTTCACTAATATAGGACCACTGTTGTAGTTGCTCTATACTGTCACACCTCAGTGACTGCTTGTCTAAAAAGTCACATTTAACTGCACAGTTTGGGCTATTTTGAGAGTTTTAGGAAGCTACATTCTTGTACCTTCTTAAGAATTTCCCATAGTTATCATTTGTGGAGGTAATTAAATTAGATGTGGTCTTTGGCATAGAACACAAAGATGCTCTGAAGGTGGAGCCCCTCTGCTCTGAAGACAGGCTGAAACCTGGGGATATTCAGCCTGGAGAAGGCTCTGGAGAGACCTCAGAGCCGCTTCCAGTGCCTAAAGGGCTCTAAGAGAACTGGAGAGGGATAAGGGAAATGACCTGGAGGGACAAGATGAGGGGCAGTGGCTTCCCACTGCCAGAGAGTGGGGTTTAGATTACATACTAGGGAGAAATTCTCCCCTGTGAAGGTGGTGAGGCCCTGGCACAGGGTCCCCAGAGAAGCTGTGGCTGCCCCATCCCTAGAAGTGTCCAAGCTAGGTTGGACATGGCTTGGAGCAACCTGAGATTGTGGAAGGTGCCCATGACAGGGGGTGGGATGGGATGAGCTTTAAGGTCCCTCCCAGCCCAAACCATTCTCTTGATTCTGAAATTCTGTGATAATATTCCCAAAATATAAGCTGTTGCTAAAACAGCAGTATGAATACCATGTGTTGCAGTCAGCACATAGGAAAAGTTCTTTAGGAAGTCCTTCAGTGTTGTGAGTAAAAACTGCCCTGTCGAGCCAGATATTTGGGATATCGAGTGCATTTTATTTATCTCCAAGTGAAACTCTGTGTCAGTGTTTATTACTTCAGGCCTCACTGCCCAAAACAGGGTTCCAGGTTGGACCTGTTCTCATCTGCATATATTTGGTCTAATTATGCAGTTTTGGGTGCCCTGACATCTTGCAGAAGGGTCAAAAGGGGCTCTTGTGCTGTAAGTGCAGGCTGGAAGAGAGAGGGAGCTGGTAAAATTGAATCGATGTGATTGGTCACTTTTTTGTCTCATTCATCATATTCAGAGCAGCAAATGAAAGTTCCAAGCTTTGTGTTCACATTCTAAAATGATATTTATAGTCAGATATGCTGCCATTCTGGGCTGAGCCAAATTTAACCTCAAATGCTATCTTGATAGTTTCCAGTAGTTATTTACTGCTGTGTTTGTATTCTGGAAAATTTGAAAATAGACTGCAATCTGAAATGTTTTATCTTAGTGGCTGTATAAAGAATCAAGAGCTCATTCTTTTTGTACCAATGGATTATTTAATTTTCTACCTTGTCCTAATCCTCTTTGAAGAACTTTATTTGATGACCTTTTAATTATCCTACTGACCTAACTAGAAGCAGCCATCCAGTTTTCCCAGGCTTACTAGGAAGCTGAATTAATTGAATTGCATCACTGAATTAACATACCATGCTTGATCCCTGGTTTGTAAGTTGGGTGTGGTGCAGCACTCCCAGATTGCTCAATGTTGCCATCTAAAATCCATTTAGCAAATGGGCAAAAATAAATTTTTTTTTATATATAGAAATTTTTTGTCATATATCATGCAGTATGATTTCTTTTCTCTCTCAGTAAGGAAAACTATATCCTTTAAGCCTGCTTCCTCCATACTTCCCCCAAGTGATTAAAAATTTTACATTAATCATTGGTATTCATCATTTCAGTGCAAGAGGCTTTAAAAAACGCAGTTTTACAGGTAAAAACATATAGCATGCCATCAACCTCATCAATGTGAGTCTCAAGTGTAGAGTCTGAATTGTAGCCTTCTAAAGATGTGTTGAAATAATGTTGAGAGAAATGATAAAACGTTATTTTAGAAGTATAAAAGCTGAGCTTCATTGCAATTTTAACACAGTGGTGTATCCTCAATGGCAATGCAGCATGGTGTCAGAAGCACAGCTTTTGCTGTGCTGGGTTTTGGAAATAAGGAGCTTGAGTTTGTGGGAAGGTTGACTAGGGAATTTGTTAATCAAGCAGAGAAAATGTTTGCATGCTGTGCTAGGAAAGCCTGTTTTGGGATGCCTCTGTCTCATGCTCTGTGTGTCTCATCTGTCCTAATTAAGCTGGAATAGATCAGCTCATTTGTCAGTTTGGTTAGTAATTTTAATCCATGATCTCTTAGAAGGTAAATTAAATATGCCAGGTTCACAGTCAGACTCCAGAAATGACAAAAGTATTCCATTTCTATTTCTACCATATTTAAGTGAAATCAAAATTCAAAAGCAAAATGCCACGCAAGCAAACATTTTCCCCTCCGTTTGTGTATCTCCAGGTGGAGTTTGAAGGCCTAAAACATGAAATCAAAAGGCTTGAAGAGGAAACTGAGTTTCTCAACAGCCAGCTGGAAGATGCCATCCGCCTGAAGGAGATCTCTGAGCGGCAGCTCGAGGAGGCCTTGGAGACACTGAAGACAGAGCGGGAGCAGAAGAACAACCTCCGGAAGGAGCTGTCTCACTACATGAACATCAATGATTCCATGTACAACAGCCACCTGAACATTTCTTTGGATGGGCTGAAGTTCAGTGATGAAGCCACAGAGCCAAATAATGATGAAATCATGAATGGATTTGAACAAAACTGCCTCAGCAAACTCAGCAATGGCAAAAACAGTACTTCAACACCCAAGAAAAATGAAAGCTTCCCTCCAGCCCCAAGTCTTGTTTCAGATCTTTTGAGTGAGTTAAACATTTCTGAAATCCAGAAGCTGAAACAGCAGCTTGTGCAGGTAAATGGGTTTCCTAAAAAACTGTGTCCTTCCAAATAGCTTCCAGAGTTTGGGGTATAGTTTTGGCTTTTTCAGTATCTTACATGGCCACCATACAGTTCATCCTGTATTTGTAAAGGTTTTGATTGATTATGAATATGGGGATAGTAAGTGTCAAATGTTTGTTGTTTTGGTATTTTTGAGTCTTCATGAATTTCCAAACTTTCACCACAGACTAACTGCCTGTTTTCTAATGCGGTCACACCTCCGTACTCGCAAGTTTCAGGTCTCTGTGAAACATTAAATCCACAAACAAGGGTGCGCCATTAATAAGGAACATTATTGCCATAAATATAGTGACTTTGCAACACTGAAACACACCGGGGCCCCTTAGGGTGGCAGGGGCCTGGGGGTCAGAATACGCGAATATGAAGGTGCAAATTACCGAGGTGTGACTGTTTGTCTGATAATAATAAACTGTAACTCATCTTTAGCTAAAAGGATGTTTTTACAATGAGACCATCAGGTAAGAAATAAATGTGTAAAAGTGTGCATTTGAAGAGGAAATGACAAAAAATTGGCAGTGAACAATGTACTTGAGATAATTTTAGAATACATTATATAGCCTTTTCCATGATATGCAAGTGATTGGATTTCTGTAACCATATGGACCTTTGGCTAAGTCGCTGTCTCTTAGAATAAAACCTTTAAAGTGATACAGTTCTCTTTACATAAATGTCTGTGTCCCTGCCTTAAAAATCCACTTTAGTACAGTGGTAAGTGTCCCCACCTGGCATGTGGGAGACCCGGGTTCGATTCCCGCCAGGGAGACAGTGTTAAGAGTTGGACTCGATGATCCTTGTGGGTCCCTTCCAACTCAGAGTATTCTGTGATTCTGTGATTTCAGATGGAAAGAGAAAAGGTAAACTTGTTAACAACGCTACAGGAATCTCAGAAACAGCTGGAAAATACACGAGGGGCCCTTTCAGAGCAACATGAGAAAGTTGGCAGGCTCACTGAAAACCTGAACGCGATGAAGAAGCTCCAGGCCAGCAAGGAGCGTCAGTCTGCCCTTGACAATGAGAAGGACCGAGACAGCCATGAGGATGGAGACTATTATGAAGTTGACATCAATGGGCCAGAGATCTTGGAATGCAAGTACAAAGTGGCTGTGGCAGAAACAACCGACCTAAAAGAAGAGCTCAAAAATTTGAAGGCCAAATACAAAGAATGTGAGTCTAAGTATGAGGAAGAGAAGAATAGATATGAGACTGAGAGCCAAGCTCTCACTGAAAAGATCACCTCACTAGAAAAGTCCAGTAAGCATGACAGAGAACAGGTGGCCAGGCTGCAGAAGGAGCTGAAGAAAGTCAGTGATGTTGCTGGAGAAACACAGGGCAGCCTCAGCGTGGCCCAAGATGAACTAGTCACCTTCAGTGAAGAGCTAGCCAATTTATACCACCATGTCTGCATGTGCAACAATGAAACTCCAAACAGAGTGATGCTGGACTACTATAAGGAAGGTAAAGGTGGACGCAGTAGTCCAGAGGCCAAGGGAAGAAGGTCTCCCATTCTTCTATCTAAAGGGTTGTTAACTATTGAGCTGGGAAAGGCAGAGAATGGAAGTGGTGACAGCAGCCCATCCCCGGTGTCGTCTCTGCCATCCCCTGTGTCAGATCCTCGGAAGGAACCAATGAACATTTACAACTTGATTGCTATAATTCGAGATCAGATCAAACACCTGCAGGCTGCTGTGGACAGAACAACCGAGCTGTCCAGGCAGCGTGTTGCCACTCAAGAACTTGGACCTGTGGTGGACAAAGACAAGGAAGCTCTTATGGAAGAAATCCTGAAGCTCAAGTCCCTGCTGAGCACCAAGAGGGAACAGATCGCAACTCTGAGAACTGTGCTAAAGGCCAACAAACAGGTGAGGAGGTGTTCCAGATGTGATGGTTACAGTGTCAGGGACTTAGGTCAGAAACACAAGAGAATTTATCTTTGAGATCACGCTGCCATTCCCTCAGCTCCATGGGGCTTTGCTGGTGTTTGTCTAGTCCCAGGCTGAGGCAGGCTGTCCCATTGGAGACACCCAGCTCTGGGAAGCTGAGCACTGAGGCTGGAACCGACCTCGGCTTCTCACATACTCAAGAGACTTTATTAAGGCTAAGGTAGCTTCAATCCACTGCCTGTCTGAATTAGATCAGGTTACAGTTAATGTAAGACACCTAAAATGAAAAGGTAAATCTTTTTTTCTAATTGAAAGAATTCTAGTATTTACTCATAAAATAAGTTCTGAAACTTAAATACTTTTCTCTCTCAAACTGAAAAATAAGAAAGCCTTCCAAGATCAGGATGCAATAAAAAAACCTGGTCAAAATAACAGGTGAAAGGTAAATTTAGTCTTTGGGGATTAGTCTGTGACATTCAACACATATTAGCAGTGTAGTGGATGAAAATAATTACCATTAAAACACTGCATGGCATGCCTTGGGTTAGAGAACTGTGCAAGTGATTGACAAATTCATTTAAGTATCAAGATACTAGATAGGTTGGACTCGATGATCTCTAAGGTCTTTTCCAACCTTACTGATTCTGTGATTCTGTGATAGACTGTTTTGTTTCTTTATGTTGAATTATATAAAGTTTAATTTCTTTTAGTGGTTTGAGATGTGTATATTCTGTAACTTCCTCGATGATGCTGCATGGTTAATGGGAGTAGGAGACTCCTATGTCTGTTCCCAGTGCTCAGAAATGAAATTTTATTTTATCTGTCTAAGCAAAGTTAACCACAAGTTTAATTTTCCAGTACAAAGTAAATGTTTCATTATGTGAGTAGCCAGGTGAAGAGTTTAATGAAATTGTATTTCTGTTCTTCCTGGTAACCAACAGACTGCAGAGGTAGCCCTTGCCAACTTGAAAAGCAAGTATGAGAATGAGAAAGCAATGGTTACAGAGACCATGATGAAGCTGCGAAATGAGCTGAAGGCTTTGAAAGAAGATGCTGCAACCTTCTCTTCCCTGAGAGCAATGTTTGCCACAAGGTAAAGAACATACGAGCTCTGCAAAATGTCATTCCTTGCTTGTTGAACGTCCTCCCCACCCGCTTCTGGAGACAGTGGAGCAGTGGGTGCCTTTTCCTGAGATTGTTGCTTATGGTGTGTGTCTGTGGTGTGCTTCTATTGATGAGGAACATGCAGGGATATCCTGTGCTGCTACAAAACATCAAGCTGTTGTGGCAGTATTCATTCAAGTTGGGTGGGAGATTATCCCTGGTTCTTGAATCCATTAGCTCTGAGAAGGAGTGACATTTAACAGTGTAAAATGAGTGTTTATTATGAACATGTAACTCTGCTTGATCTTAATGATCTAGAAAAAAGTAAAGATGTTGCAGACATCTTATACAGTCATACCTCCAGCTTCATGGGATTTGGGTCGTGTGAGAGTCCCACGGAACAACAAATTCAGGTCAGACATTAATACAGCGTATCATTGCCATAAATATGGCAACTTTGCAACACTGCAACGTCCCAGGGCCCCTTACGGCTCTGGGGAGTGTCAGAGTAGGAGTTTTTTCCCTTTAGATGCAGCGCCCTGCCCTGCAGGAGTGCTTTGCCTGAGGCTGTGCATATGCACTGGCAAGTCCAGGCTGGCTGCCATGGCCAGAATGGGACCCACGCAGTGTGTGTGTGTTACAGTTTAAGACTTCCTCATTCCTGGCAGGGGTGGGCAGCTGCTCCGTCTGCCTGCCATGGCAGTTTGGGATTGTGCTGTCCTGCAGAACTGTACACCACTCCACAAATCACTGAGTAAGGATTGCGGAAAATATTTCTACGAGTCGATGAGGCCATGAATGTGACAGTGTGAATTACTGAGGTGTGACTGTAATTTCCTGCAGTTGGCATCTGTCATTGACCTGAGCAAGCTGATTTGGTTGCTTATGGAACTTGCTTCTTCATCTTAGTTGAGCTTTGTGATGTTAACAGACATAAAACCCGGCTGACACATAGAATCATGAAGGCTAGAAGAAGCCTTTAAAATCATAAAGTCCAACTGTCTACTCAGAACTAGCAGTGTAACTACTAAACCCACTAAACCATGTCCCTTGTGCCAGGTCTAGATGCCTCTTGAACAAGACTCCACCACCTCCCTGGGCAACCTATTCCAAAGCCTGATCACCCTAACAGTGAAAGATTTTTTTCTCATAGGTATTTAGTCTGAATCTCTCCTGTCTCAGTTTAAGGCCATTTCCTCTGGCCCTCTCATTACAGGCACTATAGAATAACCTGGCCCCACCTCACTACATCCTCCAGTCAGGGAGCTGTAGAGAGCAGTGAGGACCCTGCTGAGCCTCCTCTTCTCAAGACTAAACAAACCCATCTCCCTCAGCCATTTCTCATGTTTTCTAGACCCTTCATGAGCCTTGTTGCCCTACATCAGACATACTCCAGCCCCTCAATGTCCTTTCTGAAGTGAGTGGCCCAGAACTGAATGCAGTACTCGAGGTGCAGCCTCGCCAGTGCCAGGAACAGAGTCCTACTGGCTACAATAACAGGCCAAACAATACATCTTGATACAAGCTAAGATGTCATTGGCCTTTTTGGCCGCCTGGACACACAGCTGGCTCACTGGCAACCAGCACCAGCACCCCAAGGCCTTTTCTGTTGAGCTGTTCTCAATCTGCTCTGCCACCATCCTGGAGCACTGTAGGACCCAAGTGTAGGACATGGCAATTTGCCTTGTTGAACCTCATGCCGTTGTCCTCAGCCTACTGATTGAGCCTGACCAGGATCCACTGGAAAACCCTCCTGCTGTCCAGAAGATCAACCCTCCCACTCAGCTGAGTGTGGTATGCAAATTGACTGAAAGTGCACTCAGTCCCCACATCCAGATCATCAATAAAGATGTTAAACAGGACCAGCCCCAAATGTGAGCCACGAATACCACTAGTGACAGATCCCAAGTGGATTTAGCTGCATTCACCACAACTGGGCCCAGCCATCAACCAGTTTTTTACCCAAGAAAGAATCTGCCCATCCAAGCTGGGAGTAGCCAGTTTTCCTGGGAGGATGCTGTGGGAGACGATGCCAGACACTTTACTAAAGTCTAAATAGACACATCCACAGCCATATCTACTATGTGGGTCACTTTGTCGCAGAAGGAGATCAGGTTGGTCAGGCAGGGCCTACCTTCCATAGATCTGTTTTGGCTGGGCCTGGTCCCCTGGTTGTCCTGCATCTGCCATGTAGTGGCAGATTACATGGCTTGTAACATCCCATGCTGTAGCAGTGTAAGTGCTGTTTTACTGTGCATGGTGCCAGTTGCTGGTGTCACTGATTCCTTCTTTTAGCATGCACAGTTCTTTTGTGGAGTGTTGAGCCAATACCGTCAAGTTCGACAATCTAGGACTGCTTCACAGCTCAGGAGCACTCAGTTTGTTCCTGTGCAGAGGTGGTCCTGGGAAACAGTCTCAGCAGAGTGGGTTTCACAGGGACACCCCTGGCAGTGTTGATTTGCCATGCATTCTATTGCATGCATTGACTTTGGATGCTATTTAATGTAACCTAGATACCTGCTTTTAGGCTAAACCACAGGGATGGGGCAGTCTCTGTGTGCTCTGTGCTGCTTCCTTCTCTGCCCTCTTTGGACACTTTGAATAAACTGAACAAAAAGCAAGAACAGGTTTTCTCTGTCACCTGCTAAGGAGCAAGAAATCATGAAGTTGCAGACGAGACTTCTGAGACTTTTCTGTGCAGTTATTTTGGGGGGTGCTTCTGCAGCAGCTCTCATGATCCTTGACATATCTTTGGCTTCCTGGTGGTTCTGCTTTCTTGGCAGTATCTGTGCATGGAGTAAGCATGGAAAGGGAAATGGATACCAAGGAATCCTAAAGGTTGAACTGTGGCTGCTTGTTCTGCCAGAAAGTGGAGTGGCCTGTACGGTCTGCATTTGTCCTACTGTCTTTCCTCTCTTTCTCCTTTTCTGGACTGTAATTAATATGCAGAAATTGTGATCTCCATTAGTTGTAGATCAGCTTGAAGCTGGGAGGGAAGAGGAAAAGTATGCAGTTAACTTCCAGTTACTTTTCCTAGATGAAGATAGCCAGGTGCCTAAATTACATATATTCCAACATACTGGGAAACTGAGAGCATGTAAAAGAGATTAAAATGATAAGATAGTGCTTTTGATTGAGAAACAGAGTCATGATTACACATAAGAAACTAGCAGCTAGCTGTCATTCACTGATGGAGAAAAGATGTTTCAAATGAATACATACATGCATCAGCTTGGAATCACACTCTTGTCAGTTTTCAAAGTATTCAAGGCATTTGGGAAAGTATTCTTGTGTTCGTGGAGATCAAAGGCCTGCAGAATACAGAGGAGTTTAAATTCACATGGGGAACAGTGGAGGCCTCCCAGGACTGAGAGTTACAGCTATAAGGGTCTTCACACTGGACTCCACATGGTGAAGTATTCAACTTCTCTAAAAATATCTCATAGGATAAATGGCCAGAGGAGCCAGACACAGTAAATGGGACCTTGAAAATTTCCAGAATGGGATTCCCAGCCTCATATTCTTGGTGCTAGATCTAGAGGTGATGAATGACATCTGGAGACAAAAAAGGTTGGGTCTGCCAGAACACTTATGAAAGGCAGAATAAAGGCATTCACTGTTCTATGTGCATACCACAAAGCCCCACAACTGATGTTGTGCACATACTCACGTTTATAGCACTGATATGCCTGATCTAAACTCTGTGTCTGACATCTAAAATGTCTGCTACAAGTAAAGCTGGATATGTTGAGAGTCAAGCTTGGTGGAGGTGCGACTTGTAGATAAACCCTGGACTCAGGTTGTGACACTCTTCTCCCCGGGGATTTGTGTCCACACCACATGCCCATGTGCCTGGTGCTCTGTTTGAGCACCGCTGTTATGGAGAGTAAACCACAGGATACATTCACGTAAAATAGTGGTGTAGAGAACTCCTCAGAGTAAAGACTGTGCCAGGTCTTGTTGGGCAGCTTGTCTGCCCTTCGATTTTAACCAAAGTGCAAAGTAAGTTACTTTAAAATATGCGAGATCACTGCAGACAGCAGTTATTTGTCTCACTGGCGCTTTAGATTGGCACGTCCTGGTTTTGTTTGGCAATTTGTAGGAAGTGTCAGTGCTTGTGGGCTATGAAAAGCAAAGCATGTCAACAGCTTGGGGTGCACAGCTTGGGTGGAGTGGGGTAGAGAGAGCTGAAGAGTTTGGAATTAGATCTGCCACTCCTTCAGTGAAAAACTGGGAAAAGTGTTCTAATCTAGTTGCATACGACTATTACTTTTAACCTTTAAATATAAAAAAAGATGTTTTCTTTCTCCTTCCAGGAGGAGGGACTTTGCCGTAAGAAGTTTATCATCTCTCCTTGAGAGTTTTTATTGGTGGAAATTGAGAAGAGCTGTAGTGTCCAGCAGTGGGGCTGGCTGCTCTTTTCAATGCAGAAGATAATTCTTCCATATGTTTCAAACTACAGGAGAGATTTGCATTCTGATTACGTTCTTTTTTAGCTTTTACTAACAGATATTGATTACACATAGCTGATTATGACGATTCTAGAAGACTATAGCTGGATATAAACCATTCTCCAGTCATAGTGAAAATCACAGTAAATTATGCAAATAAAAACCTCAGGTTTTATTTCTTTCAGCTATACAACTCAGGTGAAATTTTGGTGCAAGGTGTTGAGGAAATAATCACAAATTAGCAATTGGCTGAGGTTTCCACACATGTTCACTTAAATTTGCTTATCTCTAATCACAAACTGCCTAAACCTTGGGTGTTGGGAGGAAAGGATTTAAAGCAGAAGATTGGCAAGGAGGGGTAGGTTCACTCAAGTGACCTTGCATCTGGCAATAGTGTATCAGTATGGGAAACCATGTTATGCCTACTCCTGTTTATCCTCTGTATGTTTTGAGCAGTAGAGTTTCTGTGTAGGGGTAACAGGTGTTTATAGAGACTTGGAGGTGCTCTTACAGAATTGCTTGAACTCCTTTTAGGAAGGGAGATCATGAAAAGCACGGGAAGGTCACAGCATGTGTGGGACCCTTGATAAATTGGTGCAAACAGCAGCCCCTGGGATTGACTGAGCTTGACAGTGCCACATTCCCACTCAGGTGTTGCTGTGGGATCCTCTGGTTATTAAATAAATTTACTCTGCGTTTCAGCCCTTGTTTTATGGTTGTCCTGCCACCTGCCTGTGTTGAGTCACACATGGGGTTTTTTTCCTTCTGCCTTTTTCAGGATTTGTTGTTTGTTTTGTTCTTTAGGACATTGCTGCAATTTGGCTCTGCAAATCCAGGCAAGAGATGGACTTAGTAAACTTCCTAAGGACGTGTCAAAGATACTGACCTAGACCTGGCTTCTGCCGTGAGATCTGCGTCAGTTCAGGTGCAGCTGCACTTAGAGTAGTGCCCATGGCAAATTCACCTGCCAGAAGCATATTCACATGGGGTTAAGCTTTGTGTACAGCCTGGCTCCAAATCTCCCCTGGGTGCTGAGGAGTCCAGCTCTGGTACACCACATGTGCCACACAAGGTGGAGCAAAAGAGACCTTATGAAAGGAGCTTCAGTTGCTTTTTTGCTGCCATAACCTCTGGTAACATAAATTATTGCTTTCTCTGCAGGTGAGCTGGTTTTCATGAGGGGTTGGAGTGAGGGGAAGGTGTTAAAAATCAGACTTTAATATTAATTTCCGAAGTAAGGAGTTAGTTAGAAACCGCAGGTGGCTGATCTCTCACAGCCAAATGCAGTCAGCGCTCCTTTACATGTCATTTTAACTGTGTCTCTGCTAATACATTTTCCAGTTTTTAATAAAGCTGAGAAACTGTGATTTTAATCCTTTATGTTTGAATACCTTATGTAGTTTATGCTTCTCTCCAATGCCTCCTTCAGTCACATCTGTCTTGCTTGCTTGGAAGTTGTCACGTGGTCCTCACTGATTGCAGAGAAGAGGTAAAAGTATAGTTATGCTCAGGTGCATTTGGTTATATCACCTTTTCTCTGGAACAGAGCTTGATTCACTGGTGAGTTTAGCTGTAAATGGTATCAAAACTAGTACATGCTAAAGTTTACATATTATGCGGCTTTGGAAAATGCCACAAGCCATTGTTAGGTTTTTCAATAATTTGGCTTCAGAGAGTGCTTTAGAGGAATTACAGTTATACCTCCTCCATCGTGAGNCTCCCGGGAGAGGCAGCGCTGCGCGTACGGCCCCAGAGGGCAGAGACAGCTGCTATCTCCCAGCACACAGTACTTGTCCCCCCTCGTTTGCCTCACTTTCGTGAGTTTCGTTCACTTTCCCGAGTCAGGGACGGGAGAACCGCACCACTATTATGAGTCACCTCCCCGCAGGGCGGGGTGAGTCCCGCCCCACAGGTACCGCAACACTGCCCCTTGGCAGACCACAAACTGCACATGTCTCAGCCAGCTGAGCTCGCACACGGCAGAATCATATTTGCGAAAAAATTGCTTCGCAAATGGGCGAGGTCGTGAAGGAAAAGTCGCGATACAGAGAGATTGTTATATTTAACATTCAGTATATTTATTTCCTCAGTAAAGACATTTGTTTTAGATGGTGTTGTTTTTTAAAATCTAGTTGTAGTATCCTTAAGCTTTTTTATTGTTGCAATGGCATCCTGGCCTGCATCAGGAACAGTGTGGTCAGTCGGTCCAGGGAGGTTGTCCTTCCCCTGTACACGGCGCTGGTCAGACACATCTTGAGTACTGTGTGCAGTTCTGGGCTCCCCAGTTTAAGAGGGATGTTGAGCTGCTTGAGAGGGTCCAGAGAAGGGCAACGAGGATGGTGAAGGGACTGGAGGCCAGGCCCTNAATTCTGTGTGTGTAATTGCAAATAGTAAGACAATGGGAAACATCAAAGCCTTATGTTCATTATCCACTTAAAGCTGTGAATGTACAATAGGCTTATGCTAATTTCGTATTCTTCCTAAAAGCATGAAAGTGTAATTATTTTCTTTCCAATGTGCTTTTAAAACAAAGAAATATTTTATTCTGACCTTATTGAATATGCAGCTGGAAAGTAGCTTAGTGCATGGCAAATGGAATTGTAAAATGAAGGAGCTTTCATTGTTCTATCTGCAAATCTGTGAAAATAGACACAGACACAGCACAGAGACTGTTAGCTAAAGGAGTGCCAGAGGCTGTGTCACCTTACCTGCTTAGGGAGGATATTGTTGTTGGGTTTTGGGGGGTGGGTTTGAGAAAATTAAACTGGGAATCAGTGAGCAGCAGGAAGGAAGGAAGTGGGGCAGATCCCAGCCCACCTTTGTACACCGTTTCTCGAGCCTTTGTTCCAGTGAATGGTTGCTCTGCTTTCACAGTGGTGGCTGTCCCTGACTCGGGACGTGCTTGCACCGGGACAAGGTTTAGGCTCGAAGCTGTATGATTCATTTTGCCTAAAAGAATCAGGAAACCAGGTTCAGGATACAGACCTGTGTGTAGGCAGAATAGTTAACCCTCCTGCCTCTCCCCAGTCCCTTCTATATGGGTGACAACAGTTGCTCAGATACAGTTAAAAACTGCAGCTGCTACTGATAACACTTCCCTTTTGTTGGAAAGTTAATAAAAACTCTCTGAATAAAATTTTGTGGAAAACAAAGGGGAAAAAAGCTAATTTAGGTATTTGAAGTGGTGAATACCTTGTAATTTCTAGGGACTGTCACTTGATGTTGTAGATCTTTGTCCTAACAGGAAGCTTGATGAGAGAATGACTTGCTACAATAATCTTTTGGAGTCAAAATCCTGGTTTTAATTATAGCTTGGCTCACATGGGAAAAACTTTGCTGCCTTCTAGACTCTGCCAGGCGTCTGTCTGTGTCACCAGTCAGCCATGGGCTGTGGCACAGCTGGCTGTGCTTGAAGAAGAAACAGGAGTGATATCAGAACTTGAGCAAAATGTGGGAAGTCCCTGCTCTGCTTTACTACAATTGTTTTGTTTTCTCTTTATCATCTCTTTTTGTTCCAAATTGTGTGGGGGGAAGAGATCTGCCTTTTTCGCCTTGGCTGGCTTGTGTTAGCCCCTCTGTGGTGCAAGTCAAATCAGTAGACAGCAGCAATCTTCATGCTGCTCCACTGAGCTGAAAGTTTGGGGGTTACATTAACTTCCTGTTCTGTACAAAAAAGGTGACCACGTTTTGATTCACAAGAAAGAAGCTGGAAAATGGTTGGAGGAAACCTCCCCATAATTTCACCTTACCCAGATCTTTTGGGAGGGTAATACTGAGCATGAAATAAGGGGGAACAGGGACAGGCCACTCTAGTACCAGATCTTATTTTCCTGACGCAATCACATTCTGTTCCTCAAGTAATTGGTAACCCAGGCTGACCATGCCCCTGCTTTGCAGTAGTGGAGCTTGGAAGGAAACAGATTTGAGCTGTGAGCAGAAAAGAAAGCAAGAAGGTCACTTTTGGTATAACCAGACTTGGCTTTTCACCTCAAATGTCACAAGTGTGTTTGAAAGCTGGAGGGAAAACCCACAGCCCTCAGACCTCCCAGGAGTCTTTAGCCTGTTCCTTGGCTCCCACTCCCATGAAGAAAACACCTCTGACACTCTGGAGCAGCAGGACACAGGTTCAGATGGGTGCTGTGAGCTCCTCAGTTCTGTGGCCATGCCCTCCTTCTGAAGCTGGTGCCACCTTCCCTCAGAGCAGAAGACTGTTATGCCCTCAAGATTATTTTGGTCTTTTCAGACTTCCCGGGGCTGTTTCAGTCTGTGTTCCTCTATAGCACTTAAATGGCACAAGATCAGGCTCCGAGTCTGCTTCTGCTCCTTGGGGTGTAGGAATTGCTTCTGTCCTGTCATGTCCATCTGTCTCTGACAAGAAGGGCAGGTGCTGGGATTCCAGCAAGTTTAAGATTCTTGGGTTTGTTTTCTTAAAAAGAAAACCCCCTCACATGCTGGTTTCCCCTGGGCTGCACAGTGTGGGAGAGACTGTGCGGAACTCCAGAGCAGGATGCCCAGAGACATGAGGAGACAGATTCTCATGCACATGAGGGCCCCAAACTCACCAGAACTTCTTTGTCTCTGAAGTTACAGTTCATGCAGTTTTACATGAATATTTCTGGGATGTTGTTTAAACTCTGTATGCATGTAAAAATAAAATTCTCAGTTTTTTTCTTTTTATCTTCCCAAGCAAATATAATTAGGAATGTAGGTCTAATCCCACTACAGTTATACCTCCTCCATCGCGAGGAAAGGGACAGGCGACAGCCCTCGCGAAATAGTAATCTTGCAAAGAACGGCAGGTCGTTAATATGCATGCAGGCCACGCCTATTGCCCCACCCCCCGGAACTCCGCCGGGCTCCGGGGCACTTTTTTGCTTCTTCCTTTGGACTCTCTGAACACGGGGAAGAAAAGGGAACCGTTTNCAGGGAAAACAGAATTTGGGGCTTGATAATATAAGCACAGCTGATGAACCTGCAGATCAATGCAGTTTTGTTTTGTGATGGGTTTTTTTCCAGTCTGCTTTGTATGACTTAATGATAATAAATATCCCTTAAAGTCAGGGACTTTTCCATTTCAATATTAAAAGTCACTTCTCTGCTAGTATTTTTGTTTTTATGCAGAAGTTGTATTTTACAGATGGAGCCATTGTAAATTCCAGCTGGCACCTATGAATATTTATGTCTTTCCCCATATGCATAACTGTCTCTGTAGTAAATGTGCATCTGCATGTAAAGACATTCATTTTTTAAGAAGCTTCCAGGCTCAGTGACAGCTGGAGTCATTCATTCAACTTCCCCACAGTCTTCCCAGTAACACTCCGTTCCTTTAATTGTTTTAAAATCAATTTTGATGGTGACAAAACATTATATAAAGACCACTTGCTATTGAGAAAACAGCCACTATTTATAGAATTTTTACATCAGGAATCAGAGGAGGTTAAAGTAGAATTCTGAAAGATGCTTCTTTTTAACAGTGCTGTTCAGTCACCAGAGGAGATTTATTATTTGGACTCCATGTAACCTAGCAAAGTTCAGGTGCTCATCAGCGGGTGTTAATGGCCATTTTAGCATTTCACAGCACTCCTGCTGCTCCCTTCAGAGCTCTTCCAGCCTGAAGCCTAGAACTACTGTCACCTCTGTAAGCAGAGACAAAAGTGATGTGGCTGAGCCGTGTCTCCTTGTTATGAGAGGACATCTCACAACACTGACCTTCAGACATGAGTACTGTTACAGCAGGTTTCAAACTTCCATTCTCAAGGAGGCTGTTAATTATACTCCATCTTGAAAGGCATGAGTGTGGGATTTTAAAGTGCTGAGTGTGGGATTTTAAAAACCCTTGTGGAAATGAATTGTGGTTTTCTACAGGTTTGGTTGATGTTCCTATTTAAGAGTGTGTATGCAAGCAACTGCAAAGCTGTCATTGCTGATGCAGGTGGAACACAAGGGGTTCATGGTTCATAATGTGTGTTATGATGGAACTGGGATTGCTAAAGATTTATGTATTTCATTGCAGGTGTGATGAATATGTCACACAGCTGGATGAAATGCAGCGGCAACTTGCAGCAGCCGAGGATGAGAAGAAAACTCTGAACTCCTTGCTCCGGATGGCCATCCAGCAGAAACTGGCCTTGACCCAACGCCTGGAGCATTTGGAGCTGGACCACGAGCAGTCCAAAAGAGTGCGCACAAAATCTGCCTCCAAAGCCAAGGGCGGTAACCCCAGCGTAAGTCACCTGCGGTCCTGTGGAGACAGGGCTGAAGGATCTGTCCTCAACAACCAGGTGTTCTGTAGTGAGAAATATAAAATCTATTGTGACTAGAAGAGGTGTCTAGAAAAATCATATTCTGCATCTTATTCTATGCTGTGTCAGCTACATCCCCACTATCTAAT
The DNA here is from genome assembly GCA_013390025.1 of Pitta sordida. Lineage (NCBI taxonomy): Eukaryota > Metazoa > Chordata > Aves > Passeriformes > Pittidae > Pitta > Pitta sordida. The sequence goes on from WEKX01011677.1 coordinate 52,190, forward strand.
GTCGCAGTGAGTTGACTTGTACTAGTATGTTGTTGAACCAGGTAATACAGATTGTATTATGATGTTCTTAACTGTAACTAATGCATAAGTATGGGGATGCTATTAACAAGTTAATAGTGGAAAGGAATTAGTTTTTTCCACAATTAACATGTCTGGGTTTTGCTGTTTATGGTAAGTGCTGTTTATGGTAAGTGAAGAGTACACCTGATAGAGTCTATCTGGTGTTACTGAGTATAGTTTGTATAGCACAAATGTGATCCTTTTTCCAGGGTTGCAGCATACTTCAATAAATGCTTTCACAGGCAGAAACAAACAAAACCCCTTCCTTGTTATTGCGACTTAAGAAGTGGTGAAAAGTAAAGGTTAAATTAGAGGTGTGTCTTGGAAATGCAGAGTGTTTGAAAACTGGGATCAAACGACTTGCCTATTGTGGTGGATGTTAAAAACTTGCTGTTGTATCATCACTGACCAAAGTCCTAAAGCTTTTGTAGGCTATAAAAGCTAGAAAAAACTTGGTAGAGTACAGTATTTACACTCTGCTTCCCCCTCTTCAGAGGGATAACCAGAAAAAACTTGCACATTTATTCTAAAAATATGCAATATTTACCCCATCTGATATAAAACTTAAAATGTTAAGAATTTGGATCATACCTGGTAGACAGTTCCACTTGAAGAAATTATGTCCCCTGTGGTTTCATGTTGCTCCTTACGAGCATCACTCTTAGGAAATATCCCGTTGGAGATCCCAGTGTAGCCACACAACCTCTCTGTGTAGAGTTGATGAGACTGTGGTCTAGCATTATTAGTCACAGTTTCTCTCAGCTTTCAGTATTAACCTGAATAGGTGGCATTTCAGAGCTCTGATCATTTTGTCTAAGTACACAGAAGATGTTGTATTCCATGTGCAAGCATGTTTCACAGGGCTCTACATTAGAGGCACAGGAAACTGAACCTGCTAATAATGATTTATGAAGTAGCTTAGAATACATATGATTCTGTAAAAACAAATAAACCTTTGTCTGCTATTGAACTTTTAAGGGGCCTTTTTAGCCACTTAATTACAATAAGTTTGATGGTATAAAAGTGTACTTCATAACTGGTGCCTACATAAGAGAGAAAGATTGAAGATGTTGCTTCTAAAATTGTGGAAAATTTGTGGAGCACTGCAAGGCACAGTTCTTTGTTTGACCCAGAGTTTTAAAGTGCCTAGCCCCAGACTTTATTTTAATGTAAAGCCCTGTTCATTTTGTACTCTTTCAAATACTTTTGTATGCCTGTAGTGTTACTAACAGCAATGTGAGGCTGTGCTGGTGCGGTTCCTAAAGCCATTCTAACCCTCTGCTGTGGTTCTGCCCCCTGTCCCTGGCAATGCTCAGCTCCTGCTCCTGCTCTGCCTCTGCACAGCCAGGAGACCCCAGTGCTAACACAAAGTCATGAGGAGCACGGTGGGTTTTCCCAGGGAGGGAAAACCATGCAGGATTTTGACTTCCCAGGTATTTTGGGAGGTGGAGGGAAGTCTTCTAAATTCATACAATGAGACTTTCAACAAATAGAACTTTGCTGCCAGCTGGGAACACTGGGAATGTTGCAGCCCAGAGCCAGAATCGCATTTATTGGTACTGAGAGGAGGAAAAAACCCAAGTGATTGAATTCTAATATGTTGCTCAAACCTCACTACTTGGGAAGTTTAAACAAACTGCAGTTCTGGTTTTAGAAACTAGGCCCTGTGTGTCTGTTACTACTTTTTTTTAGAAAACACTGAATTCTCCTGAATTTGAGCTTTAATATTGCTAAATATCAGGTTTGATACTTTAGAAGAGACATATTTTACAATTTTCAATCCTGCTTTTCTCTTCTTTGCTGCACAATCTTCCAAAAGGCCTTTATTCTTCTCATTCCTGCATTAAGTACAATTTAAAAATACTTGGTGAAAGCAGGTGTTTGAGTGCTAACTTTCTTTGCTCCAATAGAGTTGCAATTCTGCTTCCACTACGGTAGGGAGTTTTAACACAGTTTTCACTGCTTCCATGTCTCTAATGACAGTATTTTTGCAAAATACTAATGGCAGCAAGATAAACTGGAGAATGCATTGTTAGGTTGCATAATTGAATATATTGTGTTAGGGTTTTTTTTTTCAAATGAGCTTGAATTTTTTGTAAAGATTTCAGTGTTACCAGGCAGTGACTATTGATGTCCAGTTTCAAGGATGAACAATTTTTCTATTAGCTCAGTAGTCTTAGTGGTCATTTCTTTCTTCAGTCATTTCTGTGAATCTTTAAGAAGCCCCCTAAGCCAGCCTGGCTGCTCCTTGAGTCTGTCACCATTATGGTCTATCCTGTCAGAAAAGAACTGAGGGACTTGATCCCACTGTTTGGGTTTTTAGATAATATTTGACTGAGTCTTTTAATTCTTGATTAATGATTTCTTGAGATGTTCATTTGCTATTAAATACTGGTCTTAATGGGTTGGGATAGAAAATTCCTTAAGGCATCACCTACCTCTGCGAGCAGGCTCTCCTGGATGGTTCTCTGCACAGGCCTGCATGATACACTGACCTGCATGTTTCTGGAGAACTTAAAGCTTCACTGAAAACGTTCCTTGCGCACTCACTGCTGTTAATCTGTGCTTGAGCAGCAAAGCTGTATTCAGTACTTGTAAGAACCCTTCTTCCTGCAAAGCTGTTGCTTCTAGGCTGAGCCTACAGAGCCTCACTGCCCTGGCTGGGAAGGCACCGCGCGCTGGCCTGGCTGCTGCTCCCCTCAGCCAACTAACCTGCCTGGGCAGCCATGGGGTTAAGTTTTCAGTTCTTTAAGAAATAAACACTGATTTTTTTTTTTCCTAATGCTATTTTATTTTTCCATTTTTCAGCTGTAGAGTAGTCCCTGGAGAAGGCCTTTCCAACAGTGCAACAGCATTTCTTAGCCTCCTCACTCTGGTTCAGAGTGGTGGCCCATTGCACACAGAATGGAAACCACTGACTTGATCCTAACTTTTGAAAACACCTTTTCCTAAGTCCTGCCTGAAACCTTCCCTCTCTGCCTGAAGCTATAAAACAAACAAGCTTTACTTATAAGTGCTGCTGCAGTAAGAAACCTTACAAGTGCTGAAGAAACCTCCTTCAAATGTAATGCTCACCTTGTTAGTATGTGCTCTCCTAGAAATACCGGATGGGGGAATTTATTTCATTGCAGATGCTCATTTTTTACCTGATTGTTAAACCTGTGCACTTTTGATATTTTTCTTTAGCTTCTTTAATTCCTTATGTAGAAGAGTTCATATAAATGCAGTGGTTTGTGCTTATAGTCCCTCTCCAATTTGGAACTTGTGATTTATGAATTATATATCAGCATGTGGAAGAGAGTTTTGCAGGGCTCTAGATTGTGATTAGAGTTTCAACAAAAAGCAGGAGCTCTGCTAAACTATGTGCTGTGCTTCAGTATCATTTTTTATTATGAAATGTTAAGCTTTATATGTTTAAATTACTAATTTTTTTTAAACTGCCATGTTCATTAAGAAATCCAGGGTATTCAAATGCTGGGGGTTTTTTCAATATTGTATTATTATTCTTAGGAATAGTTCAATATAACAAGAAGAAAACTTGACTTTCCTCTGGTTAAAACAGTAATAGGCACTTGAAAAATATTAAATAAGTAGTATTACCTATAAATTCCAGAATTCCTGGGTTTTAGGAAGCTGAAGTATTATTGATTAACAGAATTTTATACAACTATACCAGTTAAATTCCAAATTGGAATTGTTTTGTTACTTTTTCATTTTATTGTGCCAAATTATGGTACATTTAGAAAGAAAAATTCTAAGTGGTCAATGATAGGATGTTCTCTATCAGCGCCTTTTTGTCACTCATTATTGCCAGTAGTGCCTTTGATCATTTGAAGGGAGACTCTTAGAGTAGCGTAGGCCAAGTCCTGTCACTTAGGAAGAATGAAATGGCTGGTTTGGAATTTGTTATCAATGTGGAGCAATAAGTGCAAAGTGAACACCCCCTTCGCACATTTTTAATGGTATTCTTGCTAGAGAGGTTATATATTCAAGGGATTGTAAAAAATTCTGTTAGTCAATGATATTTCATCGTGCAAATCCTTGCAAATTCAGGGGTGTAGAGAGAAAAAAAACAATAAACAAAAAACCACAAACCTAAACAAACCCGACTCCACCTGGGGAACCCAACGGCCTCCTGTTGGGCAGATGAGCAGTGTATGAGCACACGGTGCTCTCCGAGTGTCGCTGTCCCTGGCGGTGAGCGGTGGGGGCAGTCAGAGCATGGCCAGGTGCGGGTCCACAGCTCCCCTTGCATGTTGTATCTAATTGTCATTTCAGCAAACAGAAACAGGCAAGTGCATCAGCCAGCCCTGCTGGGCTCCCTGGGCTGGTTGAGGCTCCGGTGAACGATTCAATTGGTCCTTGCTGGAGGGCAGTGCTCCCCCTCCTCAAAAACAGAACAAATTGATCTGACATTGACAGCGCAGAAAAGAGTTCTGTTTGCTGGAAATAGCATTATTATTCCTAGATGTGGGGACTTGTATTTCCATCTTCTGTTACAGTATTGATTCATAAGAAATATTGTTGCATTTAAAATTACATTTGTATGTGGGTATTTATTTGAAATGATGTCAAAGTACTGTATTATGTTCTATGTGCATTACCTTTTAGTGGTGGGTTGGTCTCCATTTAACGTCATATGCATGTATTCTTGCCAAGTAACCTTTACACAGATCTAAACAAAAGTTAAAGAGAAAATGTGGAAATTGTTAAAAGGATAACTGTGTTAATTGGATAACCTTAGGAGGAATAGAGAGCAAAATGATGCTTCCAGATTAATAAAACAGTGTTTAGGAAAGCAATGTGCCTGCGTAAAGGTGGTCACATTGGCAGGAACAATAAAAGACAAAAGGAATTGTGTGTTCTGCCTGTTGGTTTTGTTGTTTAAGAATGGTTTAAGTAGTCTGCTGGAGTGATTTTCAGTGTGGGGCCAAATAGACATTAATTTTTATCTGGGAGAAGCTGAATACTTCACATGAAGTTTGCTGCAGAACTAGAAAGCTAATTCTTTGTTTTCATATTTGGGGAGCACCATTCTCTGTTGGTCCATTGGATCTTCTTGGATTAGTTTTGGCCTGGATCAGTCTGGTTTAATTTGTGTCACTGAATAGCCTTGCAAACACTTATACCTGGTACAGGTAAAGGAAGTGTAGAAAATGCTTTGGTGGCAGCAGTGACAAGTCCTGAAATTACATCTTAATATCTCATATACTCCCCAAGACACTCTTGTTACTGTAAGGACTCCATCCAACCTGGCCTTGAACACTTCCCCAGAAGTTCCAGGCCAGGCTGGACAGGGCCTTGAGTGTCCTGGTCTAGAGGAACATGTCTGCCCATGGCAGTGAGGTGGAATGAGATGAGCTTGAAGTCTGAGGGCAAGGCTGAGATTTGCCCAAGTCAATACAAAGATGTTCCTGGATCAGTGATGATATTGGCACCTAGAAACATCAAATATGGTTTTATACTCTGGTTTAATGACTCTTCTGTCCCCAGGTAGGATTCCTGGAACTGTTTCTCTACCTGGTAACTGTCAGTTGCATGACACCAGCTCATCAACATAATTTATACCTGGGGAGAGCAAAATGCCCATTTTCCGATGGACATTGAAAACACTTGCTCAGGTGTGCAGTAAACTGGCAAGGTGGGTGTGCTGGGACACTTGCTCTACTTGTAGAGTTCTGTGCTTTCTGTAACAGGAGCTTTACCTGCAGGGTGATCTAGGCAAGAAATGTGATGTAAATCCATCTGCAGACACATGAGAGCAGACCTGTGAAATAGTGAAACAGTGATTCAAGAATGCCTTAGTAAGAAAGAAAATGAGACAACGAGAGAAGGAGAATATTTAGATTAAAAGCCTCTCTAGTGAAGGTCTAAAACACTCCTTTCTCTGTGGGAAATTCCTCTCCCTGTGCCTGGGGGATTGTTGATTGTGCAGAGATGGAGGGTGGGTTACCAGCTGTGTTCCAGCTGCAGATGCAGCCAGTCCCCAGGAAAGGAATCTGCCAGCAAATGTCACACTCCCGCTTGCAATGGAGTCAGTCATTCAGCAGCCATCCTTCATTTCTTGAAAACAAGCTGCTCGCTTCCCAGAAGAGGATCAGGGCAGATTTCTGGATGTACTGCGATGCCTAAAGGTGAAAGGAGACCTGGAAGTCCCCATGTACCTGGTTTTGTGAGATGAAGACAGTGAAAAATTAAGACAGGTGCTTTTTTTGAAATCCCATTAAATAAGATGTTAAATTCAGCTACACAAAGACTTACAGGAGTTACAGTTTCAAAAATATATTCACATTCTTGTGTTTTTTAAAGGCTTATGAAGTTGCCCTACAGGACAAGGAAAAGGTATTTTTCCATCCAATAACTTCGAAAAAACAATTTAAAATGTGAAAATCATCCCTGTGAGCTCAAGGAAAAGGGATTGGGATGCTGTTCTGCAGTACAAATGCAAATTTCCACAGCACAGCTGTGGAGGAAACATTTAGTGAGCCTGGTGTCTCTGGCATCTCAAAGGTAACCTGAGACCTGATCTGCCCCTGACCTTACCCAGCCTTGTGACTTTGGGCCATGCTGCTGCTGAAATACTCCTGAACTGAGCTGTCACGTTTGATAATTAGCAAGTGAGGAGGCTGTAAAATGTCTTAGATCCAGTAAATGTGTTTAAAACAAAAATCACAAAAGCCAACAAACCAGCTGGATTTGGTTCTAGATATTAAGATATTTCTGAGACAAAGCACTCACAAAGCTCCCAGGTGGGAGCACTCTAATGAAAGACGATTTTTGTGATTATACTAGAGAAAACATGAGAGAGAGTTTAAAATTTACTTAAAACCCTGTCTATACTGATGTTTGACTAGGAGAGTATTTGTAATGTGCTACTTGCTGATTAAGGCTACATGTAGATGAGGTGAGTTTAAGCCTGGCTGAAATGAGTTAGTTCATGTCCAGACATCCACCAGCCACACAGTTTGTCCAGAAGGATCCTGGGACAGACTGTACCTAAAGCTTTACTGAAATCCAAAAAGGTCACATCAGCTGCTTCCCTGGATCGACCAGGTGGGTCACCTTGTCCTAGATGGAAACCAGGTTTGATAAGCAGGACTTTCCCCTCCTGTGTCATTGGCTGTGACCAATAACTGCATTGTCCTTCAGGTGTTTTTCAACATCTCTCAGACTAATCTTCTCCATAACTGTACCAGGCACTGAAGTGAGATTGACAGGCCTGGAGCTTCCAGGGTCCTTCTTGCCCTTTTGTCCTGGTGTCAATTAAGACAGAGTATGAATTGAATTTCAAAATACTTGAATAATATATCACACAGTATCACAGTATAGATAAGGTTGGAAAGGACCTTGAAGATCATCTAGTCCAACCTATAATCCAGCTAACCTATCCTCTACATCTAGATCATATCACTCAGCAGCTCGTCCAGCAGAGAAGTAAGAGAGAAGTAAGAACTTCACTGGGAGAAAGAAAAAAATATAAATATATACAGTGAATCCTCTCTGTATCGCGACTTCTCCTTCACGACCTCGC
>WEKX01011677.1:59819-73192 GCA_013390025.1 Pitta sordida
GAGCAAAGAATTGTCTGCAGCGCTTTGGAGTTCCCGGGGGTGGGGCAATGGGCGTGGCCTGCATGCATATTAACGACCTGCCGTTCTTTGCGAGAATAATACTTCACGAGGGCTGTCACCTGTCCCTTTCCTCACGATGGAGGAGGTATAACTGTATATGTTTGAACAATAACAATATCAACAACAGTGGAACAATGATGACTGTAGACAGCTGGGGAAAAAAACAAACATGAGGGGGGGCCAAGCTCAAGGGATTCCAGGGGCAGGGGAATAGGGTTCAGGGTAGGCAAACCAGTGGAGTAACAGCCAGTGATCCTTTCCTGAAATGTCCGAGGGGCTGCAGGGAAATGCAATGGTCAGCAGGAGAAAAGCTGTGCCGAGATGAGGAGTCAAAGGTCCACATTGTCCTGGGCAAAATGGTGGTGGTAGAGATCAGAGGTGAAAACGAGGCTTCCTCAGTCCACAAGATCCATGAAGCCTCTTCTGTGAGCCCAGCAGCTGTAGTTGTAGGGCCTCGGGCCCCTCCTATTTCACATGCCTTGTGAATGTGTCTCCGTGTCATCACATCCTCCCATTGGCCGTCACTCATCCCACCCTAGCCCTTGGGAAGATAAGAAAAAGGATCCTTCGTTGTTTGTTTGAGAAAAGGAGAAAGCCCCTCCCCTGGCCACATGCCTTGCAGGGGAGGGAAGGAGAGATAAGAAAGGAACCCCATTATCTGTTCCAGTAAAAAGGAGAAAAGTTTTACAATAGAACAATAGGGTTCTCCCCATGTCCTGGTTTAAGACAAGTAAAGGGTTATTTGTCACTCCTTGGATGAGAGACCGTTAGAGATGTAACAAGATTTATTAAAAAAGGAACAGGGAGTATAAATGGGAAATAATGTATGTACCAGTGATATCAGCAACAGGGAACATAAAACCAGGACTCCCCCCTCCCAACACACCGCACCCCCAATGTGACGGAATCCCTCAGACCCCAACCCTCACCAAAACACCAACACCCAAAGAAAGTCCCAACAACAGCAAAATACAGATAAAAACGGTAGCGATGTCCACCAGCTATCGTCAGGGAAGGAGGGGCAATAGCGAAGGGTGACGGATGATGCTGATGTTCCATGGATTTAACTGGGAGAAACAGCAGCAGCAGCCAGAGCTGGTGTGGCAGTGTTCCCGGGGGGAGGGGGGAAGAGCAAGGGCGAGAGACAGCTAGTCTTTGTTGCGCCGTAGCTTTAAAAGCTTCCCCAGTCCCTCCCCGGTAGTTTCCTCTCTGTCCAAAGGGGTTGCGCTCTGAGCTGCTGATCTTGTCTGTCTTCCGCTAACTCGGTCCACCTCATCATCATGGCAGCCTCCAGACTCCCACGTGGCTGCCACTGGCTCGAGCAGGCAACTGGGCAGGCATGTCACTGCCACTTTGTGCCGCGCTGCCATGGCAGCCCAGGTCCTGTCTGCTGTGCCATTGTGGGACCTGTCTGCTGTGCCATCCCGCTCTGCGCTGCCGGCATTGCCCACCCGCCTGTGTCCACCCCACCGCTCACCACTGCCCGAGGCTCCTGGGAGTTCCCATTGCCGGCCGTGACCTCCTGTGGGTCGCAGCGCTCTGGTGGTGGTGGGGAAGGGGGGGAGCCGGGGCGTGGGGAGGGCTGTGCTGTGCTGACTGTTCTCACCCCGGGAGAAAATGGGGAAAATTCAAAGTGAAAACCAGGTACATATGTGTTAACCCATGACATCCCATAACACCTTTAAAATCAGGACAACATTCCCCAGCTTCCAGTCAGCTGGGACCTTTGGATTCCCAAGGCTGCTCCAAAATCAAGAGAAGTTTTTTCAATGACATCAGCAGCTCTTTGAGGATTCTTGGATGAATCCCATCAGGCCACATAGATTTGTANGAGGATTCTTGGATGAATCCCATCAGGCCACATAGATTTGTAGGGATTCAGGTCGGGCAGCAGATCCTGTGTTATTTCAGGGTTGACTGGGAGTTGATCACAGTCCTCCAGGGCACTGAGACCCCCTTGGACCATCATCTGTGTTTAAAACAGAGGCAGAGAAAGTGTTAAACACGTCTGCCTTGTCTCTGACCCTGTTTGTGAGGTGACAGGGATGAGAGCTAAAGTGGGTGTTTGTGTTCTGCCTTTCTGATCTACCTGCAGAAGCTGGTTGGGTAGTGAGAAGCAAGGTAAGAATCCAGGTCTTTCCTCCCATGTTGCTTATCCTTCATTTTTACCATGAACTTTTCTCATCCCTTCTCTGGCTTATGTTAGACTCCTCATTCTCCTCTCAACAGCTCTTCCCAGACGTGTAAAATGAGACTCTCTTTGCTGCTGCATCATCTCTGCTTTGGTAAGAACCCAGCAGAATGCCTGCTGGCAAAGGAGCACCACATAAGTCACAGAATCACAGAATATTCTGAGTTGGAAGGGACCCACAAGGATCATCGAGTCCAACTCTTAACACTGTCTCCCTGGCGAGAATCGAACCTGGGTCTCCCACACGCCAGGTGGGGACACTTACCACTGTACTAAAGTGGATTTTTAAGTCCTCTCCATTTCTGTGTCATTTGTAGGGAGAAAAGTTATTGTTGCTTTCTGCTCCTCTGAAGGACAGTTTTCACCAGTGTCCTGTTTCAGAAGGGATGTTACTTTCATGGAGGCAGAAGGAAAAAGTTGAAAAAGCCAAATAAGCCACTACTCCAATCCCAAACCCCTCTTCATAGAGAAATGGATGTGTTTCTGTGGGGTGAGGAGGGGAAGTGGCAGAAGGGGAAATAAGAAAGCAGAGGGAAAGGGAGTGTCTGCATGAAGCAGATCTAAAATAAAACCAAACCAAACCAAAATAAATGGACAAACGAAAAAGAGATTAAGGTACTCCAGCGTATGAAAGGACNTCCCCGGTAGTTTCCTCTCTGTCCAAAGGGGTTGCGCTCTGAGCTGCTGATCTTGTCTGTCTTCCGCTAACTCGGTCCACCTCATCATCATGGCAGCCTCCAGACTCCCACGTGGCTGCCACTGGCTCGAGCAGGCAACTGGGCAGGCATGTCACTGCCACTTTGTGCCGCGCTGCCATGGCAGCCCAGGTCCTGTCTGCTGTGCCATTGTGGGACCTGTCTGCTGTGCCATCCCGCTCTGCGCTGCCGGCATTGCCCACCCGCCTGTGTCCACCCCACCGCTCACCACTGCCCGAGGCTCCTGGGAGTTCCCATTGCCGGCCGTGACCTCCTGTGGGTCGCAGCGCTCTGGTGGTGGTGGGGAAGGGGGGGAGCCGGGGCGTGGGGAGGGCTGTGCTGTGCTGACTGTTCTCACCCCGGGAGAAAATGGGGAAAATTCAAAGTGAAAACCAGGTACATATGTGTTAACCCATGACATCCCATAACACCTTTAAAATCAGGACAACATTCCCCAGCTTCCAGTCAGCTGGGACCTTTGGATTCCCAAGGCTGCTCCAAAATCAAGAGAAGTTTTTTCAATGACATCAGCAGCTCTTTGAGGATTCTTGGATGAATCCCATCAGGCCACATAGATTTGTAGGGATTCAGGTCGGGCAGCAGATCCTGTGTTATTTCAGGGTTGACTGGGACTTGATCATTCTCACAGTCACGGTCCTCCAGGGCACTGAGACCCCCTTGGACCATCATCTGTGTTTAAAACAGAGGCAGAGAAAGTGTTAAACACGTCTGCCTTGTCTCTGACCCTGTTTGTGAGGTGACAGGGATGAGAGCTAAAGTGGGTGTTTGTGTTCTGCCTTTCTGATCTACCTGCAGAAGCTGGTTGGGTAGTGAGAAGCAAGGTAAGAATCCAGGTCTTTCCTCCCATGTTGCTTATCCTTCATTTTTACCATGAACTTTTCTCATCCCTTCTCTGGCTTATGTTAGACTCCTCATTCTCCTCTCAACAGCTCTTCCCAGACGTGTAAAATGAGACTCTCTTTGCTGCTGCATCATCTCTGCTTTGGTAAGAACCCAGCAGAATGCCTGCTGGCAAAGGAGCACCACATAAGTCACAGAATCACAGAATATTCTGAGTTGGAAGGGACCCACAAGGATCATCGAGTCCAACTCTTAACACTGTCTCCCTGGCGAGAATCGAACCTGGGTCTCCCACACGCCAGGTGGGGACACTTACCACTGTACTAAAGTGGATTTTTAAGTCCTCTCCATTTCTGTGTCATTTGTAGGGAGAAAAGTTATTGTTGCTTTCTGCTCCTCTGAAGGACAGTTTTCACCAGTGTCCTGTTTCAGAAGGGATGTTACTTTCATGGAGGCAGAAGGAAAAAGTTGAAAAAGCCAAATAAGCCACTACTCCAATCCCAAACCCCTCTTCATAGAGAAATGGATGTGTTTCTGTGGGGTGAGGAGGGGAAGTGGCAGAAGGGGAAATAAGAAAGCAGAGGGAAAGGGAGTGTCTGCATGAAGCAGATCTAAAATAAAACCAAACCAAACCAAAATAAATGGACAAACGAAAAAGAGATTAAGGTACTCCAGCGTATGAAAGGACGGGAAGGGAAAAATAGCTGCAATGGATGAGGCTGGGCTCTTGAGCAACTTGAAGCAGCTGGATCTTCCATAGCCATGGATAGTTTGGCATAAAGCCTAGGAAAAACTCAATTCCAAAAAAAGCAGCTGGCAATTTAGTGTCGTCTGGTAGTACAGTCTGCATAGTGAGCATTCTCCATTTTAAAGGGATCAGCTCACATGTTTATTCACTGCTAGGCACAGAGAACATAAAACCACAGAAGGAAGTAGCTCTGCGAGAAAAAGGAGAACACGTGAGAGAAAAACATGTTCTCTGGCATATTTGAGTGCTTTTGTGTGTGGTTTCAGAATGTCTCATGCAAGTCTCATGGGTCTCATTCTGGAGAAACCCTCTTTTTTTAAGCTTTAGTTCATAGAATGATTTCCTGTTGGAAGTATGAACATGAGCGACGTGTGGCCAGGAGGAAAAAGAAGGCCAATGGCACCAGGCTTGTTCCAGCACTGATGAGGCAGCGGGACCAGAGCAGTGACTGTCCACTTGTGCTGAGCAATGGTAAGGCTTCATCTCAAATTCTGGGGGCAGTTTTTGGCCCTTCATGACAAGAAATACTTTGAGGGGCTGGAGCTGGGGATGGGTCTGGAGCACAAGTCTGATCAGGAGCAGCTGAGGGAGCTGGGAGGGGCCCAGCCTGGGGAAGAGGGGGCTCAGGGGGCACCTTCTCACTCTCTCCCACTCCCTGACAGGAGGAGGGATCCAGAGGTGGTCGGGCTCTGCTCTCAGGGAACAAGGGACAGGATGAGAGAAAATGACCTCATGGTGCTCTGGAGTGGGGGGAGGGAGAAGGGGNNNNTGGAGTGGGGGGAGGGAGAAGGGGGGGGGACGAGGAGAAGGGGGGAGAAGAGGGGCGGGGAGAGGGGGAGGTGTTCGATTGGGTGTTAGGAAAAATTTCTTCAAATTCCTTCACTGAAAGGGTGGTCAAACATTGTGAGAGGCTGCCCAGGGCAGTGGTGCAATCACCAGTCCTGGGGGGATTTTAAAGACATGTAGGTGTGGCACTTGGAGACATGGTTTAGTGGAGGGCTTGGCAGTGCTGGGGAATGACTGGACTTTAAGATCTTTGAAGTCTTTTCCAACTTTAACGATCCTGTGATTTCTTCTCATTATTCTCCATATCAAGTGTAAGCAGGTACATCTGACTAGCATCAGGTGAGGATGCTTTTAAACATTTTTAAAACTAAATTAGTTTCTGTGTTGTTACATTAAGAGAACTAAGTTTGGTGCCAGAGGATGCTACTACCCAAGTCAGTCTATGTGACTCTACCAGCTTCCAAAGCTAAAACAGCCCAGGCACAGGCACACCTAACACTGTACTAGTGATGGACNATACTTTGAGGGGCTGGAGCTGGGGATGGGTCTGGAGCACAAGTCTGATCAGGAGCAGCTGAGGGAGCTGGGAGGGGCCCAGCCTGGGGAAGAGGGGGCTCAGGGGGCACCTTCTCACTCTCTCCCACTCCCTGACAGGAGGAGGGATCCAGAGGTGGTCGGGCTCTGCTCTCAGGGAACAAGGNTGGTTTAGTGGAGGGCTTGGCAGTGCTGGGGAATGACTGGACTTTAAGATCTTTGAAGTCTTTTCCAACTTTAACGATCCTGTGATTTCTTCTCATTATTCTCCATATCAAGTGTAAGCAGGTACATCTGACTAGCATCAGGTGAGGATGCTTTTAAACATTTTTAAAACTAAATTAGTTTCTGTGTTGTTACATTAAGAGAACTAAGTTTGGTGCCAGAGGATGCTACTACCCAAGTCAGTCTATGTGACTCTACCAGCTTCCAAAGCTAAAACAGCCCAGGCACAGGCACACCTAACACTGTACTAGTGATGGACACACTGCTGAGAGGGGGGAAGGATCTGTGTCCTTCAGCACCCTCTGTGAATCATTCAGAAAGTCATGGACAGAAGGAAAGGCAATGAATCAGAGAGGCAGGACAGCTCACAGGTCGATAGACAGGAGGCCTCAAGATTGGGGTGGGTAACATGAATGTTTTAGAAAAGTTGTGGTAGCACAGTGATAACCATTTAGTGCCCAGCTCTATAGTATTTCAGAGCCTGCAGTGCCCTGCCCACAACCCCTCCAGCCTGCCTTGGGTGCTCAGCTAAAATGGAAGTGCAGGTGCTGTGGGAAGTCAGTGGCAGCAGTATGTTCACAAAAACAAGCTGCAGGGTTTGTGTAATTATAGACTCCCAGAGCTCCTGACACAAATTACAAATAAGTATTTTCCTTTTGAGCTGTTCATACTGAGCAATGTCAGACTGACTGCATAAATCTTATTGCATGGTTTTCACATTTTGCAGGGGGGCCTTGGAACCAAACCCCAGCAATATCCAAGGTATTATTGTAGTGTGCAGAAAATTTGTCCACATGACCTTCAAGAGACAGGAGTGCTCATTGACGACGTGACTGGAATGTTTCTATCTGACATTACTGGCTGTGGGTTTTATACTTAGTGCCCAGCAATTCAAGGACAGATGAGTTAAAATTTGTATTAGCAGATTAGTTTGTACAGCATGAATGGAGAATCTGGCCAGTACGAAGGGGCCAATTAATTGTGTTCTTTAACAGCCTGGCCACCACTGAAGGTCAGAACTGCTTTCTGTTCTACGTGATACTTGTGTTAAACGCACCAAATTTCCAGCTCAAGATCCCTTTGGAGGTCAGATCTCTACAAGAAAGGAGGAGACTCTAGTGAGAGGTACACTATGGTGAAGGTAAAAGGGCTGTGGCAGTCACGGCTGAAGGTGCGATGCCATCGCCTGCAGCCCAGTCGGATCGCGAGCAGTTCTGTCGGGGAACACGAGATGGCAGCGCTAGACAGCTGGAACGGGGGCTGAGAGCAGAGCTCAGCTGATCGAGTTTCTTCCGCCCTAAAAGAGTAGACTCAAGAATTCTTCCTTCCCACTACCTCCTTTTCCCCTCTGTCCAGCTTTGCCAGGGGTCCCCATGGCTTGGCACAACTCACCTTGGATGTATTCCCTGCTCTTCCAGCAAGTTGCTGGTTTGGCAGCTCATGAATATAAATCGATAGCAGTGCTCCGAGTGATTCCTGAGTCCCGGGGCAGACAATAAATGGGACGACAACAGCGAAGAAATTTCTCTGTGGGGTTTGTTTGTGGTTTTTTTAATCGCCCTGGTACCCCAGCTCAGTTCGTGAGTGTGTGCCACATAAGGAACCATCCTGGGCTTGCACTGGACCTGTCACACCCAGACCTTGCCCTGCCTGGTAATTTCAATGCACAGCATTCAATGCACAGTGGGTTGGGGCAGCAAAAGCTGTGTCCAGCTGTGTGTTAGGTACAGGTTTGACACGGGGGTTGGTGAACAGTGAGAGCTCAGCCTGCACCTTCCCCTTCGGCCGTTCCCAATGAGAGCACAGCAATCAGCACGGCCAAGGTGTCATCCTGGCTCGGACCTGCAGACAAAGGCCAGGCTGGAAGAGGTGAGTATTTCTCAAATACCAGTGAGTATTTCTGCGTTGCCAGCTTGCACAGGGGCTTTGTGAAAGGTAAGAAGCTGAGCAAGCACTGCCAAGTGCTCTGCAGCAGACGATTTAAAGAAAGGAACAAAGCTAAAACTGCTGAAATGAAGCATAAATCTCATTATCTAACAGTGTGTCACGGCAGATACACATGGCAGACAGGAGAAACTTAGACATGGAATCTTACAGAAGCTGTCATGCTTGGCACTCTTCCCTGTCATGCCACTACTGTTGGGAATCTCACTGTATCCAGGAGCCAGAGAACCAGGAATTTGCTCCCACTTTGCAACTGAATATGAAAAGATTTAGAACTGATAAGAGAAATACAATGGGCTGAACTACTCCCCATGAAGAAGCACTGTGAATTCCTGCATCTCTGTTCTGCTTTTGGTTGTTTCTTGCTTTTTCTGTTCTAGTTTGCTTCAACAGGCATTGGGAAAGGTGTGCCTGTCAGCTCAGGGCACTGCCGTGCGTGGAAACCATTTGGAGATAGGATAGCTTTCCTTATGGAATGTTATCTGCTTTGTTTCATTGGTTTTGGTTTGTATCCTACTCATTGTGCCTTCCATGGCCATTCTCTTACACATTTTTTCCCCCTTCTTCAATGACTGCAGGAAAACCCATGATCAGCCAGTCTGAAAAGCTCTGAACAAAGATGTGTCTGGCTGGTTGTTCTCTCTGCACTGGACCTGAGCTCATGGGGTACCTTTTTGGTTACTGTTACTCTTCACAAAAAGAAATAAGGCCACAGAGGCTTTTACCATCAGGTGAAAACCAGTGCCAAACAGCCTGGCTCTGTGATAGCACCTGATGAAAACCTGGACTTCAGTGGGGAGCATTCAGGTACTGAAGGCAAGAAAAAGTGGACAAAACTCTGCTGCTGAGTCTTGGTAAACTGTAGATGTGCACAGAGATATGGGCAAAAATTGGCCCAGGAATATTTTAGGGGAATTGGATAAAGACACACGAAGGACCAAAATCACTTGCACTACCACTGCCATATTTCCTTTTTTCAATGATTCAGTCTTCACTGAGGTGGAGTCTTTCTCTATTCTGCAGAAATGATTTGCACAAAAACATGTTTTGTTCCTCTCTGGACACCGATGAATAAAAGTCTGAGATAGGTTACTTGGTTATCAATAATAATGGGAAGAAAAATTAAGTTGAACAAATTGAGTAGATCAGATTGGATGTAATTAAATTAAATGAAAAGCCTGGTTTCATTAGTTTAGGAAGTTTTGCTGCCCAGTGGTAAAGTAGGAACTACAGGAATTAATTCCAGTAATTGATAACCGCAACACTACTCCTAAATTTATGTAATTTTCCAATAGAAGATGGACCTGTTACATTAAAAGGAGTAAATAATGCTATTATTTAATAACAATTAAGGGCCAATAGTGCTCCAGGAAGGACATGATTTCTCTCAGGGATTTAAAGGAAATTCACCAGAAACTTCACTCTTGGATCTGCAGTTCATCTCCAATTGTATTCTTTTTCCTCATGTTTAAAGTGATGTGGTGGAACAGTTGCTGTGCTTGAGCCTCACAAAATGATTCCTGGTTAAGACCACACTGCTTAAAGCCTGCTTTTGCTCATTAGTTCCT
This sequence comes from Pitta sordida, assembly GCA_013390025.1. Taxonomy (NCBI): domain Eukaryota; kingdom Metazoa; phylum Chordata; class Aves; order Passeriformes; family Pittidae; genus Pitta; species Pitta sordida. Next base: position 69,432 of record WEKX01011677.1, read on the forward strand.
GTCTTAGGTTAGCATTACGATATGTGTGGTAAATGCACCTTAGTATTCTGTATTCCATATTGCTGTTTTAAAACAGCATTGTCTATAGCACCCCTTTCCCTCCTCCCCGCTAAGATGGTAAGTCCCAGAAAGGAATTTGAGGCATTCTGACAGCAGGAGGCAGTTCTGGGTGAAGGTGGCAAGCTCAGCAGCTACTCCTCGTTTTCCAGTTTGTTTTTGCCTGGGGGCTCTGAGGAACTGAACCTGTCTCCCATAGACACATCCGAGCTGTCCGAACTGACACAGGGAATCTCAACTGCCTGCGTTGGAAGGCTCCACATTCAGCCAGGAACAAGGTTTTGGTCTTTCCTTCCCCTCCCCCTGGTCTGGGGGAGGGAAAATATCAGATAGTGTCGGACTGACAACAGCAACAGGGTTTTTTTCTCTTGTTGTTTTTGGTTTTAAATCTGTGTGCTTCAGTTAATAAATAATACTTCGTCATTTCCCTTTGAGGAGAGAGATCGATTTGATTGGAATTGGTGGGAAGGGAGAAATCTCACTCTAAACCGCAACGTTTATTTGGTGGCCCCTACCAGGAAGCCCAAAGGAAAGTGACATTCAGTTAAAATGTTTATAGCAGAAGCAGTTAAGTTTACAATGGCTTTATTGCCCTCTGGCTTCTTGGAAATCATATTTCCGTCATGGGCTTTGGGTCTGTTTATTTACCCTTATGCAACTCCATTAACTACCTTTTTGTGGTTAATGCATCACTTTTACTGTGCAGGAATGCAAAGGCAGGTGCTCATGTCGATATGTTTTATGATAATGATTTATAAGAAAATAACAGCAATTGTAGCAGAAGCTTTAGGCCCAATTAAATGTTTCTCTGATATCTGGTATTCTCATGGTATGAATTTTACGAGTTTATCTGTAGGATTCATTAACTGCACTCAGTCTATGTTAAAGAGACTATTAATCTAACTGTATCACTGCTTAATATGATATGTATGATAGGTATAGGAGTATATATGATGTATAATATGTCTGAAATGCAAACCCACATGTCTCAAAAGGTTAATAAGACAACTGGCCAACAAACAGAGAATAAGGAATGGTGTGGGAAATGGGAGGAAGTGGGTCAAGTCCTGAAGGAATCCTCTGATCCAATAATCTGGCAATTTTCTCCTGATCAGATTCAAGACCCAGTTGAGGTTGGGAAATACCTGCAGGAAAAATGCAATAACAGCTCTAAGGATAAGAAAATCATTGAGATAACTTGGGCAGTGGCATATGTGTATCGCAATTTATTAGACCCCGTAGCACAGCAAAGCAAGGCAGGAGGGCAGAAAGATAACATAGCAGGTGCTACAGTTCCCCAAACTGCAGTTACATGAGACAGTAAACACAAACCATTAGACACTACCACCCCTCAAGGTGTAGATACATCAGGTAGAAAACCTAAGTTATTTACAGCTGCTCCTGTCACAAGGAAAAACCTCAAAGTAACTCAGAGCCCAATGAAGAGAGATGAGGATGCAGGTGATGGGTCTTTGAAAAAACAAGGAACTGACTCAGCTACAGAAACCATTACTGAGTCTATAAGTTTAAAGGATCTCCAAATCTTGAGACAAGACTACACTACACAACCCAATGAATCCCTCCTAGCTTGGATGGTACGTTTGTGGGATTCTGCTGGGAATGATGTTAAAGTGGGTGGAACAGAAGTGAGGCATTTGGGATCCCTGTCACGTGACCCAGCTATTGATCAGGAAATAATAAGTGATCCTGCCTCTACTAACCTCTGGACTCCGATCCTGAGAGCTGTAAAGGTTAGATATATTAGTGCAGAAGATCTTCATGCGCAACACGTCCTGTGGGGAACCACAGAACAGGGAATCCAGTGCTTGAGGGAATTAGGTATAGTAGAGATTCTGTACTCTGCTCATCCAGGATGGAGCAGTCCAGATGAGGTACGAGTTGATGCAGTGATGTGGAAATGATTTGTAAGACTTGGGCCACCAGAATTTGCCTCTGCTGAAGCATGAAGGTACAAGTCAGGAGACCATGGAGGATGTAACAATGAGGCTTCGGGCATATGCAGATCTCATGCATGGCCCAACACATGTAAGAATTGCAGCTGTGGAAACTCGTATACAGAATATTGAAGATAGGATGGAGGAGGTTAAAGAGGGAATAGAGAAGAATCAGAAGGAGATCCAAGAGGCGATAGAAAAGAACCACGAGGAACTCAAGAAGGAGATCACAGACCTCCAAGTTTCAGAAGTACAGATTAGAGGTCCTGTTACCAGATGCAGATATTTTCCTGATAAGAGAGAGGAGTCGCTTTATCAGGAATCAGTTATGGCTCTTCCTGCGTGAGTGTGGAGAAAACATGGGAAAATCAGATGGACAACCCACTTCTGCTTTAGAAGCCCGACTTAATGAATTGTTAGTACGTTCAACACAAAGAGGGAGTTCCACTCCAAGGAATGTAGCTCGAGTTACTCGAAACCAAACTAGTAGATGTGATGAAGGAGAAGATGACATGGATGCCCAGGACTAGAAGTGCCCTGCCTTTAGACAAGTGGAGGTCAGGGAGAGTCGTGTTTTTTGAACTGTGTGGATTCGTTGGCCTGGTACATCAGAACCACAAAAGTGTGGTGCCCTGGTGGACACTGGTGCACAGTGCACTATAATCCCATCACAACATGTGGGGGTAGAATCTGTTTCCATTGCTGGTGTGACAGGTGGATCACAGGACCTGACCCTGGTGGAGGCTGAAGTGAGTCTGACTGGGAGTGAATGGAAGAAACATCTTATCGTGACCGGCCCAGAGGCTCCGTGCATTTTGGGCATGGACTATCTCCAAAGTGGGTATTTCAAAGACCCAAAAGGACTCAGGTGGGCATTTGGAATAGCTGCTGTGGAGACAGAGGGCATTAGGCAATTGAATACCTTGCCTGTACTATCAGAGAACCCATCTGCAGAAGGCCTTCTGAAGGGGGAGGAACAACAGGTACCAATTGCCACTCCAGTTGTGCATCACTGACAGTATCGAATGACTCGAGACACCGTAACTCCCACCCACAAACTAATCCATGAGTTGGAAAGCCAAGGGTTAATCAGCAAAACCCACTCACCCTTCAACAGTCCTATTTGGCCTGTGCATAAATCTGAAGGAGAATGGAGATTAACTGTGGACTATTGTGGCTTGAATGAGGTGACTCTACCATTAAGTGCTGCGGTGCCAGACATGTTGGAGCTCCAGTATGAGCTGGAGTCCAAAACAGCAAAGTGGTACGACACTACAGTCAAACCTCTTCCACTTTGTGCCCCCTAGATGGCAGCTCTACATCTTCGCGGCATGATTTTTTAGCTATTAAGGAGGGCCCTTTTTCCAACTGTGCATGTGCAACTTGGCACGCATGAATATTCAATTAGGCAGTCATAAATATGCAAATGTCTCCCCCTGTGGCTGCCCCAAGCTGGCAGCAGCCCCGAGCCATGGTGGCAGCAGCCCTGAGTCCTGGCAGCCCTGAGTCGCCCCAAGCTACAGCAGCCCTGAGCCACTCTGAGCCGCTGCGGCAGCAGCTCCGAGCTCCCCGCACCCGTGTTCCTAACTGAGCATAAAAGGGTATTTTCCCGGCATGGGGTGGCCACAGGTGCAGGGAAGCACCGACACAAACACTAATACACAGCAAGGTAGTGCCAAAACAGCAACCAAGCACTGGGGAGGGAGACGGGACTGTGTGAGGGTGGGGGGCAAATTTGCATATTAATGA
>WEKX01011677.1:76140-109328 GCA_013390025.1 Pitta sordida
TATATATATATGAGTCAAACCAACACCGGCAAACAACAGGGAAATACCCCAATCACCCCCAAAACCACCCACACAAACAGAGTATCTCTCACTGAGATAACAATACCCAAAGGGGAAGCCTGTGTTACAGCAAAACTCGGATGGAAAAAAAAAAGAGCAATGTCCAGCTTTCATCGGGGAGGGTTTCCAGCGAGGAGCAGATGAGAGAAGGGTTCCGCAGGAATGCAGGGATCGGCCGAGGGTGGGAGATGCAGGGAGATGCGTGATGCCGGAGCGGTGGGAAGAAACGGCAATCCCAGCGGGAGAAGAAAGAGAGTTCGTCCCTCCCGCATTTCCTTTTTAAATGCCTTGTTAGCTCCTGCCACGTAGCTCCCCCCCATCCAATGGGGGTGAAGCTTCGAGCTGTCAGTCTTGTCTCTCTCCGGAAGAACTGGTGTTTTTCATCATCATTGAAGCGACCCCTGTCCTCTCTGCAGACCGAGCTGCGCGCTCCTCCCCCCTCCCCCCCGCAGCAGCTAAATCCTCTCCCGTCCGGGGCAGGGGGAATAAAAAACGAATAAAACTTTTTACTTTGTAAACATGTAAAACAAAACCTCTAACACTAACCCATGACATCCTGGAGCAAGAAATACAGTGAATCCTCTCTGTATCGCGACTTCTCCTTCACGACCTCGCCCATTTGAGAAGCAATTTTTTCATCCCCCGGAGCACGCATGCACTGTGCCTCTGCTTGGCCAAGGGGCGGTGCTGGCTCTCCCTGTGAGGCAGGACGGACACGCTCCCCGGGGAGGGTACGCAGGGAGGGCACGTAGTTTCTCCGGCTAAGCCTGGTGTTTAGCAGCCCGCGGCGGGCCGGCAGCCGGGCCCCACAGCAGACTCCACCTCGCGGCAGCCCCAGTGGGCCAGCAGCTCCAGCCCCGCAGTGGCCCCGGCTCCACNGTCCCCGTGGCAGGCAGCTCGTCCCCGCGGCAGGCAGCCCAGCCCTGCAGCAGGCAGCCCAGCCCCACGGCAGGCAGCCCGTCCCCGTGGCAACCCCAGTGGCCCGAGGTGCCATGCCAGGAGGCCGTGGGCACGCGCATCAGGGTCGGGGTGGGGAAGCCGCGGCGCAGGGTTTGTGCTGTGGAGCGCAGCCGCAGCAGCCCGGAAAAGCCAACAGATTCTTGGGGGGGGGTTGTGTCCTGAGTCAGAGGGGGCTCAGAAATGGTTCCCTTTGCTTCCCCATGCTCAGCGAGTCCGAGGGGAGAAGCAGAAAAGTGCCCGAAGCCCTGCGGAGTTCTGGGGGGTGGAGCAATGGGCGTGGCCTGCATGCATATTAATGACCTGCAGTTCTTTGCGAGTTTGGCTTTCTGCGAGACCTCTGGACTGTCCCCTTCCTCGCAAACAAGGGGGTATAACTGTACAAAGGAGCTGAAGCCAACTATACACCAACAGCAAAGGACATTTTGGCCGCCTACGAAGGAATCCAAGCCGCCTCAGAGGTAACTGGTACTGAAGTACAACTCCTTCTGGCACCCTGACAACTGATACTGGGGTCGATGTTCAAAGCAGAGATTCCCTCTACCCACCACGCCACCAAGGCCACATGGAGCAAGTGGATTGCCCTCATCACATAGCATGCCTGTATCGCGAAACTGAATCACCCTGGCATCTTAGAGATAATTACAAATTGGCCTGGAGGTGAAAATTTTAGTCTCAGTGATGAAGAACCAGAACAAGTGCTGAAGAAGCTCCGCCATACAATCAACTGCCAACTGAAGAAACACGCTATTCTCTCTTTACTGACGGTTCATGTTGCATACTGGGAATGACACAGAAGTGGAAAGCAGCTGTATGGAATCTTATATGACAGGTTGCAGAGGCTTCTGAAGGAGAAGGTGGATCGAGCCAATTTGCTGAACTCAAAGCCATTCAATTGGCCTTGGATATTGCCCCCACCATGGCGGGGCTCAGCACTGCATTGCCACTGGCAAAAGATGGGGACTCCCTGCGGCAGCGGTGCACCCACACAGAAACCCCCCGATTCCTGGGGACTCCTTGTGTAGGGAGGGGCAGAGAAGACTTGCTTCACTTCCCAGTCCTGTCACAGGGCGCGGGGAGGTGCCAGGAATGTCCCCAGGTTCTCTGGGGTTGGGGGGGTGGTGTGATGGGCATGAGTTATTTGCATACGTATGGTCCACTGCTCGTCACAGAATTCAGCGTTTGCGGCACTGCCGCAGTCCTGAACCCCCACAAAATTCAAGGGATTACTGCAGATACACACAAATACAGTGAGCCCAGCGTATTTGCAATCTGCTATTCACAAGCTTCAGTATTTGCGCGTGATTTTTCCGTGAGATGCGCGATCTCGGCGCCTGCGCAGAAGATACCACGATCTCAGTCTGATCGGACCCCAGCTCCACCGCTCGCGGCGTCGCCTCCCCCCCCCCACACCTCCCTACGTGCAGGGCACTCCTGCCCCTCCCCCCCCGCCTCCCCACTTGTACATCCGGCCCCGGCCCCATCCCATCCCCATCACTCCCGTGCTGCGCCACCACTGGCATCCCCCGCCCCGTGCCGGTCCTGTCCTCGGTGATCACCACCCTCCCCCCATCCCGGCAGAGCACAGCTAGATATCTGAAACAAGCCCCAGTCCCAGGACCCACCCTCCTCTAGACCTTATATGGGGAGGGGATGTGGCTACGGGCGTGGCGTACTCAACTACATAGTGGGTTCGCTGTCTTTGTGGATTTCACAACTCACGGGAGGCGGACCAGACCCAACAGCCCGCAAGTAACNATACACACAAATACAGTGAGCCCAGCGTATTTGCAATCTGCTATTCACAAGCTTCAGTATTTGCGCGTGATTTTTCCGTGAGATGCGCGATCTCGGCGCCTGCGCAGAAGATACCACGATCTCAGTCTGATCGGACCCCAGCTCCACCGCTCGCGGCGGCGCCCCCACCCCCCCCCCCCCCCCCCCCCCCCAGGGACCCCCCCCCCCCNCCCCGCCTCCCCACTTGTACATCCGGCCCCGGCCCCATCCCATCCCCATCACTCCCGTGCTGCGCCACCACTGGCATCCCCCGCCCCGTGCCGGTCCTGTCCTCGGTGATCACCACCCTCCCCCCATCCCGGCAGAGCACAGCTAGATATCTGAAACAAGCCCCAGTCCCAGGACCCACCCTCCTCTAGACCTTATATGGGGAGGGGATGTGGCTACGGGCGTGGCGTACTCAACTACATAGTGGGTTCGCTGTCTTTGTGGATTTCACAACTCACGGGAGGCGGACCAGACCCAACAGCCCGCAAGTAACGGGGGTTCACTGTACATATATTTGGGTGTTGGTACTAGATGATCTTTAAGGTCACTTCCAACCCAAACCATTCTATGATTCTATCATATAAATTAGATTTGATCTTAAAAACCGTTTTTGGAAGAGGGCACATGAGGTGTTTGTGCCAATCCAGCTTATCCAGCACATTCTGTAGAAGGGCTGGCCACTGATTCCTTGAAGACAGGAGACACAAATTGACTGCGCTTTAGTAAATGAGGTTTACAAACCTCCTTTCCCAGAGACAGGTGTGACATAAGATCTCCTGTGCACAGACCTTTCCCTCCCACTCTGCTTTATGATTCTGCTGGACTGGGCAGGACTGGGACAGTCCACATGGCTGGAAGGGCATGGGGATAGCTGGTGATACTATTGCAATTGCTGGCATTCTGTAACACATAGACCGGGTCTGTGAGAAGAGCAATTGATGATGGCTGGTATGAAACTCATATAAATAATCAGTTGAGAATGTTATTGTATGAAAATCTTTAAGCAGTTTCATGAAGGGCCAAAGAGAATCTGTTTCTAGAGGACATGTTTGTATTCCAGATGATTTAGTAATAGATTACAGAAAAATTGTACTAATATTTCGTTTTGGTTTGTTTTGTTTTTCAGAGGAAAGCAGTTTAATGAAATATGTGTGTTTTAGTGTCAACTGATTTGCAGGGTCACCCATAAGTCACTGAATCATTACATAACTGATAGAATGTATGCAAAATTAAAATAAAAAAAGAGATGAGAACTCCTTTATCACAATTCAAAACGAGTCAGTATTTGTTTCTGAACCCAGACTAACAGTGACTAGGGTGATAAAAATCAAGTGCTGTAATTCCTTCTTCCTGTTTAAAACCTATACCTTATGTCTCCCAGACAATTGTGGCATGTTTTAAAAGTCAGCATTTCTGGAGTAAATTTCTAATCTAATGATGCCCAGAAAAAACAAGTATTTCCCTCTCATTTGACAGACATTCAGGTTTTAATACCTCTCTATTATATTATTGCAGCAATCTCACAGAATCTCAGTTTGGCTAAAATCTACAACACTCTTTAGGTTATTTAATTTGTGAAAAGACTTAACTCTAATCCTGCTCATTGTTAAGAGCACTTAATTTCCTTTTGAATAATGGGGGTTATGTTCCTGAAAGACATTGATTGTGGAACACATAACCCTTGATGCATCTGTGCCATATCTGACCATTCAATTCATAAAGCACATCTTGGTTTTGAGGGTAGTATGAAAGTCAGTGTTGTTTGGAAGTGTTTAATCAAATGGTGACAAGCTATGGCTCCTCCTTTACTTCATAATGTGATACAGAATAAATGATGAACAGGGGAGTTGGAAGGACTTTCTAAGTCGCTGAGCTCGCCCTCGGTTCTGCAGATAAATGTGCACGTCTGACAAGATGTAGCTTCCACTAATCTAAAAATACAAATGAGAACCCACAGTAAACAGCCCCTAATGTGTGCACAGAGGTTTCTGTAACACTGTTGTGCTCAGTCATGAGGTTGGCCCTATCATTCTGGTCACAGCCAGCAAACAGACAGAGAAGGGAGGACACTGCTGCCTTCCAAACATGTTGGCTGTAGGTAGTGGCCAGCAGCACCTTCTCATCCTCCTCCTCTCTTCCTCTCTGGTGAGTGTGGACAGGCACACATTTAGTGTACCTTTCCTGGTCAGCATATTAGAATCTCCTAATGACCCAGAGAACCACTCTCAATTTTACCCCAGAGACAGAAGCCAGTGTAGCTGGTGGATTGTTTGTCAAGTGATGGTACATAACAGGGTAACTGTTTCCCTCAGCCCAGCATTTAAAAGATGAAGAATGGCTCTGGTGCCCTCCTTGAGCATGGAGGACATTTTCGGTTGTGAAGATAAGGCTCTGAAATCAGGTGGCACACTCTGATCATTCATTACCTCTCTGTCTGAACCTAATTCTGTTTTCAGAGAGTTCCAGTAACAATTCTGAGGTGTATGACCTTAATAAGATCTGCATCAATTTAATTAAAAAAAACCCACATTAAGCCAGTATATAAATCATATCAGTGAAATTAGAAAGTCCAGGATTGGAAATGCCTCATTGTTAAAGAGAATTAACATTCAAGCTCCAGTGAATATTTAAGTTCAACTTTTTTTGAAGTGGGGCTAAAATACAAACTATTCCCCTCTGCTATGAAATTCTTATGCCAGATCATCCATGGAGGACTGCTTCACTCTTATCTGCACTTCCTTATTTGTGTTTGTTTTTCTGTGCTTTTTTCCCTCTGGATTCCTGGCTGCTCTGGCAACTGATGTTTGTGAATATTGCTTTTGACTAAGGTATCATTAAAAAAACCCCAAACCCTACCCCGGTAGGCTTTTGGCTTAAAAAATATTTTCCTTGGAAAGCTACCTAAGCCACCTTTGATCAATCACCTTTTTTCTGACTTTTTTTTTTCAAATTTAGAAGTGAAAGCAACAGAATTAGTTTCAGTGCTGACATTAATTTTAATTTTTTTATTGTAGTTGCTGGTTTAATCTCTTCATAAATGAGAAATAAAGCAGTGGTGCTTTCTCTGCAAGTGCAAAGGCTCGGCTTCAAATTCATGAGAATAAAACTGCAAAAATGCTCAAAAGTCATGTCAGTAATCTTCAAATCTTCATCTTCACATGAAAAATAGTCCCTTCAGGAAGGAAAAAAAAGCTCTGATCAAAATTCCAAGAGTTATAAATAAGGACTCTGCACACAAAGGAACTTTGTGTTTGCAGTAGAGTGTCATAGGATGGCAACAGCACATGAGAGTCACCCCAAGAATTACATCATCCAGAAGGAACCACAACATGGATCTCCTACATTAACAGCATGTCAGACAGACCCCAGGCAGTGCAAAGCTTTTTGGTCTCCAATGTATCATTAAATCTAGAAGAGGTTATTTTTACCCTCATTAGATTTACCTTTCCTGGACATGGAATGGAAATTCTTATTGAACCGCAAAGGCTACCATGAAGAGAAAAACTTTGTGTTGAGGGAGATCTTCTAAAAGAATTTCAATGGGATATGACAGGCAACTTTGTTCTGTTTGGAGAGAAACAGTATTTGTATGACCTCCACTAACGGCTCACACTACATTCAGTGGCCCTTTTCTCCATTGCACACATGTGCATTAGATATCAAGGTCTTGAAAACAACAAAAAAATCCATCCCATGATAAAGACTACATTCCATGGACATTGCTCACTGCTTCAAAGCTTAAGGAAGTTTATTGTACTGGGCACAAAGTGGAATTTGCAGCAAAGATTTAATACAACTCAGACATTCAGGTGCTCAACAAGGCCCAGTTCCATGCAGATTGCCAATCAGTTTCTAGTCTATTTAATAGAGTCTTCAAGTTCTTTGAGATCAGAATGGCAGTAGTGACAGAAATATTGACAAGGAATGAAGGGAAACAGCTCAGGTACCTGAGACAGTCAGGTTAGAAGGAAAGAGCTTCAGAGAATTGGATACGTATCCACCACCTGCAACTCAGTGAAAGGTGGCATTCCATGCTTGTTACTCAAGAGTCACAAGTCATGCTATAAATTATGCCAAATTTTGCTTCTCATGGTTTTAAAGGATTAAATGTCTCTCAACTCAGGTGGGGAAAAACTTCCAATATTCAGGTGTCCCAGCAAAATCCTTTCCTCTTCTAAACCCAAATCTGCACTGGTTTGTGTTTTGCTGGTAGTGTCAGGCCACCATGTCCACAGCTTTTATTCCTTCCAATCCCTACCAGAACTGCAGAGCAGAGCCCTTCTTTTCTTCATTTCTTATCTGCTGAAACTGCTCTCTGACTCCACATGACTTACCTGGGTTGAAGACATGCCTTATTCTCACATGTGAGGAAACCGACACTGGCCCTTTGTTACAAGAGGAGGCTCAGGGGAGACCTTGTCACTCTCTACAACTCTCTGACAGGAGGGTGTAGCCAGGTGGGGGTCGGTCTCTTCTCCCAGGCCACCAGCAGTAGGACATGAGGACACAGTCTTGACCTGCACCAGGGGAGGTTCAGGTTGGACATCAGGAAGAAGTTCTTTACAAAGAGTGCTTGGGCATTGGACTGGTCTGCCCAGGGAGGTGGTGGGATCACCATCCATGGAGGTGTTTATGTGGCACTTAGTGCCACGGTCTAGTTGACAAAGTGGTACAGCTCAAAGGCTGGACTCAGTGATCTCAGAGATCTTTTCCAATCTGGTTGATTCTGTGATTCTGTAATTTTGCTGGTCAAAAGCAATGGCAAATTTAAGCAACTTACTTAAATTGTAACTTTCTCCAGAATTACATAACTGATTTTCATCAAAGATAAAAATTAAATATTTCAAAAACCCTGATTGTAGGTGCTGAGAGCACCTACAGTGAAAGTGTGCTCATAATCTAAAGAAACAAAACCAACCCAAAACCCAAAATGCTGGCTTGGGTGGGGAAATAACTGGACAGGAAATAAATACATAATTTTAAAAAACACTGGTCTTTCATTGTTCTGGTGATATATTAAACATATTTAAATGTTTAAAGTTTATCTCAGCTTTGCACTTTCTAGTGTGGACCCAGCTTTCAGGAGAGCAAAGAACCTGGGCAATTTTCAACAACTTGTGTGTTTGTTTCTGCTGCTGAACCTCCATTACACCTGATAACCATGCAGCAATGGGTGGTAAGTTGCGACCTGCTCGTGTGAAAATGCCAAAGAAAAGACTTGCTTCATTTTCTTAAAGAACAGGATTAACCTAAGGGAGCCATAACCATTTTGTACAGCAATAAATGTTTGAAATCATTAGTTGTGTATTAAATTTTGGTATGTATATTAATGCTTTGAGGTAGGATTTTGAAAATAACAGGTAGAATTTCCAAAGTAGTAAGAAATACAGACTGGTTCATAACTGATAAATCTGCTTCCTTATGCTGACTGAACTAGACCCTGTCCATACAGTTACTCTGTAACAGCTTCTTGCTGAATGATTAGTCCAAATAAATTATTAATATAAAACTATTTTGCTCTTACACCACACTATTAGTGTGTATTTCCACAGTGGTGCCTAGATCAATGTTGGATATTTCAGGGGGAAAGTGAGGAATAATGAGCAACTAATCAGTAATAAAAAATAGACTACAGCCCACTGTTTTGCATTTTTTCCTGAACGTAAATGCTTTTGCGAAGACCATTTTACACGGCTTTGTGCTTTCAGAGATAGATCGCTTGATAGGTGCTTTTAAGCTTAATACATATGGGATTTTTTCCTCAGTACGTATTATTTATTCCTTGTAATGAGAAGCTGGAGATCTTAACTCACAAAAAGCTTAACTCTCAAAAAGCTCTTCTTCTCACCTGAAGAGGCAGGCCTTACCTGGGGGCAGCACACCCCTGCAGAAGGAGCACTGCACCAGAGCTGTGAAGGAGAACATCCCCCTCCAACTCACCTGCTCCCTGTCCAGGCACAGGGCATTGAGTCCGCGGCTTTTCATGGTTGTGGAGGTGGGAAGAGGCTGATTGTCACGGAACAACCCACAGAAATTGGTCGCCTAAGACAAAATTCGTGTCTGAATCGGTGTCTGACACACACACGATGGACAGGTCAGTCGGGGGAACCATCCCCACAGCCAGGGGCCTCAGCTGGGCCTTGCCACGTGAAGAGCTCTTGGCTCCAAGGGCAGGAGCCGGTGTGGAGCCTGCAGCCCTTCCGCTTCGCTTACTGTTGCTTGTGACCGTGGCTTTGAGGTTCGGTCTCCCTCCTTGCCCAAGGGTCCCACGAGCCCCGTCCCTGTGGCATGGGCGGAGTGAGGGGCCTGCGCTGGAGCCCCCGGTCGGCGAGGGGGAGCGGGACAGCCCCCGCTCAGCCGGGACGGCTCTGGCTCCTCGCAGCGTTACCGAGGGGCCACGCTACAAGCGAGCGCTGCTTCCCCGGCGTCGGGCGGGAAGGGGGCAGGGAGGGGTGTCCTCCCCTTCTCCTCGGCCCCCGCCCCTAACGAGGAGCCAGCCCGGGCAGGCGCGACCCTTCCCCGCCGGCGACTCCCGGCCGGAGCAGCCCCTGGTGTCCGGGGCAGCGGCGCGGCCCCTCCGGNCGGGGGCCCGGCGGAGCGGAGCAGCCCACACAGACCTGGCGCCGTGCTCGGGTTTCCTTCTTTACTTTTTTTTTCCCCCCCTCTTTTTAATTGTTCTGCTCTTTTCGTTCCCTCCCCCGCGAGCGGCTGGTGCGGTTCTGAGGCAAAATTCATCGCCAGCGGGGCCGACCCGCCCTCCCCAGGCCCGACCCCCGTCCCGGCTGTCCCCGCACGGTCGGGTCCGTGTCCGGGGGTCCCTGCGCGGCTCACAATGCCGGGGGACTCCACGTTCGGATACACGCAGCACTGAGCTGTCCTAAAACCGCATAAAGCCATTTCTGTTAAACGCTTATTTTGGTAAGACTGCTATTAACTGCATAGATTAAATTTATTTCCTCCCAATACATATTTAGGCATTCATGAAATGCTGAGCTTTTTTCCACTCTCTTTTTTTAAAATACCTTTTGGAACTGTTAGTGCTCATAATGTAAACCATTTCCAGTTGCAAATTGGAAATCTCAGAGCCATAATGGTCTGTGGCGTTTAGCTGGCTGTCTCTGTAAGCCCTGCATTTTACTTAAAAGAAAACTAGGGAGAGAAAAAAGGGCCCTAAAACCTTATGAAGTTCATGTTTAGAAAATTGGCCATATGCATTGTAGCTGTTTTTTAAACCTAAGTACCTAAGTCATATTTTCCATTCAAAATACTCTGAGTGGTTAAACTGTGTTAAAGGGATATTCTCTACCCTAGATCCCTAGCAAGCTTTAGGGAATTTTAACACAAAGGGAAATGGCTCTGCAATATAAAAGAATCTTGCAGTGCCTGATACACAGCAGCACCAAGGACTATTGGCAATTGTTAATGACCAGAATCGGTTTTGTTGTCCAAGCAGAGAAGTGTCCAGAATGGAAATGGGTTATGTATGGTGACCAATACGTTGATAAAAGTATTCTTGCTTTTGTTATAAGAAGTTTAGTTTTCACAATGCTAGGAGGATGTTTTAGTTACACAGTTCATACTCCAACTAGCAGAGTTGTGTTCATAAAATCAACCCCTGAAATTAGCAAGCTGGGTTCCTGGTTTAGCTCATTTGTGACCCAGTTCTTCATGTTGTATGACTATTAACCTTAATAAAGCTTGAGGAAAGTGGTAAAAATGAGATGGAATTTGAAGGAGCACCTTCTTTTGAAGAAATGAATTCTTATTTTAAGAAGTGGAAGTTCTCTGCCATGCTCCTTGGGTAGGTAAAGGCTGGATCAACCCAGGAAAGATTATAGTGAGTTGCAGAGCTGCTGAGGGTCCCCATCTGCCCTGGATCCAGTGGTGTTCTGACAGTCTGACTTCTGGCCCCTCCTGGATTCCTTGGGCACCAATCTTCAGTAGAGTAAGTTTGAAGGCTGGTCCTCACGCACGGTTTGAACCTGCAGGAGTTGGAATGCCTGTGTTAGCAGCCACTGTCCCTGTTAGTGAAGCAGCCAGGGTTCTCATGTTAATTGCTTGTGGATGGGTGCAGTGCATATCCCACTTTATGTGTGCTGTTTGTGATCTTGTTTACTGTTGTTGATGCTCTTCAGTGAGTGTTATTTCTGTTTTCAGAGTTAGGGCACCCTGAGTGTTGTGATCTAAGGGAAATCTGTAGAGCTTGCTTGCTCTTGTGACTTTGATCATGTGCCCTGCTCCCGATAGTCCTGGTTCAAGTCGTTCTTAAATGGAGCTGTAATTGCTGTTGTCTAGTCCCCTTTGATGCAGCTTCTTGCATTTAAATATATGTCTAAAACTCTAGCTGAAAGTGAAGCCAGGACTTCTCACTTTCCGGAGGTGCTCTGCTTTCCCAGTGTGCAAATCCTGTCAGGTATCTCCCACAGAGGCAGGGAAGAAAGGTCAGGAGTTGATACTGGGTTGCCCATTCTTTAAGGAAATCTAGTGTGGTGTAGTAACGCCACAGAAATACTGACACACGGAATTCTTGTGGGTGTGCCCCCAACTCCAAATGCTGGCTGAGGTGATAAATAATGTGTGAGGAGGAATATCTCAGAGATGCAAGAGAGGATATTTTACAGAAACCAAGAAAAGTGGCAGAATCGTGGTGGTGATGATCCTCATGGGTTTTTATGTGGAGTGAGCTGCTGTAGTGTGGTCCAGAACAAGGAAGAGTCGTGGTGGAAGTGGATTGCTGAAACCCTGGGGCACTAGGGGGGACAGAGTTGAGAAATCAGAACACCAGGTAATGATTTTTCACTTGTGCATTGTTTGCACTGCAGTGCTTTCAAGGTAGGCTTTGTGACTGGGTTTTCCAAAGCATCCTGGTGGTTTTATACTCTGAACTCCCTGATGAAGTTCAAGGTGTTTTGTTTCGGGAAGGCCTTGTTCTCAAGCTGTGTGAGATAGAGTGATGTGGGCGCTGCTGACCTCTGAAATATGACCTGAAGTCCATGTATCACATACTGGCTTTCGATGAAAATGGACAGCTAACTTTGGTAGGAGGTTTGGGGTACAATTTTGTCTTCCCATGTGTCTGTAAGATCAAAGAATGCTTAATGTTCCATGTTCCTGGCTGAGGCTCGTTTGTTCTTGCTGCTTCAGCTCAATAATCATGGATGTAAGGGGGATTTTTCCAAATTGTACCTTTTTTTTTATTTTAGGGATCTTGCTAAGGTTATTAGAGATCAATAATATTGGTGCAAATGCTCTGGCTTTGGTCGGTGAGTGTGACCCAGTGGTCTGTGTGAGAATTGGAAGGGCAGGGAGTGTAGATGCAGCAACGATGTGATGTGATTGATGATTTGATTCCTCTCTGAACTGGTTTCCATAAAGCTGTGAACTGCTTTTGAGTAAGATTAATTTTCTTTAGGATGTTTTGTAAACATTTAATTTTTTTTAAATTTTTTTTTACTGAAAGCTCAATTTTAAACTAAAAGATATGACTGGTAAAATCTAAGTAATAGATGTGTACTTCTAGCTCCCAGGGTACAGATACTGTGTTAGAGATTTTAGCTATTAATTATGCAGATGTTAACTTGTCTGAGTGAACAGAGGCAGATTAAAAGCAATAATAATTACTGCAGTATCTCTTTGTGTCAACATTATCAAATTTTAATGTGAAATGTAGTGTTTCACTTGAGACCTCCCATGACTTGCAACTCTTACATAATGATGAATATTGACACTGGTTTGAAAATGTCTCTTGATCCAAGTTCTCTGAACTGTGTAGTTGGAAGTACCTTTTAAGTAAAAAAATAACTTTGCATCAGGTATGGAAGCAGAGACTGTGAGATGTGCTTCATTCCACCTTAGCTCAGGCTGAGTGAGAGAGGCAAAATAAGAGGGGGTATTGTTAAATTCCTCCTCTCCGGGCCATGCTGTGCCCACCGCCAGCCTCGAGTCTCTCATTCTCCTGTCCTCTGCTGATCCCTCTGAACTCTCCCCTGAGCTTGGCTCCCCTGAGCACAGGAGCTCGGACCTCCACTGTAAAAATCCATGTGAAATTGGGAATAGATGTCTGCAGCTCGGTTTTGCATTCTCTGGAGTATTAAGGAGACAGTCACAGCACGGCGCTCTGGCTGTTTCAGTAGTTTTAATGGTGAAATTTGAGAAGCCTTTGTTAGTGGAACAATAGTGGAGGTACCCTGGAAAGTACTTCCAGGGGAACTTTCTGCCCCTCCCTCTGCTCTCCCCCCTCCCATTCCCAGCCTGCTCCTATAAGCTCCATTTACTGTAACTAGATTTGCATTTTACTCTTTGCGATGTCTTAAAATGTTCCGGATCTCTGAGTTTTGTTTCCCAGTTGGTGGCTGTTCGCTGTGCTGGCTGTCATCAGGAGTTCCTGGTGCTGTGGTTCTGGGTATTTCCTGTCCTGGTGTTCTCTCCCGTGGCACTCAATGAGGTGACAGCCTGGTGTTCCTCTCCACTCCCTCCGTGGTGGAGCTCTTGCCTTTGTTGGCTGTAGTCACCCCGTGCTCCTGTGAGAAACACCCAGGTCTGCAGTCCTGACCTGGAGTCTGCGGGTTAACTTGCTGAGTTTAAGTGGCATTATTTAAAGCACGTTGTCTCTGTGGTCCCTGACCGCTGCCTCTCAAAATGCTGGCTGCTTTTTTGTCTGGTTGTCAATGACCTTCATTGCTATTCTTGTCTTTCTGTGAAATGCTGTTGAATTTCAGAGTTTATTGCTATTACCTGCTTCCTTATTTCCTGAGTTGCACCTTTCTTGTTATTTGCACTGGGTTAAGGCCCCCGTGTGGAACAGAAAGCTTAGTTATTTAACTGCTGTGGGAGGGTGAGGTGGAGAATTGAGATGGAAGGCTGGGGGGCAGAGGTTGTTGACATAGTATAACCTCAGTCATCTCTTGCAGAACTCCTTGAAGATTCTTAAGGAGGCTCAACACAGTAATCTTATCAACTCCTCATCTACAGTTGTTCCATTAACAAAGGATTGAAATGCCTACCTTGGAGCCAGGCCTTTGGAGTGACCTTTCAGATATGGGCAGGAGAATTTTGTCCCTCAGTCATTCTCTCCCTCTTCGTTGTAATTAGTGTTGTGGTTATGAACTCTAAAACCCATGGCTCTTTGACAGTCAACCATCAGAATAAAAAGGTTGCAGAAGTGCTAAAATGCAATTTTTGTCAGGTGTTAAGGCCCTTGGTACTATGTGGATGATGTAATGTGTGTTGCTGGTGGGATGAGGAGGTCTGGGCTTACTGGTCAGAGTGACCATTGTGGATCCCACTCGTGTTGGGCACCAACAGCCTGGAGGAGGAGGTTTTGTGTCTTGAAGACATTTTGTTACCAGCTTCTGTACCTTTGGTGGTTTCCTAGAGAGCTCAGTGTTACTGAAACCAAGAATAACTATTTCTCAATTTTTAAATTTCAATGCTTCCACAGTACATTTAGATGTGTTGAACGTGCTGATTACTGTTCTGATGGCCCTCCTGAGGTTGGGGCGCAAGCAGTCATTGGGCAGTGAGTCATATACAATTAATAGTCTTCAAATCTCTTGTTAGTCATAGGAAAAGGCATCTTTTGGGATGACAGAATCTTCAAGGTATTAACAGAGAGCGACAGAGCAGACACTGGCCATTGCTGTGAGAGGCGAGGGGCTGTGAAGCATTGCATTTCATGCATTTCAGCATGGCCATGAGTAATGACATTACTGGAATTGTATTTTAAAGTGCTGAAGCACCCACATTTGAAAGATAGCTCTAGTTTTTATTCTTCAGAGGCTGATTTGATGCTACTTCTTAGAAATTCTTTTGTATAAGGAATATTCAAGGAGAGAGCATTTTTTCCAGAATATCTAATGAATCAATTACCCTTTATATTTGTCATTTTTCTCTCGTCAAACATTTTGAATAATCTCTTGCTGAAGTATACAGAGCCACTAGTTCAGGTGTAGCTCCGTCAACTGTTAATTTCTGGTACTCATTGAACTGGTTAATTAATGTGAATGGCTAAAACACACAGGGTTGAACGTTGGCACTGGTTACATGTCAGCCTGTTACTGGAAGCCCAACCTTACGCTTGGGATGGAGCATGTGGGTGCAGCAGACACATCTGTACATGGCATCGTGGCAATCTGGATGGAGACTTTTGGAGGATACCAACCTTTGCATTCTAATTTCTAGAAGTCCACATAACTCAGTAGTCCCCAATATGTTTTGGAGGGCAAGGCGATGTCTAAATACCACTTGGATGTCAGAGGTTTCTCCTGTTTATTTTAGACTTTTGAAAAGCAGGCAGGTGTCTGACTATAATGAAGGAATTTGACACTGGGAACTAGTTTTCTTAAACTCTTGGCCTCTTTTTATTCTTTCTTTTTGACCTTACAGGCTCTGAACAGAAATTCTCTCATGGTAACTTAACCCTGAGCAAATATTTACATTCATGAGATTCTTGCTACTTCAGCAATCATTTTGAGCCTTGAGGTTGGAACATGGTGAAAGTTACTGTACCAAACATTGGGGATGGGCAAGGAGCAGGGAAAGGAAGACTGAAGATGCCTCCAAATGTGAGTTTACCATGTTTGGTACAAATTGCCTGTTCAGTGTAACTCAGTTGTCACCCTGCAGTCATTGTCGTGTTCCAGGATGAGATACTCTCTGTTTCCTGCCACTGCCCCCATGTGTCTCCTGGGAGGGGGTCCTGATTTAAATTTCACTGAAGGCTTCAAAAGGCTGAATAAAAACATTTGTGTAAAAACTGAGGTGAATAACGTACGTAGTAGAAAGGAAGACTGAGATAGAAAAGGAGAAAAAGTGGCATGATGTGAAAAACCTGACAGGGCTATGAAGAGATTTTGAGGAAAGAGTGTTTTAATGTCAAAATTGGTAAGAAATTTGTTAAAGAGGAAACCTGTACCAAATGCTCTTGGAGATTAACCTGTGGGCACAGCAGAAGTGAGGAAAGGCTCTCCAGTGTAACAGAGAGCTGTAAAGAAGGGAGTAATCCCTGTGCACACTAGTGGATGAAAATATGTGCTACAAGGTCTCAGCTTCCTATTGGTTTGAGTTTCCTAGATTTTTCCATTAAAATCCAACAGCATTCCCTGTACTGCTTGCACTTTTTCTAGGAAAGACAAGGGGATGACAGTGAACTTGAGTCTCACACCCTTTGGGGGAGACATAGGCAGGTTTCTGATGGTATTGTCAGCAGAGGCTGTGCAGTGGTGGAGCTTCCTCTCCCCAGCCCACCTCTGCTGCATGTTTGGAGAGATGTTTGGACCCCCAGGGATTTGGGAGAGGTCTGGCCCTTGGGCTGACCACTGCAGCTCCATGCTGCTGCCAGTGAGCTGCCAGGGGTACTGGAGGGTGTGCACCCGTGTAGGAGAGCACAAACTGGGCATTGTATTCCCTTTACATTTGATGGAAGAGGGGATCATGCCCTCTCAGGTAAAGTTGGGCTGTTGGTTCACTCGGTTGTGCTGGAGCTGTGACAGCCTGTGAGCAGTGTCAGTGATTGAGGTCTAGCCTCCAGGCTGTGGCAGTGTGCAGCTGCATGGTGGAACTCTTATGGGTTTGCATTGAAGTAGCATATATGGCTTTTCTGTTTAATTTTTTCCCCTTTTTTTCTCTCTTTGTGGAGTATCTGCAAAGCCCTGGACTGGGGATGCATGAATTTTGGCTGGTGGAGAATCTCAGCCGTTCAATTTCCTGTTGAAGGCAGGTGTGCCACCTCTGTCTGTTGCTCCCGATGGCTGCAGGAGTCCTTCTTGTGGAGTGAAGTTTCCCATGGAGGGGCAAACAGTGCTGCCTGCTAAGCTGTCCTACATCTGTGTCACTAATGGCTATTGAAATTCTTACAGCCTGTTTCTTGGCTGTAACAATGCACAGCCGAAATCACAGTTGAGGGGAGCAATCCCCCGTAATTGTGCAGTTGAGAAATTTCTTAAATTCTTTTTCAGCCTAAGGGAATACATACTTGTCGTTCTTAGTTTACTGGTGGAGGTGCAAGTGTTCACAGCTATGGAAGGGTAAGATTTCCTCAAAATAGTAAAATTTAAAAAAATTACAAATCCTGTTTTATCCATAGTGTGTGGAGTTTTTAGAATTGGGTCTGTGGTTGGAGTTATGGCTGTTTGATTTCGATGGCTGTGCAGTCAAAAGAGGTTGCTCCTTAGAATGCAGAACAGATGCTTTTCTTATTCCCTTGAAATTCTAGTCTGAGTTTTTCTCAAACCATGCAAGTCCTGAAAGTTTTTTTTTTTAAACTGCTAATCCATTTCTTAGGACAAAGAAGCTGCCAAAGTGAATTCTGAGGTGAAAACTTTTGCAGCAAATGACTGTGCGATAACTGGCACTAAGAAGGGATTAAATTAAATTATTTCTTTTCACTGGGTGAACATCAGACTCCTGTTTGGTCTCGGATCACTTGTTTGTCCCACTCCAGTGTGACTGAGGAACCCTCATGTGCTACTATTATGGCTCAGCATCAACTTCCCACTTGTTTTTTCCATTTCTCACTGTTTTTGGTCTCTTTCCTCTGCTGACATCTTCCAGTTCTGTGGAACTTCCAGGATATTCCTGATAACATCTCTTTCCCAGATGTATTCCTGCTGTGACATCTGCTTGGCTGACAGTCTGCAATAAAAGTTAACAAACCCCGAGTTACCGCAATTCCAGCTGAATTTAGCCTTGGTCTTCAGATCCTTCTGGGGACCAGATTGCAAAAATGTATGTTTGTGCTTTCAGTCCTTTAAAACTTTAGGGTTTAAATCCAAACCCTTGAGGTTTATATAGGTGCTATGTGTGGAGTTAAGATATGTCTGTAATAGTGCTGCTGTTTCCACAATTTTTTATTTCATATGTTCCCCCTCCTCGCCCCCCAATTTATGTTCCTTGTTCTTGTGATGGAGAAATGATATTCTGTACTAAATTGTACTTTCGTACTACTGGGTGTAGCATATGGATTTCTGGGTGTGGCAAATAACAAAATTCATCATAGTTATTCTTTAGAACCTTATGTCCCACAGGGAGCCCTTCAGGCACCTACTGAGGCATTGCTTGGCACTAAAAACTGTTTCTTTATTTCACTGTAATGGGGAAAGAAACATGAGGATTCATCTGATATCCATTCGATTTGTGAATCAGATATTGATGTGTCTTTTAAAGTGCATTAGAAGTGTACAAATATCATGTGCCTTAGTTTCTAAAAATACTGCAAAATCATCATTTTCACTGAAGGTCTTAAAATACTTTTTTGTGGAATGTAATTGTCTTTTTGAAATGTTGGTGAGGGTTTTCAAAGGGAGCACAGTTATGAAAGGGAAGCAGTTCAAATGTGATGTTACAGCTTCCATTTTGGTTTTGTTTATTTTTTTAAGACTTGCAATTCAGGTGTTGATTTGAGGTTTTCTTATGTTGATGGTGGTGACTGCATGGTGTGCCCTGCTCAAAAGGCATGAAAAGGCAGACTTGCCAATCCAAATCCTTATTTTTGAGTCCAGTGTTGTGATTATAACTGTCATTTATATAGTGATTAAAACTGTCACCTAAAAGCAGAGTGTGCAGAGTGCTTTTTACTTTTTTTTTTTTACTTTTTCAGCCTCTTTGGTGTTAAAAGACAGGACCCAAAGGGCATTTAGTTTTTCCCCCTGAGACTTCTGCTGTCAGATACTGAGGAGAGGTCACACTTCCAGGGATTAACACAGGCTGGAGCAAGGTCAGGCCTCTTCTGTAAAAAGTCGACCGTATTTGGCCTGGGTATTGTTTCTTGGATGTCTCCTAATGCCAGTGGTAGAGTCCATCAGCCAGATTACATGCCCAGGGATTCCTAGAGAAAGGGAATCTGTTGGAAAAACATCCCAAAGAGAGCCTAAACTGGAAATGCAGTGATGGTGTTCAAGTCATTGTTGGATTGATAACCAGAGCTCTGCTTAAAATGATGCTCCTTAGCTGTATGTATTTTTAGATGATATTACAGCTGGCTAATAGATAGTGGAAATGCATCTATTGAATTAATGTCCAGAATAAGAAAAATGTAATTCACAAGATTTTTCTTTTTTACATAAGACCTGTATTTATCTATTAGCTTTGTTTTTTTCTTTGTTAGGATAGGCAATGACAGGCTCCTTTAGCAGCCTGGTCTCGTGGAAGGTGTCCCTGCCCATGGCAGGGGGTTGGAACATGATGGTCCTGAGGGTCCCTTCCAACCCGAACCATCTGTGATTCTGTGAATGTGTGGAAACTGGAGATGGATTGTTACATTTCTTGTTGTGGCTTTGACTTGTGGTGAGTACGGGTTTTACGTTGTGATGTAAATGTGTTGCCGTGTCTTTAGCTGCCTCTTCAGATGTCTTTGAATTTCTCCCCACTTCCCTGGGCCCAGCTGGCCTATTCAAAGTGCTGTGTAGAGTCTTCGTTTCAGCTTTCTGGTATTGATTAAACTGTAGTATCCAATTTTTTTCTCCTCCTTTGAAATACATTAAATGTATTTTTAAGAGCTCTGTGCTGGATCTCACAATTGCAGGATTTGAGCTAGTTTGTTTAAACAAAAAAACCCACAAAACCTGGAAGTCTGCATTTTTTCTGCATTGTTATTTTTATGGGTTTTTTAATGGCAGTCATGATAAAGGCTGAAATATGTAGCACAGCTCAGCTGTGGGTTTCTATGGCAGCTTACAGATAGGCTAGAAGTGTTTATAGAGGGTAGATAATGACAGCGTTATCTGTTCCCTGGCTGAAATATGCAGCATATTCAGTAAAGATACTGACAGCTCTGCTCTCTTATGTGGAGTTGATGTAGATGGGCCAGCAATGCTGCTTTTGCATCTGTTCTCTGTCGGAATACAAGGGCAAAAGTTAAGTTAAATGCATTTTCAGGTTTGGTTGGCTAATGGTATCTTATGTGGTTTTTGCTTTGAGTTTTGTCTTGTACATTTGGTTTTTTAAAAAATGTAATTGTTTTTTGAGAGAAATCAGGAGTATGACTTCCTTCCTTCCTTCCTGTCTGTTTTCTGGTGCTGCCAGTTGTCTTCTAAATATTTCGTCCGAACTAAAGCAGATCCACACTCCATCAGGCAGAGCTGCTTCTGAGTCCATTTTCGGCACCACCTATTCCAGAACGTTGATGCAAACACAGTTTCTTCCTCCTCTCAACTCCTGTTACACTGACCATGTAAAACCATGACCCAGTTTTTGTTTAAATTTCAATCCTTTCCCTTTGCTAGTCTCCAAATTAGGAACATTCTTTTCTGCTCAGCCAATTTACAGGTAGTGAGCACCTGCTTTTTTTAGGGCTGGCTCTGTAAACCAGGCTGAGATCTGGCCAAGGTAGCTCAAGGTGGGCTGGCTGGGAAGAGGGGGGGAAAAGAAACAAACCACTCCCAAAGCAGTACTTGTAAAAAAGATTTTTGTAAGTGTCTTTGGTTTTAAAGAAGACATTTGGAAATAACATCACATGTTGTATACATGCCAAAGAAGACAAACAGCAGATCCTTGGCAATAGGAGCTGAGCTTCAGTTTGCATTATATATATTGTTGGATCCTTGGATGGATCTGCCAGCAGAAAAGGAGCATTACCTTCTGAGTTCAGATGGGCTCACCCACTAGTAAAAGTGGACTTGCAGTGTTTGTAAGCTTGCGCACACCATAGTTTTATATCATGTAGCCAGGGTTATTATAAACAGGGACATTTTATGTTCTTAGTACAGTCATGCTCAGTTTCATGGTGTGGGCTGGACAATTCCTCAGGTCACAGTTCCCACTGAAACACTCCAAACTGCACTGCTCACTCCATTCTCCCTCCCCTGTGATGAGCGGAAATTGGAGACACAAAAGGTAAAGATCATGGTCTGAGATAAGAAGGAATTACTGGGAACAGTAAGGAAATAAGGAAGTGAACAGTAACAGCAAAAATACTAATACAGAGTAAACAAGAAAGAAGCAAACAGCTCACATGTGAGTGCTCATCACCACATGAGACTCTTGACAATACCCAACCACGCCACACTGTGCAGCCCAGAAACTTACCCATCCCTAGGAAAATGACCTGAAGTGGTACAGAGTAACCCAGCTGGCTACTGCAGAAATTAACTCTGGAACCAGGACATTATCCTCCCCTTATTCTATGTTTGTAATCTATTTCATGCACCCAGATCCTTGAGCAAAACCAATCTCGGGGATTGATTTGCCTTTGCTTGAGGCAGGATTAACACAAACTGTCTTCCCTAACACATTCCTCATATGCACCACAGGGACTTTATGCCCTTCTACAGTATGTGGAGGGTTTGACTGGACTGGGCCAGCTTGATTGGTAGAGCCCTCAGCGTTACCTAACCAAGTGGCCTTGGCTAAATGTTTGAAGGTCTCCATTGCTTTCGGTGTGTTTTTTACAGTCCTTTGTACCATCCACTTTTCCCAGAGGCTGGTGCAAGATAAGGAATATGATGCACCCACTCAATACCGTACCCTCTGGCCCAGCTGTCCATGAGGCTGTTTTTGAAAGTCCTGTTGCCTGACACAATTCTCTATTGGGTGTCTTGTCACCACAGGACTTGCTCGTCAAGGCCCAAGATGGTGTTCCAGGCAGTGGTGTGAAGTGCAGGATACATCTCCAGCCATCCAATGGTTGTTTCCACCATGGTCAGTTGGTAGCACTTGCCTTGGTGGGTTTGTGGCCGTGTGATGTGATCAGTCTTCCAGGTGTCCCTGTATTTATATGTTGACCATTGTCTCTCACAGCACATGGACTTTACCCACTTGGCTTTGCTTGACTGCAATACATGTTTCACAGTCATGGATAACTTGGGAGATGGTGTTTGTGGTTCAATCCACCACTTGCTCATGAGGCCATCTGTATCTGATCACAAGCCCATCCACCTGAGACACTTCATGCTTGGCAGCCTGATCCCCGTCTGTTGTTGCATTGTTCTTCAGTAGCTCAGCTCTTGGGTACCTGTGCATCTACGTGAGGTACTTTTACAGGCAGCTTCTCTACCCAGGCATTAAAGTCTTGCCACAGTTCAGCAGCTCAGGTGGATTTACCTCTGCACTGTTTATTGATCTGTTGCTGTTGGTCCATTCAGTGCCCCTGGACATTTGCCACTGTCCACAAGTCAGTGGTGAGGTGGAGTGCTGGCCATTTCACTTGTTCAGTGATACCTAAAGCCAGCTGGATGACCTTCAGGTCTGCAGCCTGACTGGATTCACATTTTCCCTCGGTAGCTTTTGCCATTCCCCATGTGAGACTACATATCCCAGCTTTCTGTTTTAGATTTATCCCTACAATGCAGCAGGAACTGCCAATGAAGACAGCATGTGGCCTTTCTGGTAGCTGATTATATGGTGGGGCCTCCTCAGCACCTCACCTTCTCTTCTGAGGACAGTCTGAAATGTTCACCTTCAGGCCAGTTTATGATGATCTCCAAGATCTCTGGGTGATTGGGGTTTCCTGTTGGAGCTCCCTATGTGATGAGTGACGTCAGTGGCATGATGTGTGGAAGGGATTTTCCCTTGGAACATCCAGCATTGGCAGTCATGGTGCCACAAGGAGCTTTGCTTTTGGGGCCAGGCACTTCTGAAGCAGCTCAAACCTGTTTTAAGCTGCCAGGGTCTCTTTTTCTCTTGTGATGTAACAGACCTTGGATCACTTGTATCCTCATCTCCAGAACTCCAGTGGTCCATCCTTGAATCTCTTTTTGGCAGAGATTCCAGGAGGTGCATTTTCTCTGACTGGAGTGTAAAGCACATTTTTCACATCTTGTCCTGTCCTGACTGACCCAAGGACCATTGCATGAACAATCTCCTGTCTGATTTGTTCAAAAGCTTGTTGCTGTTCAGGACCCCACTTGAAATAATTTTTTTTCCATGCTACTTGATAAAGAGGGCTGACAGTCTGACTGTAATCTGAAATATGCACTTTCCAAAACCCCAGTGCCTAGGAAAGCCTGTGTTTCCTTCTTGCTGTTTGGTGGGGATGTGACCGCTATTTTGTGACCACGTCCACTGGAATCTGATGATTTCCATCTTGCCATTTTACTCCTAAAATCTGAATTTCCTGGGCAGATCCCTTCACCTTACTTTATTTTATGGCAAAACCAGCCTTCAGGAGGATCTGGGTTATCTTCTTCCCTTTCTGAAAGAACTTCCTCTGCAGTGATGTCATCTGCTTCCTCTGCCAAATGATGTCATCAATGTACCTCTTCTTTCAGGCCGATGACACCAGAACTAGGGGGCACGGCCTCAAGCTATGCCAGGGGAGGTTTAAACTCAATGTTAGGAAGCGGTTTTTCACAGAGAGAGTAATTGCATATTGGAATGGGCTGCCCAGGGAGGTGGTGGAGTCGCCATCCCTGGAAGTGTTTAAGAGAAGACTGGACGAGGAGCTTAGTGACATGGTCTAGCTGGGGGGTGTAGGGTCTTTCTGGCTCGAAGTGGCCTGTTAGACTGTGAGGGAATTAGGTTTGTGTTTACCGCTCTGGGATGTGCGTTCGTTCTCTCTGTACGGGTGTTAGATGGCGAGCTGGACTAGATGATCCTTGTGGGTCCCTTCCAACTCATAGTATTCTGAGAATCTGTGAATCTGTACTGCAAGTGTTCTGGATTCTCACCCTTTTCCAGTGCAGCCTGGATCAGTCTGTGGCAAATAGTGGGGCTGTGTTTCCACCTCTGGGGCCCTTGGTTCCAGATATACAGCAGGTGGAAGGAAACTGTGGCCTGCCAAAGGAACGGAGACCAAGGCATTATCAGTGTGGATGGTGGCAGCACTTGCCTGCCTTGGACTCCAGTTCATGCTGACATTTTGGCATGTCCAGCACAGCAGTGCTCAGTTGTGGCATAACTTTGGCACTGGACTACCATGGCCTGAACAGGCTCCACTCTCCACTGGACTTATGCACTGGCTGTACAGGGCTGTTAAAAGGTGCACGAGTCTTGCTGAGCACTCCTGGCTCTCCGCAAATGATCTCATGGATGGGGTCATGGAGCCCCAGTTGGTGTGGTATTGCTGATGTTGCACTGTTGTGGCAATCAGTGCCCATTGCTCCTCAACTCACAGCGGAGAGGCCAGGCAGGGTGTTCAGTATCAGAGTACAGTGTGCCACTGTCAACTAGAGCTTTGTACTCTTGTGGGTCTGGTGTGCCAGGCCATTGGATCCACACACTTCAGGAGATCCAATCATCCCTTTCCTCCACCTGGCTGGAGGTGAGGCACCGCTAGTCCTGGTCATGGTACTTGTTCCTCACTCCTTATAAATATGAACTGAGGGTCCCTTCAAGAGGATCAGTAGAGTAATATCAGCTCTCCTATTCTGTCTGAGGACTCACCCACTGGAAACTGTCCTCTTCCCAATCCTCTCTCAATGGCCACATTCTGGGATAGGGATCCCAGTTGCTTGGCTTCACTACCATCTAGTTTCATATCATGGGTTGTGATATCCCAGCACTGAAGCAACCAGGTCACCAGGGGCTCACCCAACTGGTGGCAGGAATCTTTTTGCATATCTTAGAGCTCACTGATGGATGAGAGTGGGGGGATTATCTCTGGCCCTGCCTTTTCCTCCTCTTCTGAGGGCCCTGCTTCCTCTTCATCCCTCACTTAGGGAACTGATTTTTATCTTGGATTTCTTTTTCTGTATAGGGGTGATTGATATGGGCACAGATTGTTCCTCTGGTTCAGTTGCAGTTTGAGTGGCCACAATACCTCTTGGTCTGTTTTCCTCTTCTTCCTGGGATGGTGTCCAATACTGAGCCGTGCACATAACAACCCCATGCATCGCTGTCTGCAGGGGAGTGGTGAAATAGAGAGGAATTTAGGAGTAATGATTGACAGAAAACTCAATATGAGCCAGCAGTGTGCCCAGGTGGCTCAGAGGGCCAATGGCATCCTGGCCTGGATCAGGAACAGTGTGGTCAGTCGGACTAGGGAAGTTCTCCTTCCTCTGTACTCGGCGCTGGTCAGACACATCTTGAGTGCTGTGTCCAGTTCTGGGCTCCCCAGTGTCAGAAGGATGTTGAGCTGCTTGAGAGGGTCTAGAGAAGGGTGACAAGGATGGTGAAAGGACTGGAGGACAAGCCCTGTGGGGAGTGACTGCAGGAGCTGGGGTTGTTCAGCCTGGAGAAGAGGAGGCTCAGAGGTGACCTCATTGCTGGTTACAACTCCCTGAGGGGAGGTTGCAGTCGGGTGGGTGTGAATCTGTTCTCTCAGGGTGATGACACCAGAACATGAGGACATGGTCTTAAGCTACGCATGGGGAGGTCTAAAGTGTTTGAGGATGTCTTTTCTCCTTGGCCGTTGGTGACAGGACAAGAGGTCACAGTCTTAAGCTTCAACAGGCAAAGTTTAGACTTGATATTAGGAAAAGGTTTTTCACTGAAAAAGTGATCTTGTTTTGGAATGGGTTGCCCACAGAGGTGGCTGAGTTGCCAACCCTGGAGGTGTTCAAGGGGAGGCTGGATGAGGTGCTGAGTAATATGATCTAGATGTAGATGTTGGCTTTAGTTGCACTATAGGTTGGACTGGATGATCTTTGAGGTCCCTTCCAGTCCTATCTATACTGTGAATACAGATTGTAAAGGAATCATAGTTTGAGACTTGGGGTGCTTAACAGTTAAGTATTGGCTTCACCATGTCATTATCAATAGGAAAAAACCTCGGGGTACTGTAAATTGTTTTTCTACTATCATTTCCATTCTCTAATTACAGGCTTGATAGGAGTTTTAATGTTTAGGTGGCCTGAAAGACTGGTCCATAAGAGCAGGAAATAACAGGAACAAATGTTTCCTGCCTATTACAGCCCTCTGTTCCAATGGGAAAATAAGAGTAAGGACAATACTTTTTGTACTTTTCCCCCTTCATTTCCCCCTTTGTCAGATGGGGATGTGTTCATTACAGTGGAAATTGGTTGAAAAGGTTTCTTTAGTGGTTCAGCTTGTGAAGAATGTGGGTCCATCTCTAAAGACGAGGTTTCTTTCAGTTCGGGAGATTAGGAAAAATTACAGCAGTCACGGGTAACTGTCATTCATTGTGGTGAGTATAAAGTGTTTGATGATGAGGGCAATAGGAAATGTGAAATGCTGGATGCTGCAAAGTGGGGGAATTTGGGTTCTGCCAATGAAGGAGCCTTGCAGTGGTCTTAGTAGGGAATAGAATCACAGAATCAGTAAGGTTGGAAAAGACCTTAGAGATCATCGAGTCCAACCTATCACCTATTACCTAACCTAGCCAAACCTGTTACCTAACCTGTTGCCATCCTGCTACCAACACACCATCCTACCTATAACACACTACCCTAATATCTAGGTCATGCCACCAAGTACATCATCCAACCTTTTCTTAAAGACCTCTAGGGACGGTGACTCCACCACCTCTTTGGGCAGCCCATTCCACTGTGAGATCACCCTCTCTGTGAAAAAGTTCCTTCTAATGTCCAGTCTAAATCTCCCCTGACGCAGTTTAAGACTGTGTCCTCTTGTTCTATCACTTGTAGCCAGAGTGAAGAGACCGACACCCAGCTGGCTACACCTCCCTTTCAGGTAGTTGTAGAGAGCGATAAGGTCTCCCGTCAGCCTCCTCTTCTCCAGACTGAACAACCCCAGCTCTCTCAGTCGCTCCTCATAGGGCTTGTGTTTCAGCTCACCATCTTTGTCGCCCTTCTCTGGACCCGCTCAAGGATCTCAACATCCCTCTTAAACTGAGGAGCCCAGAACTGGACACAATATTCAAGGTGTGGCCTAACCAGTGCCGAGTACAGGGGGAGAATAACTTCCCTAGTCCTACTGACAACACTATTGCTGATGCAGGCCAGGACACCATTGGCTTTTCTGGCCACCTGGGCACACTGCTGCCTCATGTTAAGTTTTCTATCAACCAGCACTCCCAGGAATAGTCCAAACCATGGACTGCGCAGCCATTTTAGGGGTCCTGCAGTCACAGAGGTTGTCTTGGCATCAAGTCTTTGAGCAGGACAGCATTTTCTCTTTTTCTGCTGCTCCACTGGCGTTGCAGGAAACTCCTAGTTGTTAATATTATTAGGAATGCTTCCCCTGTCCCCCTGCCCAATTGCAAACCTGAGTTACTACTGTGCTGGCAGCCAGCAGTCTTGGCACCAACACAACAGGCAGAGTTAGAAAGATGTATGTTTGAGGAATCTATGAGATGTATGTCAGGAGATTTCTTTAGCTGGACACGGATGCTGTGGTGGAGTTGTATGTTTTTGTATTGAATAAACTGGCATTTGATTGAATTCTTAGAAGACCACAGGTCTCTTCCACTGGAAAAAGTGGTATTGCAGAAAACTCTAGGTATAACCCTGCTGATTCTGGTAGATCTCTCAGCTTCATTCCATGCCCCTAAACACAGGGTTTGCAATCCCTAATGGGGGATGAGGACACCGTGTAGAAGTGGCTTTACTTGGGACAGTGGTAAGACATTCTTTTGCCTTGAGCTGTAACACAAAATGATTCTGGCACTGTCACTGCCCTGCAGTTCATGGAGGAGGGCTTCTCTTATCATATAGACAGTGTTGGAAGCTTTTTATCCTTCTAGGAGTAATGGCAACACTGCGTCTTTACCTTGGAGCACCAGGGATAAATACGTGGGGTGATAAAAATACAGGGGTGATATACTGTTTTTTTTTCTTTTTTACAATTGTTTTAACCTCCTTGGATACCTAAAGTATTTCTTGATTTCACCCAAAGCAGCCTGGCATGGAACTGGGAGGTGACTGGGAGGTAAGGTGCTGTGCTGTTGTTTCTGGCTTTCTCTGCAGTTAAGCTGACTACATTTTGCACTTGGTTGCTTGACAGTTTTTAATCAGGAGAATCAGAAACTTGTCCTGTTTCAAGTACTGACTTGATATAATTGAAACAACTGAATCTTTAGATGTTGCTACACAGGCCTTGCACTTTAACCTGACTGTGAATCAGCCACCTCTGAATTGAGCCTTAAGGTAATGCTTTCTGGTCTTTGTCAGCCTAGTTGGACCTCTGGCAGCAGCTGAGGAAGCTGAAAGAGGATTGGCTTTGTTTCCTCTGGTTTACTGAAGCTTTTTGTCTCTTCCATGCCTCAGCTGGGGCAGTTGAGGACTTTAATTGGAGTCTGTGAAAAAGAGGATTGGGTTATTTGAATAGACTGGAAAACCCTGCTGGACTTGGAAGGTTCATCTTTAAGGTCCCAAAGCTTGGGCTGGGTCTAGACTGGCATGTTACCAGCAAGGCAGTTCTTTGCATGAACAATGGTGTCATTTTGGATAATGTTTAAGGTTTCGACTTGATCCAGAGTGCATAAACACGTGGTCTCCCTTGCAGACTGATGGATCTGCTCTTTATTTGTAGCCTTGTCATCTTTTAATTCTGCTGTGACTTGGGATGTGGAGGTGAGCAGTCCCTTACAAAACTTTTGCAGTCGGTGCTGCCTGCTAGAAATCTCTGTGGGGAATCTCTCACATCCTCCTGGATAACCTGAGCTTTGTGATTGCCTTCTCTCATGTCAGGTTTGGGGTGTGACTGGATTTGTCTTGTAAGGGAGGAGTGTAAATGATTCTTGGAGTGTTTTTGTTTTTGATTCAGGAGTGGGAAGCAGTTCTAGTTGGTGTTGTCCTGTTTAGGATGTATTTGTAGTTTTTAGTGTCTAGCAGTCAGTTTTTCTTAGGTAAAATATTTACCTAAGCAAAGAAAGGAAATACCAAAGAAAGGAAAAATGGCTTATGTTGGCCTTTTCTAAATCGGCAATAACTGCATCCTGTAGAAATGGATCTGTGGAAGGAAGGTGGTGCTGGGCCCCACCATCTGCCCTGGCTGTGTGTGTCTGAAGGCCCTGCACACTGCACGCCTGTCAGCTGCTGCTGTGTGCTTGATGCAGGCACTGAATGCCTCTCCTCATTTCTTCTGAAGAGCCAGCAGGTCTTATGCTTCAAGACTGAGCTGAGCTACAAACCAAAATGCAGTAGCATGGGCAAGTTGGCAGACAGCTTCAAAGGAGCTCTCTGATCATAACTAAAATAGGGACAGTGACACATTCATCGTCAGCCCCCAGAAAACCTGCACAGTAGGGTTTGACAGCCAGTTGGTGGGTCTGTGCCCAAAGGCTCAGACTGAACCTTGACCACTACCCAGGCCTTTGGTCTTAGACAGGAGAGAGCAGATTGATTCTGTGTCTGTCAGGTGTACTTTACTCATCAAATTGACTGGATTAATGAGAAGGTTGATGGAGTCTTGATTTCATAAATCAAAGCAACTAAGTCTGAACACATAACGCAGCCACTGGGCCCAGTTGTGTGAGCACCTGCATGGGCCAGGAGCATCATCCTGCTTGGCCCTCAGGGTAGAGCAGGGGACACTCCTCTGAGAGCAGAGGCTGCAGCTGTGGCTGGGTCTGCACCATCCACCCCAGCTGTGTCTGATGCCCCCTCCCAAGAGGGATGTGGTGAGGACCTTCGGCTGCAGGCAGTGCATGGGACAGGGATGGGCAGCAGAGCTGCCTGCAAAGAGCCTGTTCAGCTGGAGGACATGTGCAGCAGCTGGCTGAGCTGCAAGACGCTCTGTGAAGGCAGTGTCACACCAGGGAGGCTGAGAAGGAGCTCAACAGCTGTCCAAGTGCAGTGTGTAGTGGACATGCAGCTCGCAGCCAAAAACTTCCCCCCACGCAGAATACAGCAGGGCAGGGTGGCAGCTTGCGACAGCAAATACCTGCAGGAGGGAGAGCCTTCCTCCAGAGCTTGAGGGGCCCTTGCAGAGCCTCTTCACTGCACTGCAGATGGGAAAGACCCATCCCATCAGGAGAGACACTGCAGCTCAGTGAGGCAGCTGTGTCTGTTCCCCGTGTTGCAACCAGTGCAACTGAAGAAAGGCAAGGGGGGACAGTAGTAGGTGAACCTCTTCAAACAGGTGTGGCAGCACCCATTTGCTGAGCTGGCACACTCTCTAGAGGTGTGCTGTGTACTGGGGGCTCATATTGGGTATGTCACTGAGAGACAGCCAAGCCTCACCCTCTGCTCATGTTCTGTGGGCAGCAGTGACATATCCAGGAACAGTCTGAGGAGTATCCCAAACATAGATCACAGAATATTCTGAGTTGGAAGGGACCCACAAGGATCATCGAGTCCAACTCTTAACACTGTCTCCCTGGCAGGTTTGTGGCCCATTCTTTGCTTATCAAGACTGCTAGATACAGTCAGCCCTCCTCCACTTCACGGCCCCCATCACATCTTGCAACTTCACATCTTGGCAGCGTGACTTTTGAGCAATGAAGGAGGCCCCTTTATGCAACTGCGCATGTGCGACCTGGCACACATGAATATTCAATTAGGCACTCATGAATATGCAGATCAACCCATGCAGCCGCCACGGAGGCACTGCCGCTTCCCGCCCCGGTGCGGTGCCAGCTCTGCCGCAACAACCAACACACAGCAACACAACGATCCGAAACAGGGCTGGGAGCCCTCTGAGGGTGAGGGGCAAATTTGCATATTAATGAGCTGCCAATCAATGCGGAAGTTGGGCTTCGTGGGACGCAAATAAGATCGCGGTACTGTGGTATAGGAGACCCGACTGTAATGTACATATTTCAGAATCAATGCCTTTAAAGTAATAGATTCATTGGAGTGGGAGTTACTTTTAGAAATGAAGCATTAAGACTGATAGAAATTAATCTTTTTGTGGTGATCCTGGGAAAATGTCCTTTTTTATTTATTTTTATTTTTATCTGGAGCTTCATTAGGAGTTTATTATAATCTTTCTTTTCTTCTTGGCTTGATCTCTTCTCTATCCAGAAGGAAGGAGATGTTTGGTTTTTAAATCATGATGATTGAGAGAGGAGCCCAGCATGTGTTGCAAAGGCACAGAAAGAAATAGGAAGTTTGTTTTCTAATTAAATATTTGCTCTTTTATTTACAGCTTTGCAGCATCCTTACAGGCCTTGATTAAGGGATCTGATTATTGTATTTATTTAGGTAGGTAGTTTTCATTTTCTTCGTAAGGGAAAACCAGGACGAACTGGAGGTTATGGTGTACCCGGAGCNGAGTGTCTGACCCAAGATGACTGTTATCCTTTAAAGCTTCAGTTCCAGATTCAGGTAGTTAATTACAAATCTCAGATTAAATTAGAGCAAGAAATTACTGAGGCTTTTTGATATCTTTGCTGGAGACACACAGCTTTCTAATAGCTTTCAAAATGCTTTTTTGTAGCTTTTGGGCAGTAAGTCATAACAAATTTGTGCTTCTCACATCTCAGTAAGGTAAGTCCATCACATCCTTGAATGTGTTATGAGATGAAAGTCTTATGGCTAATGCTCTTCTAAACAGGTGCATCTGAGAGAGCTTTGTGCTTCTGTTGTTTGCATCTCTGAGGCCATAAGTAAATATTGTCTCTGCTTAGTTTTGTTTTTTTCTTCCCTAGTAAAATTTGCTCTCAGAGGTTCTGCAGTGCAGTTCTGTGTCAATCCACCAGATGACACTTGATGCTTAAGCCTAAAAAGATGACTAGTCCTGCATGAAAAAAACCTGTATTTTGGTGTTGATTTAGAAAAAAAAATCAGAACACCTTATTTCCAAACTGTTTTCATAAGATACTTGAAAAATCTAAGGGATGTGTATGGGAAATGTTTATATGCTCTACTTGGGCTTTTTGCATGTCCCATAAGAAAAAAAAAAATAAGGGAAGATTTTCTCCCAAAGGCTTTGAACAAAATTTGTACAACAGATTAACTCACAGTCATCCTCAGCTTCTGATAAATTGTTATTGGACATTATACTCTCTGTCCCTGGAAGCGTGAAAGGCAAGGGTGGATGGGACTTGGAGCAACCTTGTCTAGTGGAAGATGTGATTCTGTTAAGCTGAGGATAAATGTCGATCTGGTGGAAGGTAGGAGGGCTCTGCAGAGGGACCTTGACAGACTGGGTAGATGGGCTGAATCCAATGGCATGGGGTTCAACCAGTCTAAGTGTCGGGTCCTACACTTCGGTTACAATAACCCCATGCAGAACTATAGGCTGGGGTTGGAGTGGCTGCAGGATGATCAGGTGGAAAGGGACCTGGGAGTGCTGGTTGATAGAAAACTTAACATGAGGCAGCAGTGTGCCCAGGTGGCCAGAAAAGCCAATGGTATCCTGGCCTGCATCAGGAATAGTGTTGTCAGTAGGACTAGGGAAGTTATTCTCCCCCTGTACTCGGCACTGGTTAGGCCACACCTTGAGTACTGTGTTCAGTTCTGGGCTCCTCAGTTTAAGAGGGATGTTGAGATCCTTGAGCGGGTCCAGAGAAGGGCGACAAAGATGGTGAAGGGGCTGGAACACAAGCCCTATGAGGAGCGACTGAGAGAGCTGGGGTTGTTCAGTCTGGAGAAGAGGAGGCTGAGGGGAGACCTTATCGCTCTCTACAACTACCTGAAAGGGAGGTGTAGCCAGCTGGGTGTTGGTCTCTTCACTCTGGCTACAAGTGATAGAACAAGAGGACACAGTCTTAAACTGCGTCAGGGGAGATTTAGACTGGACATTAGAAGGAACTTTTTCACAGAGAGGGTGATCTCTCAGTGGAATGGGCTGCCCAAGGAGGTGGTGGAGTCACCGTCCCTAGAGGTTTTTAAGAAAAGGTTGGATGATGTACTTGGTGGCATGACCTAGATATTAGGGTAGTGTGTTATAGGTAGGATGGTGTGTTGGTAGCAGGATGGCAACAGGTTAGGTAACAGGTTTGGCTAGGTTAGGTAATAGGTGATAGGTTGGACTCGATGATCTCTAAGGTCTTTTCCAACCTTACTGATTCTGTGATTCTGTGATTCTATGTCCAAGACGAGTGTGTTTTGATGAGTGTAGGAGACAGAGGAGACAGATGAGCCACAAGCTTTTTGCTGCAGCAATACTTTTTAAGTCAATAAAATAATACAATTATACCTCCTTCATCGCGAAGAAAGGGACAGGCCAATGCTGTCGCGAAAGCCTGACTTTGCAAAGAACTGCAAGTAGTTAATATGCATGCAGGCCACACCCATTGCCCCACCCCCCCCGGTACTCTGCACGGGGAAGCAAAGGGAACCGTTTCTGAGTCCACTCTGACTCGGGAGACCCCCGGCACCCCGAGAATCTGTGGGCCTGTCCGGGCCGCTGCAACTGTGCAGTCTCAACACAAACCCCCGTGCCGCTTCCCCCTGCCCCGGTGCTCGCGCCTGGGTACCCCAGCCCCGTGGGGCGGCCTCACGCTGGCAGCCCGCGCCAGGACAGCCGGGCACAGGGCGGGGCAAGGGAGGAGCAGCACGGCCGTGGGGTGCCCGGACTGGCCCCACGGGGTGCCCGGACTGGCCCCGCAGGGCACCTTGTGGCCGCGGCGCTCCTCCCTCACCCCAGCTCCCGAGCGCTCCCTCGTCCCCAAGTTAGAGGGGGCTCAGAAACCTGGCTGCTGCCAC
>WEKX01011677.1:109434-124080 GCA_013390025.1 Pitta sordida
CCACAGCTGAACCCCCCCTGCCCCGTGGGGCGCTGCCAGCAGTGCCCAGGACGGGCGGTGCATGGGACAGGCGGCGCGGGGTGGGCGGCGCGGGATGGGATGGGAGGCGCGGGACGGGACAGGCGGCGCGGGGCGGGCAGTGTGGGACGGGACGGGCAGCGTGGGACGGGGCGGACTGCGCGCAGCGGGCATATGCACTGTGGCACGGGGTTTGGTCACGGCGGACCCGCGGGATCTCGGGTTGGGAGGGGGTCTCCCGAGGCAGAGGGGGCTCAGAAACGGTTCCCTTTTCTTCCCCGTGTTCAGAGAGTCCGAAGGGAGAAGCAAAAAAGTGCCCCGGAGCCTGGCGGAGTTCTGGGGGGGGGCAATAGGCGTGGCCTGCATGCATATTAAGGACCTGCAGTTCTTTGCGAGATTAATATTTCGCGAGGGCTGTCGCCTGTTCCTTTCCTCGTGATGGAGGAGATATAACTGTATTATGAGCCCCCTCCCCGCAGGGCGGGGTGAGTCCCACCCCACAGGTACCGCGGCACTGCCCCTTGGCAGAGCAGAGTCAAACTGCACGTGTCTCAGCCAGCTGAGCTCGCACACGGCAGAATCATATTTGTGAAAAAATTGCTTCGCAAATGGGCGAGGTCGTGAAGGAGAAGTCGCAATACAGAGAGGATTCACTGTACATTGTAAAGGGTTCTGGGTGATGTTTTTGTCAACCTGGAGTCACACGGTCAGATACCAAACTTGGAATGAGCACCAGGAGGCTCACAAGGGATGAGAGAAATGGGGCTCAGATTGTGTCTCACCGATGTTTTTAGACAAATGCTCTAAGATTAATCTCACGTTTTACTGATGATGTCTTTGAAATAATGCGACTTAATCAGCTGACACATGAACTGTGCTTCCTGTCCCAGTGGAAATCATAAATCTGGGGCTGTGCCTTACTTGTTTGGGGGTTTTGTGGATGGTTGGGAAATACCAGATCATGACAGCTGATGTAATTCCCCAGAATGCTTTGCACTTAAACACACTCAGCACCCAAGATGCAGGCAGGGAGTTTGTGGCAGCAGCCGTGGAGGTCTCTGCAGACCCACCAGGCAGGGGAACCTGAGGTGTGCCCTGAATGTGACTTCACTAATGGCAAACTGTGGGGTGTGCTTACAATCCTGAGCACTCAGTGCTGTGTTTTGCTCTTTGAAATTACCTTTTCTGATGAGCAGTAAAGTCTAAAGAAATAAGAGTGTTCTGAGAATATTTTGAAATCTCAAATTCAAGGCTAGGATTTGTTTATTTTTTAGTAAAAATTAATACCCACCCCCTGACCTGATAAACTTAGTTTATTGTGTCTGTTGTAATGAAGTGTAAACTACTCCTCTGTCTTTGGTCAACAATTAATGGGCAAAAAATCTGAGGAACAGAAGCAGAGGGTTGATATTTCTGGCCTGGGAATCATCTGCTTAGCTATTCTGCTTAGAGATGCGTGTGTGTATCTCATGGACCTGTGCACATTCTGGATATAATGGCAGAGTTCCCCTGATAAAATCCATGGTCAGTCAGTGGCACTGTGTTCTCTTGTTCTTTCACCAGTTACCTGAGAAAGAAACTGACCCCTGCCTGACTACAACCTCCTTTCAGGTACTTGTAGGCAGCAGTAAGGTCTCCCCTGAGCCTCCTCTGCTCCAGACTAAACACCCCCAGCTCCTCAACCCCTCCTCACAGGGCTTGTGTTCTAGCCCCTTCGCCATCCTCGTTGCCCTTCTCTGAACTTGTTCTAGTATCACAGAATCACAGAATATTCTGAGTTGGAAGAGACCCACAAGGATCATCGAGTCCAGCTCTTGAACGACACCACTGCCGCCCTGGTGGGGAATCAAACCTCGGTGTCCTGCATGTGAGACGAGGACACTCACCACTGTACTGAAGTGGATTTTCTTGACAATTTTCTTAAACTGGGGAGCCCAAAACTGGACACAGCACTCAAGATGTGTCTGACCAGGGCTGAGCACAGGGGAAGGAGAACTTCCCTTGTCCTGCTGGCCACACCATTCTTCACAGAATCACCATTTGTATTGGAGCTGCGAAAGTCAATCCAAGGCTCTTCTACTTGTGGAAGACACCCACCTTTCAGCTGTTAAACCTTGTGTGGCAGTGGTGGGATAACCCTGATTCTGTGCAGCGTGAAGAGGAAACACATTCATTGAAAAACTTGAAGTTCTGCTTGGAAGCACTGATTTAAATCTGATTTCTTTGCAAATGTATTCATTGCCCAGTGAAACTGAATCCATAAGGGATAATGCTGTGTTCTTTTTGCCACTATTTATGTGAAATGCTGTTGTGGTACTGAGTTCTCTGCACGGTGTCTGTCTCTGTGTGCTGCTTCACTTATTTTTTCCTGCAGAATTGCACACCCTGTTTGCACTGGGCTGGGACTACTGTACAGATTTGTGCCAGTGATGTTCTGCCAGTGTTTTAGCAGGGGATTCCCACAGGAATTGTCCTGCATGTTCTGTGTGCCAGCGAGGAGTTGGGTGCACCAAGAGTACATGCACTTACATCTGTTATGTATTTTGTGATGTGAGATAAAAAAGGATCCTATTTACTTCTTTTACCAGGTCACTGAGTGGTGCTGCAGGGGATTTAGGCCCTGTCCAAGGAGCTGGGCAGTACAGACAGTGGCCAGGAGTCCATGCTACAATTCTGTTCCTGCTGTGAAACCTTGGCAACACTTTCCTTCCCACCCACCCCCTTCCCCCTTTTCTTTCATTTTCAAGCTTTCTGTGTTTGAATGGTGAAAAAAGCCTGGTTTTAGTAAGTAGTAATTGTATAATGCCTGTCTCTCTGGGCTCTGCTTTGATTTGGGACTGTTGGGTGCATTTGTACAAATGATAAAATTAAAAACTAATTGGACACTGGTCCAACAAGGTGCTATTAAAGTGGTCTCATCAAGAGCAAGCTCTGGTGTTCCACGTCCCAGAGCTTCCAAATAATGTGTGAAATCCACAGAAATCTAGATGATGCGTTACCTCCATCATATATATATCCAGCTAATTACAGAGATTCATTCTCCTCGTTGATGATTTCAGGATGTGGTGGAGCTGAGCACAGTGTGCTGCTCTTGTGCACTGTCTGCTATGGCAGCAGTGATGGGAGTTCTGGGAAGAAAATTGTTCTTTCACATGTTATTTGTTGTTACATTTTTAACCCGATTGCTCTTAAAGAGATGATACTTAAAATTAATGATGAAAAATTACTGTAACAGCATAGTATCATAGTATAGTATTGATAAGGTTGGGAAAGACCTTGAAGATCATCAAGTCCAACCTATAATCCAACTAAAACCTGACATCTAAATCATGACGCTCAGCACCTCATCCAGTCTACCCTTGAACACCTCCAGGGACACCGATTCAACCACCTCTGTGGGTAACCCATTCCAATGCTGGGTCACTCTTTCAGTGAAAAACCTTTTCCTAATGTCGTCTAAACCTCCCCTGTTGGAGCTTAAACCATGACCTCTCATTCCATCTCCAATGGCCAGAGAGAAAAGACCAACCCCTGCCTGGCTACAACCTCCTTTTAGATAGTTACAGACAGCAGTAAGGTCACCCTGAGCCTTCTCTTTTCCAGACTAAAACAGACCCAGCTCCTTCAACCTCTCCTCACAGGGCTGATCCTCCAGCCCCTTCACCATCCTTGTTGCCCTTCTCTGAACTCGTTCCAGCACCTCGACATCTTTCTTAAATTGAGGGGCCCAGTAGCAGCAAACTACTTCTTTGTAAGTTTGAAGATATTAAAGGGAATGGTTGTCAAGGTGTATATGTATATATGTGTGATGTGTGGATCCATGTATAAATATTAAGAATTAGATATAAAAATTCAAAAAGAATTGGCCTGGCTTGTGCCCTTGCCAAGCTGTGCAGTGCTGTGCACGTTCAGAGCATGCCACTGTGGTTCCCCTTCCACAAAGACTGTCTTTGTTTTTTGGCTGAAGTCATGGTCTGTTTAAAACTCTCTGTTTTAGTAATGAAGTTCACTGGAAACTGAAGGAAATAAGACCATGAGGTTTTGTCCTGATAAAAACCAAGCTGGAAATTGCAAAGTTAGTTGTGAATAAATGTTCGTGTCAAAGTTTATGGTTTCAGCTTTCCAGCTTTATTGCTCTTTTCTAAATGTTCCCGGAAGAAATTATAGAGCTCACATCAGTGACCTCATACAAAGAAGTTCTACTTACTTCTTGTTGATGATGATAACAATAATAATACCCTATTATTTCTTAGGCAGTATTAGGTAATATTACTTCGGTAATAACCTATTACTGGTAGTACAGTGAAATTTATACGCTTACTGAACGTGTGGTAGGAATGGCTGGATCAAAGATCTCTAAAGATCCATTAATCTGGATTTATTGAGGCGGTTGGTTGTTTTTTGTTTTGAGGGTTTTTTGTTTGTTTTAGTAGAAAAAATATCTGATTAAAGTAGCTGAAGTTGTTTGGGTGTTTAATCTTTTGACATGAGTCACACCATGTGAGTGACTCAAACCTCTTTGTTTTCACTGCAGGATCTTTTAAGGGGATTTTCTAAAATAAGTTGCAGGAATTTATATGACCAGGGCAAAACTTTCTGTTTAGTTTGTTTTAGCTTAAAAAAGCAAAGATGCTGAGTTCTCAAAGGAATGTATTTTGGCAGCAGAGGTGACTGACAGCAAATCTACTTTCATTTTCTCAGAAGTTATTTGATTTCCATGAGTTTCTCTTGCAACTGGAAAGTGATAAAACCCGGGAAACTCAAATGAATTGAAACAATTGTGCTTTAAAGGTGCAGTGCCCCTGCAGCGATTGCAGATTCAAGGGGAAATAATAATTGATAAACACTGTTTCGTATAGTTTTTTTAACAGACATTTTTGCAGTCTGTAAGGAAGCACCTGTCAGCCTTGTTGGTGTGTATGAGTTTTCCTGCTGCTGTACAAGAAGCAAATGCTGGACATTGGCAGAGATGGTGTTTCAAATGTTGAAAACGTAGTGAAAAGTCACCTTATGAAAGAGCACTTCAGTTTCCTTTATAGTGGCTTATGTTAGGTTGAAATAGGTGGAAAACCCATGTAGGTCACAGAAGTGTCCTGAGTGTTCTGTCTGCCCACACAGTCAGCTCTGCACAGGATAAAATTGTAAAAATACATTTTGCAAACCACAGGGTGTCCCTGAATGGAACAGGTACCTGTGTAAATCTCCATTTTCAGGGTCTGGTGTACCATTCACCTTTAGTGCTGTTGCTTGGGGACCAGATAACATGGTGTGCTTGTGCAGCTCTCAGAGAGATTAGTAATGGTGCATTTTTTGTAAAAATTTGTAAAATTTGTAAAAATTAAAAATTTTTACTCCATTCAAAAAGACCAGGACCCTTTTGCTTGCTTCCCTGTGGCTTGAGGGATTTGTTGCTTCTTCCGTGCCTTTTTTGATTTTTGGTGAATACAACTGCTGATATGAATATACAGCATGAATATACAGCAATGCAGGTGTTTGCATCAATATCAGTGTTGCAGTTAATCAACCTGGCTGTTTCCTTTGTGTCGTTGGCAGGTGAATGAAGTGGTCACAGCATTAAAGGGTAAACGAACAACAAGTATCTCCTTGTTCCCTGTTGTTTTAAGTGTTACAGTGAATCCTCTCTGCATCACAACTTCTCCTTCACGACCTCGCCCATTTGCAAAGCAATTTTCCCACAATTATGATTCAGCCGTCTGCGACCTGAGCTGGGGAACACATGCGCAATTGACTGCTCAGTCGANACAAAGTTAAGGCTTTTCCAGGCTCGAAGAATGCCAACAGGAGCTCAGGGACACCCCTTCCCCGCCGCGGAGGCGGCCAAGCACGCACGGGCAGGGTGAGCACTGGGGCCGGGCCAGGCCAGGCCGGGGGTCTGGGGGCCAGCGGCGCGGGGTTTGTGCTGGGAGCGCACACACGATCACAGCAGCCACTCAGAAACGGTTCCCTTTGCTCGCTTGTGCCGAGAGAGACAAGGGGAAGGAGCAGAGAATTGTCCGCAGCCCTGCGGAGTTCTGGGGGGTGGAGCAATGGGCGTGGCCTGCATGCATATTAATGACCTGCCGTTCTTTGCGAGGTTGGGCTTTCGCAACGGCATTGGCCTGTCCCTTTCCTCGCGATGGAGGAGGTATAACTGTAGTTTATTCTTAACAATGGCCTCTTTTTTGGTAAATTGTATCTCTGCTCTTCCAACAAGAGATTATGGGTCGTCTAAAAGCTACCAGTGACCATGAGATTAACTCTTCATTTCTTTGTATGTGCACCATTCTGATAGAGGATCACATTGTA
This sequence comes from Pitta sordida, assembly GCA_013390025.1. Classification (NCBI taxonomy): domain Eukaryota; kingdom Metazoa; phylum Chordata; class Aves; order Passeriformes; family Pittidae; genus Pitta; species Pitta sordida. The sequence continues at coordinate 115,759 of WEKX01011677.1, forward strand.
ATGAATAACCAGTCACTTGCCATTTTTGCTATTATTTTGCAGTAGTGTTTTTTCCCCTCCGTTTTGCACATCTGATACCTTGCCTTGTTACTAGGAGACAAGGTATGATATGTGTGTGATATGTATGTGATATGTATGTTCTTCTCCTGGAGTGGTTTTAGATGCATGAAAACAGGAATGTTGGCTGGACAGTCTGTTGCTGTTTAGCTGTTAGAAAGTCTAAAACACGGATGCTTTTTTGTTTGTTCAGGGTGGTTTAGAAGAAATCTCTTGGCTGCCCTTTCCAGAAATACCTGTATATGTGTGATTTTTGTACACATGTGAAAATTATTATATTCTTTGATTTTGATAATCAATATGTGCTCTCCCTGCAATTTCTTGGCCTTCTGCTCTGCCTCAGTGTTTACCTTTGTCTCTCCCTGGCAGCGGCCTTTTAAAGAAAAGAATAACCCATCCAAGCTGCTCCCACGTGAGCTGTCCTGGCCCTGTTGAGCTGCCTTGGTAGTTGATGTTGTGGCTTGTGACCCGGTTTCCTGAGGTTTGTGCTCTGTGCTCTCTCTCCCTTGTTACTCCTCAAGCTCATTTTAGAGCAGGTGGATGAAAAGGGGTAAAGAGCTCCAGAATATTTTTTTCTGTTTCCTTTCTATTTTTTTTCATAATTCATTAACCAGGTAGGGTGGTCCGTAGAGAGAAGACAGGACAGGAGCGTCTGGCTGGCAGCTGCCAGGGACACACGAGTTGCTCCAGCCCAGCCCTGCCCTGCACTGGTTGGTGCAAAGCTGGCTTGGTGTGAGGGAATATGGCCAGAAACATGTCAGACCAGACCAGGTGAGCCCTGCAGAGCTGCTCTGGGGCTTTTGCCTCTAGCAGGATTGAGCTGCTCTATTTTCTGGCTGTTGGGATTTTTAAGCCCTTTCAGCTCTTCCCCGTGACCTGTTTGTAGCAGTTGGTGTTTTGTGGTGCTTTGCTGTGTTTGCATTGACAGATTTAATTCTGCTCTTCTTTCAGTTTGCATAGGCTTGAGATTTTGCTGTGAGTGAAACTTTGCTGTTGGTGGTTATAAAGACATGATGGTGAGGGCAGCTGTAGGAGCTGGGAATGCCTGGAGAACCACTTTGTGTGATCTGAGTCCCGTGTCATCAGCAAAACCAGTTTTTATTGTAATACATGTTATAAAATCAGATTTGTGTTTTATTTGTATTAGGGTTTTTGATTTGTGGCCTAGTAAAGAAATGTCAAAATTGTATTTGGCTAGGGTGAAAAACAGGTAGAAGTATGTGGGTTGGGTTGTTTGCTTTATGCTTTGCAAGGAGATGGTCCTTCCCTCTGGGGTTTTCTCACTCGTGGACCGGCAGTGTGTCTTCTAGGGATGCTCTGTGTGTAAATGTAGTATTACTTCATCTTCCTGACATGAGATGATGCAAAAAACATGTTTTTGTAATTATTTTTTTTTCTCTCAAAGAGAAGATGCTTTTGCACAAGCTGCATATTGTCAACTCAGATTAGAACAGAAATTGCTGCAGTTAGAGAGGAGTCAGGGAGGGACTCTCCCACAGTTCTCCCGTGGCCCTGAATGGGTAGAAGATATCAACCACTTCTGTCGGGGCACTGGTACCTCGAGAGTGTCTCCTTTCACCTGAGGTGGGACTGGGGAGATGAGGGAGCTCCAGGAAGAAGGTGCTGTGGGGGCTGGCTGGAGCAGCTGTGGGAGTAGCCAACACTGGGGTTTTCTGCAGAGAGACTCTACAGTCTGTTTTTAACAGCCTTGTGTCCAGCTGGCTTGTAACTCTTGTCACGGTGTTTTACCCCAGCTTTACTCTGTCTTTTTGTGTACAGTCACACCTCACCCTTTGTGAGGATGGGTCTTGTCAGGGTCTCGTGAAACGTCCAATTCACAAACACGTGTGGGTCATTAATATTCACACAGGCCACGCCCATCGCTCCACCCCCAGCCGATCAGGAGCACTGGGGAGCATTTCCTGCTCCTCCCCACGGGCCCTCCCAGCACAGGGGAGCAAAGGGAAGCATTTCTGAGCCCTCTCTGCCTCAGGAGACCACCCGGACAATCCCTGGGCTTCTCTTCAGCCATGCTGCTGCTTCCACAGCTGCTTCCATGGCTGCTGCCACTGCTCATGTTTACACTGCCACCATGGTGGGGAAGGGGTGTCCCCAGGCTCTGGTCAGCATTCTTGGAGCCTGGAAAACCTTAACTTGTGGGCAGGATCCATCACTGCCCCATCCCAGCACACAGCGTTTGCCCCACCACGGCCACGGCTAGCCCAGCCCCACTTTCATGGGGCACTTTCCCTGGGGCTACATCATCACCAGGTGCACCGGACATGCCGTCCCCGGGCACAGACCACATCAGCTTCCCCACCTGTAGCCATAGGAACAGTAACACACCCGGCAGGGGTCAGTCCCTGGCTGGGCTGAGAGTAACAGGGGACAGCGTGACTTGTGGTGGGGCTGCGCCGGGTCTCAGTGGCCGCCCAGGGCACAGCACGGTGTGAGCCTTCCACTGTAGGGCCCAGGCATGGGGACACACAGGAGCAGGGCAGGGACCAGGGCACGGCGACGCAGGACCATAAACGCCACGGGAGCGAGAGGCACTGCGCACCCTCCCCACGGGGCCAGGCCAGTCCTGCCCCACAGGGAGCTGGCGCTGCCCCTCGGCGAAGCAGAGGCTCTGCACATGTGTCGGCCGGGAAGCTCCACAGTCACTGAGGCAGAAATGAGAGAAAAATTCCTCACAAACCAGTGCGGTCGTAATGGAGGGGTCACAATGCAGAGAGGTATTACTATAGCCCACAGTATGCTTACTTCCTCTTGTTTTGGCTTAACTTTTTAAGCAAGCACACTGGAAATTCTCAGTAAATACACTGAACCCTCAAAACTCGTGGGGGATCAGGGGTGCTGTGAATGCCCTTTTCTGTGAAGGTTGGTGTGCCATGAATGTGCAAATAAGCCAGGCCCATTGTCCCACCCCCTCAGATGAGAGGGCGATGCTGGCGCCGCCCTGTGCTCTCGGACTGGTCAGGGAAAGAAGGGAATCTCTTCTGACCCTGGGGTGAGTGCACCGCCTCTGGGAACGGTCCTGGGGCAGCAGCTCGCAGGGATGAGCAGGAGGCACCACCCTCACTCACTGCAGGTAGTGGCCATCTACCCCTCAGTGAAGCAGTTACTGTACATGTGTAGACTGGGAAGCTCTGTGAATAATCAAATAATTTTTGCTGAAAAAATATCTGCAAAGAAATGAAAATGCAAAACCAGCAGCTTGAATATGCAAGGAATGAGTGTAAATGGTGGATTTTGGAGTGGATCACCTTTAGCTGCTGTGCTTGTAAGCCCCAAATGGTGTGTTGTGTTGGTGCAGGCTTCTTGGTGTCCTCTGAGGAGAGAGGTCTGGCTAGTGTCAAGGTGAAGCTCTATATTCATTAACCATTATTAAAAAGCTTTCCTGTGTGTTCACAGACAGTGCTTGTAAACTTTTTTCACATGGAACCATATTGCCAAGTGACACACCTGCTTGTGTTTTGAACACTTGGTCACAGAGATGGTGACTCCAGGCTGGGCAGCCTGTTCCAATGCTCAGCCATTTTGTTTCAGTGAAGGATTTTTCTTAATATCCAACCTGAAAATAACTAACTAAATTTGTATCAAATATAACCAGCTTGATGAAGTTGTATTGGTTCTCCTCACCTGGTGCCAGACTTCCACCCCCATGGATTATTTGGGTTGTTTGTCAGTGAGGAGTCTGACAAGACTCCAGGAGAGGGGGAGCATGGTGATGCTGTAAGTCAGGAGCTCATGCAGGAGCACTGAGGAGCAGTGTATCATAGTGTCCGCTCTGCTTTGCTGATGGGCTTTTCTCAGTTCTGCAAGATCATTGAGGTGGTGTTTCATGCTATGCCCAAGAACTGTTCGTTAGAGAAATGCTTCTCTATATTTAATTATAAACTGGTGCTCCTTATCAAGCCTTCCTCAAACTAGTCAGCCAGTTTTAATTGCAGTTGAGCAATAACTCCCTTCTGTGCACATTTCTAATATGTAAATAAAGTTTCTTCAGCTCCTCTTTGAAGGGATTTTTCACTGTACTTGTTTCAACTGGTGTCCCCCAGCACCTTGGGGAATTTTCATGCATTTCAACTATGTGAAATTTGGTGAAAATGGAAGTGAGTGCAGGTAAAATTATAGTAATAATAGTAAAACACATTTTCTTCTGCTGGAGTAGAGTCCCATGCAGCCTGGCTTTAGAGCATCTCCACCGAGCAGCAGCAGTTGCTGTCAGCAAAGCCCCCTCCCCTTCCCACATTTATTTCCATGGAAACCCAGGGAAGGCATTTTGCAGCCTCAAAACTACTTTTGCTCTTTCATCATGCAAGCTTGCATTGTCAAAGGCCGAGTGTATTCCTACAGCTTTGAATGAATATAAAAAACAAAAAGCCTGAATTTGGCTGGGCACGTTTTATTTGGGAGGCCTGCAGCAGGAAGGAACGGGCAACCTTCAAGTGACCTAGTGTCTGTGCGTTTCTTAGTAAGGAGAAAACAGTCTTGCTTCATTAATTGGTTACCAGGGAGGTTGGGGGTTATCAGAGTGATGTGTCTGAGGCGACCGTGGCAATTCCCAGCGCAGGGAGGTGGCGGTGAGGGGCAGCTGGCTGGGCTGGCTGGGTGCCGGGGCTGGTGAGTGTGCATGCTGTGATCTGTGTCAGTGCCGCCTGCTCGTGGACTCCTCAATGCTTGTGCAGGTATTGCTTAGAAAATGGTGTCTTGCTGGATGCCTGCTCGTCAGCTAGATTATGCATTAGCCTTTTGCTGGTGTGGGAGTGGGGGTGTTCAGTGGTGCTGGGCAGTGCTTGCTCAGTGTGGGCAATTTAGTGACGATAAAGGGGGTTACTGTGTTTCCATACAGCTCTGTAATGAGCTGTATTGATTTATGCTTTTTAAGATCTGTATTTATGTGTAGATGTTGAGAGCATTTTATTCTGTTTGAGCTGGCTAAGGGTGTTTGCTCTGTGTGATAGCAGCAGCATGTGGAACTGGGAGTACTTGGTATAACAGGACCACTTGCTTGTGAACAGTGTCTGGAAATGAGAAGGAATGAAATTATGTTTTAAGTAATTATTTTTTAAATGTTCTGAAAGCACAAACCTGTCTCGTCCAAGCCTGGTCAGAAATGTTTCAGTGTCTTCATCTTGTTTGATAAATTAATTGGACAAATTATTAATTTGAATTTTCCACTGATGTCTGTTTCCATGTTGTCTGAGTACTGATTCACAGTGCAGGAAAAATATTGCTTAAAATATTTTGGGAATACTGCCTGATCAGAGTATTCAGTTGCTGTTTGATTGGCATGGGACCCGCTGGCAGGATTTTCTTTCCTTCCTTTTTTTTTGGTTGGGGAGGGGTGAAAATGTAGCTTTTTTCTAAATGTAGCTGAGGTTTATAATGACTGGGAAGTTACCATAACATGGAGACCTGGGTCTGACTTTGTCTCCATGCTTTCTCTCTTTCATTGTTTTTTAGTTACAGTGAATCCTCTCTGTATCGCGACTTCTCCTTCACGACCTCGCGCATTTGCGATGTGGAATCAAAACTGCGATAAATTCACCATTTGCGAATTTATGCCATTTGCGCATGCGTACTGACTCTGCTCCACCGAGAGGTGGTGCCGGAGCTCCCCGTGGGGCAGCGGTGGCCCGGCCCAACGGGGCGGGCCAGGAGTCCCGCTGTCCCGTTACTCTAAGCGCAGCTGGGGAACTGAACCCCCCCGCGGGCGCGTGTTACTGTTTCTGTGGCTACAGGGAGGGAGGGCAGTGCCAAGGAAAGTGGGGCTGGGCTGGGCGCAGCGGCCAGCGGGACATGCTCACTCTGCTGCCACAGCTGAACCCCCGCGCCCCATGGGGCGCTGCCGGCAGTGGCCGGGACGGGCAGTGCGCGGGACAGGCGGCAGGGGATGGGACGGGTGGCGTGGGGCAGGCGGCGCGGGATGGGACGAGTGGCGCAGGGCGGGCGGCACGGGACGGGGCGGACCGCTCACGGCGGGCATATGCACTGGGGCTGGGGAGAGAGCGGGAGCAGTGGCACGGGGTTTGGTCATGGCGGACCCGCGGGATCTCGGGTTGGGAGGGGGTCTCCCAAGGCAGAGTGGGCTCAGAAACGGTTCCCTTTTCTTCCCCATGTTCAGAGAGTCCGAAGGGAGAAGCAAAAAAGAGCCCCGGAGCCCTGCAGAGTTCCGGGGGGTGGGGCAATGGGCGTGGCCTGCATGCATATTAAGGACCTGCAGTTCTTTGCGAGATTAATATTTCGCGAGGGCTGTCGCTTGTTCCTTTCCTCGTGATAGAGGAGGTATAACTGTATTTGTTATTTAGGCATTGTCTGAGGTGTTTGAGGAAGTATCTTACAGCTCCTGCTGCTATAGGATTTTTAATGATATCCAGCTCTTAATGTAAATGATGTTTGTGGGATTTTCTTTGATTGAGCTCAAACCAATGTATATAATCTGCTGTGCAATTAAGATGGGGTCTAAGTAAGGACACGATCACCTCCAGAAGGCGTTGAGGTTCTGCCTTCCCTCAATTGTGGTATTGCAAATCTAAAAACTTCTGCTGAGCTCTTCCATGGACTCGGGGCTTCCTGTGTTCTTCTGGCATTCCCGTGTAGGATGGGGAGCCCGGGGGTTTCTAAAAGTTATGTCCAAGCTGAGGGGTAAGAGAATTTTTGTTCAGGTGTGGCTGGAGCTTGGGGTGAGCGTGGAGACAGCAAGAAAAAAGTCTGATCCTGGCCAAGAAAGAAACAGTTCTTCTTTGCTTAGAGATGCTGAGGGTACCTCCCAGGAAGGAAGAGGGTTTTGCAAGATATGTTGCTGGCCATTCCTTTCCACTCCTTGGGACTCACTGAAGATGTGCTGCCCAGGGTGGAGCAAGGTTTGTGTTCAGTTCTCTTCTTGATCTGAGGCAGTCAGATCTCACCACTCAGAAATGCTGGAGTAGTGAACTCAGACTGCCAGAGGTTGGACTGTACAGGGCATTTTGGGGTTCTGGCATTATTCAGAAGGAAATTAAAGACTTCTCGGGTTAAAGAGAGCATTCAGGGAGGACAGTGGCTGCAGCGCAGTGGGTGAGAGGCTTTGCTGGGCAGTGGTGGAAGGACAGTATCTGGTTTCTGGTCTCCACTCCACAGCTGCAGGGATGTGCATGGAGTTGGACAGGTACTTACTTCATGGTTAGTATCTTGGGGGGATCCAGCTCCAATCTTCAATATGAGTATTAACTTTGGAGAGTAGACATTTTACGTGGAGATCTCTCCCTTAGTGCTGTCTTCTGCCTTCTGGCAACATTTCGAGGTTGGAGAGAAGGTGTTTCATACTTGTTACAGCAACCTGTGTAATCAATAGTAAATTCAGTACATGTTCTATGGAGGTGACATTCCAGTGTCAGCAGAGGAGGGTAATTATATACAGTGATCCCCCGTTACTCGCGGGCTCTTGGGTCTGGCCCTCTTCACACAGGTCTTGGAATCTACAAAGACAGCGACCCCACTAATAAGTCAAGTATGCCACACCCGTGGCTACGGCCCCTCCCCTGATAAGGTCTGGAGGAGGGTCCTGAGAGCGCAGCTCCCTCTGTAATGCCTCATTGAAGGGGAGGAAACGCCTTTTGCCACCTCCCAGCTCCAGGAAGGGAGCTTCTCTGAGCACAGAAACCAGCACAGCTGGGAGCTGGGAAGCCAACACACCCCCCCCGCCCCCAAAAACCCGAGCAGGCACCTCCTGCCACTGTCCTTTCCCTGCCGCGTCTGTGCTGGGTTTTGTCGGGGCTTTTATGAGGGTTTCTGGCTGCTGCTCTGTGTCTCTTCAGAAGGTTCTTAGAGGTAGTTGAAGACTGTTTCTTGATGCAACAAGTGAGTGAGCCTACCAGGAGGGAGGCTGTGCTTGACCTATTGTTTACAAATAAGGAAGGGTTGGTCAGTGATATTGTGGTTGGAGGAAATCTGGGAGGTAATGACCATGAGATCATAGAGTTTTCAATCAGCAGCGTGACAAGAGAGGGCATGAACCAAACCTCCATGCTCGATTTCCGGAGGGCTGACTTTGGACTGTTTAGGAAATTGATTGAGAGGTTACCATGGGAAAAAGCCCTTAATGGCAGAGGGGTCCAGGAGGGCTGGGCATGACTTTAAGAACGAGCTCATGAAGGCACAGGAGCAGGCGATCCTAATGTGTCGAAAAATGAGTCGGAGGGGCAGAAGGCCGGTCTGGATGAGCAAAGAGCTCCTGAAAGAACTAGGGGAGAAAAAGAGGATGTACAGCCTCTGGAAAAA
>WEKX01011677.1:125674-150708 GCA_013390025.1 Pitta sordida
GGGTCTGTCTCCCACTGGGGCTGTCTGCAGGAGCGTGGGCGACCAGTGGCTGTGCAGGGTGAAAAGAGCTGGTGGCTCTCTGTGATCTGCTCTTGCAACAGCTCCTGAGATGTGCAGGGCAGGACGGACAGGAGCCGACGCAGCACCAGAGCACAGATGCATCCCTGCGCCAGAGCCCCTGCAGCCCTGCTTCTCCCTGCGCCTGCTGCCCAGCCCGCAGCTCTCCCCTTCCCTCTCCTACCGTCCCTCCACCTCACACAACCTACAAGGGAACTTTTTATTTTATTTTGGGCAGTGAGGGGCGTTCCGGTGCGTGCACTCTGACGTCAGGAGTCCACGTCACTGGCATTGGGACACACCGGGCTGTGCTCTCTGTGTTCCACTGGGGCCGGCAGAGCTGAAACACGGTGCCGAGTCGGTGGCTCCACTCCTGTCCATCTGGGTTTAAATCTCCTGTCCGCCGCCACCCCGGAGTTGGCTTTGATGGCAGCAACTGTCCCCTGCCATCCCCCGGTTCACAGCTGAGCCACGCTCCATGCCGGAAGTGCCAGCATGGTGCTGGTCCCTTTGTGCCGCGGCAGCACTCCCGGCTACACAGAGATGGGCCCGGCTCCCCTTTTTCCTAAACGGTGAGAATGAAGCATGTGCAGCAAGTCTGGTGGGCAGTGACGGCAGGGGGGACCAATTATATATTCATAAACTCATTATATATTCATGAGCTGATGGGTTCGTGGTACGTTCTGCGCACGCACCGAGGTCGCACAACTCACTGAGAAATCACCTGCGACTATTCGGATCCAGCAAATTACGGATCCCGACTATGCAGAGGATCACTGTAGTTCTGCATCATCATCATACTTCTTGGTGGGAAAACCCAACTGTAATTCAAGCAAATGGAAGTAAAAATCACTGCAGTTGTCACTTTTGCCTATGTAAACTTGGAGGGAAAGTACAGTTTCTGTGACATTTTCTGGGAACTTACAGATTACTTGTCCTTGTGGTAGAGATGTGGGTGTGTTTCAGTATTGAGGCAATTTAGGAGTAAATACGATGTAACAGTGGTTTTGTCTTACTACCCTATATCTTGACATGAGAAGGTGAAGAGCCATGTTTTCTTTGTCACACCCATTCACCTAATGTTTTTTTTGCTGCTACCTGAGTAATTTAATGGAAAAATGTTGAGTACGGTCTAATGCTGATGCTAAATTTTCAAGCAATGTTTATCATGAATTATCTGGAGCTGGGTAGGATTGTCTCCTTTGAGGAACTGCGTGCCTCGTGACACAGCCTATTTCCCCCTTCCCTTAATGTTACCTGATGTTACCATTTCAAATATAACAAATGTGCAGAAAATCATCTCAAGTATCTAAGAAAAGATTTCATTCGAGCCTCTGAGATAGAACTGTGATGAGAAGAACAAGTAAGAGCAGGAGCTTGGTGAAATTAGGTTATACAGATTTTTGTGACTGAATACCTTGCTTTCAAGATTCTTGCAGTTAGGAAACATACCATAATGCTAGAGGCAAAAACTTGAAAGCCCTGAATTTAGGAGTAGTTAAAAAACAAACCAAACCTAAACTCACCTTTCCCCTCCCCCCTCAAAACCCCAGCCACAAACAGCAAAACAAGCTCCCTCTTATTCCCAAGGTTGGAGACAAGCATGGTGCTGTAATGAAATCCAAACCAAAAGAAATCCCTCTAAATGTTTGAAAATCCAGTGGGGACAGGGCAGATTGACACTGGCAATGCCACTACAACATTCTTGATACTTCAGGGTCCTGGTGATGGAAATGAGGCTTTTTACTTCACCTGCTTTCAGCAGTATTGCTGTAGGAGCTCAGTGACAGTTACCTGAAATCAAGGCATTTATAATTTTTTCCCTATTGATTTTTTTCAATACTAAGTGGAGAAAGGAAAGAAAATAGGTTTCAGTCCTTCAGAACAGGATTAAATTAATTTGCAATATTTTATTAGGAAAAACCCAGTTTTGCTGTGTTTCAGACACTGGCACTAGCTTGCAGTGTAGTGCTGCCTGGCCCTTCCCAGTACTTGGGGAATGATCATGCGTGGACTGCCATGAAGAACTGCATCTGAGGCCAAAACATTACTTACAACTCATCACTCCTTCAAAGATGTGAAGACTTCATCATAGTGGATAAATTCTCAGTTCAATGTTAAAATTGAATTCTGTTTTTGTAGAGCAATTGTTCTTTGCTTTGCTCCCCTCTCCGCCCCAAACATTCTGCATTTGCAAGTTTCAACAGGAAACCAAAAGAGCCTTTTAAGCATGGGATCAGTTGAAGCTTAATTTCCCCTATAAATGCAGACGTAGCAATAAAATCTTGTGCCTCAAAAATGGTCTAGAAAAAATGCTTCACTGATAAAGTTCAAGGTCTTCACCTCTTTGATTATCAAGAACAATCTGGTTAGAGTGCCATGGTCTGAGAAGGTGGGAGGATCGATCTACAGCCTGACCTCCATATTCATGGAGTACAAGTCTCCCACAGGTTCCGCGTATCGCCTGATCCACAAATCAGGTTTGTGGCAAAAAAAGCTGCGAAAACATGAATGCAGATCATGGCAAAAGCCGTGAATATGGGATTGGGAACAGCGGCAAAAGGCGCGAATACACGAGCCCAGAACTGTGAATCCGTGATCAAAAATTACAGCGAATATGCAACCGCAAATCACGGCAAAACCCACAAATTGCGACAAAACCTGCAAACAGGTGAACCTGACAGCATGAATTCACGAGTGCTGCACGTGTGTCAGCCAGGAAGCTCTGAGAATACCATTCGCTGATGAAGAAACTGCGACTCAGTGAAGCCGTGAATCAGGAGGGGTGAATGAGTGAGGTGTTACTGGAGTTACTTTCTTTGTAATAGTGACTTTGCTTTTAAGAGAAACAAACAGTATCAGTTTTTTGAATACTGCTTTCAGTACTGCTGATTGCCAGAAAAAGTATTTTCACAGGTTCACAGGTTATTCTGAGTTGGAAGGCACCCTCAGGATCATCCAGTCCAGCTCCCCACCATCTAGACCATGTCACTGAGCTCCTCATCCAGTCTTCTCTTAAACACCTCCAGGGATGGCGACTCCACCCCACTGGGCAGACCACTCCACTGAGGGATCACTCTCTCTGTGAAAAACCTCTTCCTAACATCCAGTCTAAACCTCCCCTGGCGTAGCATAAGGGCATGTCCTCTCGTTCTTTTTTTGTTGCAGAAGAAGAGGTTTTGATATTTTTTTTCCTTGCCACAAGACAATATTTGAGACCAAGTGTTTCTGCTTTCTGGCCAGTTGCGTTACAGTAAACTATGTCATTCCCAGAGTTCTGCATAGTGCAGGACCTGTCAGACCAGCAGCCCTGCCTGTGATGCCTCCCACAAGAGATGTCTCAGTTCCACTTTTAACTTCCTGTGGTCTTGCTGGTTTCCATTCACACCACTGCCCTGTGTGTGGGATCAACTGAATCAACTTGACAATAGATAGAACACAGGGAAGGCTAATGAAGTTCCTGTGCTGGCCCTGAGAGAATTTGAATTTCCCTTCCAAAGGAGCTGCGCAGTGCTCTTGTGTTCCTTCTGAGCAGCCTGGATGGAGGAATATGAATGTCTTCAGGACTGAGCCCTTAAAGAGTTAAATGCACAGAAATACTAATCAGTGAATATTTAGGTCAGGGAAGAACTGAGACTGAGGAAACATTACTGACAGTCCATGTTGGTAATGGACTGGAGAAATATCTTCTATCTGGTAGTAACACCAGATTTTGACTGTGTACTTGCTTTTGTGGTTTTGTTCTCGGTTGCATTGCTGTTGCTTTGCAAGAGGTGAGGTGTGCAATGAGTCTCTTAAGTGGGCTTTTAGAACCATTACTTGTGTCCAACATCATGTCCAACATCACTAGTTGTAGGTAACTTTCTGCAGGGCTCTGATACATAAACCCCTTCTCAACCATATGGGCAGTCCCACCTTGAAAACTGTGGGTGAGTGTTTGTGTGGTACCTGTTGTAACTGTAGTCCTGTAAGCAGCACCCCTAAAATCCATGGGATTACTCAGGCTTCTGGCCATGTCCATAGTTAGGCTTTAATTTAGTATCCTGGGTAAGATCTGCAAGAATCAGGACTGGCCTGTTGTGTCCTCTCTCTGCTCTGGGCCAGACACACCCCAGAAGCTCAGTCTGGCTGTGCTTACCTGCAGCTCTCCTCCCTGTTTGAAACAGTTCTTCTCAGGGAGACTTGCCCTATGTGTGGAGAAGAAAAGAAGTCAAATTAGCACAGAATGTGGTGTGAGAGGGGCTGGGTGTCAGTCTTTTGGAGAAGAATCCACTGTTACATCAACAGGACTTCTTTTTTTCTTGTGGTTAGTGTCAGTATTTACACGGGAAAAGCAGTGATTAAGGGACACTGACTGAAACACTGCTGTAGCAAAGGCGTGACCGTATTTCTAAAAGGGAAGTACAGTCATACCTCAGCAATCTGCGCTGTCATATTTGTGGCTTCAGTGATCTGCAGAAATCTTTTCCACAGTCCTTACTCAGTGATTGGAGGAGCAGTGCATAGTTCTGTGGAGCAGCGCAGTGCTGTGGCAGCTGGCCTCGGCCACCCACCTGATTTAAGGAAAATCAGTCAGGACTCAAGGTAGTTGCATGCATGCTACAGAAAAAGTTTATTTTTGACCCAAGAGCCAAGGAAAGAGGGACAGCAGTGTCCTCTGCCCTGCCAGGTGCCAAAAGAGAACCGCCCAGATTTGTCACCCATCTTTAACCCCTTGTCTCATGCATATGCAAATCACTCCATGAATATTCATCCCTTCAACATTATGTCATAGATTTGCACTTTGCCATGAGTCCTTCAACCAATTTGCTTCAATGTTGTTCATTCTTTTCCCCTTGTTGTGGCCAACACTCACTTTTGTCTACCTTCAGAGACTGCGTTTTTCACCCTTAATATTCAGCCTTAACTCTCAGGCCTCCTGAATGATTTTGAAGTCTACTAATCCTTCTAAAATTCACTAAATTTTCACTAATTCACTAAAATGCCTAAATCTCTATGCCCTTACCTAACTCACTAAAATTTGTAATTTTCTGAATCTCCAAATCACACCCGCTCCTGCCAGGAGTGAGGAAGCCTTAAACTGTAACACATGGACCCACATGGGTCCCCATTCTGGCTGCAGCAGCCAGCCTGGATTTGCCAGCACATATGCACAGCCTCTGGGAGGGCACTCCTGCCTGTGCCTTTAACTGCATTTAAAGGGAGAACACTCCTACTCCTCCTGTCCCCGCGCCTTAAGGGGCCCCTACATGTTGCAGTGTTGTGAAGTTGCCATATTTTTGGCAACAATTTGCCATATTAATGTCTGACCCGAATTTGTGGGTATAATGTTTTGTGGGAGCCTCACAAGATCTAAAACCCATGAATCTGGAGGTATGACTGTTATTTGGGTTTGGAAGTGGATTTATTTCATGGTCCTCTTGCACTTTGCGCCCCCCATATTGCGGCTTCACATCTTGGCGGTGTGATTGTTCGGCGATGAAGGAGGCCCCTTTTCGCAACTGCGCGTGTGCAACCTGCATGCGTGAATATTCAATTAGGCAGTCATGAATATGCAAATCAACCCCCTCCCCATTGCTGTGAGCGAAAAGGCTACAACAGGTTCCCCCACCAACGCGCCCACGCTACGCCAGCCCCCCCATCCCCCTCCGCTGGGAGCACAGTGGCTGTGGTGGCTCCGCTCCAAACAGACACACCCATGTCCCCAGCTGAGTGGAAAAGGGTTTTTTCTCGGCACGGGGTGGCCGTGGGCCCTGGGAAACACCAACACACAGCAGGGCAGTGCCAAAACAGCGCCAGAGTGCTGGGGGGCGTGTGAGAGTGCGGGGCAAATTTGCATATTAATGAGCTGCTAATGAATGCAGAAGGTGGGCTTCGTGTATAGGGGGAAGAGCCGTACTACCATGGTATAGGAGACCCGACTGCAAGCTTTTTTCAGCTTTAAGGTAAAAATACATTCTGGGTACAACTTCCATGTCTTCCTACTTTCAAAATAATTTTGTTTGGCTTGAGCTTTAGCATCAGTAGATCAAGAAAGAGGCTTTGCTTTTTAGACTAAAGGGTGGAATCTTTGCACTTGAGAGAGACAAATTGTTTTCAAAATTCAGATGTAGGTGTCGGCTCTGGAAACAAAGGGTTTCGAGAGAATATTTGTAACCTTGATTTGAAAGATTGTTCTATCTCTTCCATGACAATAAGTAATTTCTACTGTATGTATTTTCTGAGCAGCACTTTCTTGTGCATGGGTATTCTGACATTCTGAGGCAGTGTTTCATTAACTTTTTTCTATTAATTGTTTTACAAGAAGGAGAAATAGAATGTGACAATCTGGAGCCCTGAAGTAGTCAGTTAACAGCTAAATGATCTAATGTATCCTACCTGAAAAAAAAGGTGTTGGTTGATGAGGGGTTTGTCATGAGCCAGCCAGCACTGGCAGCCCAGAAACCAATGTCCTGGATTGCATCCCCACAGCATGGGCAGCAGGTGAGGGGGGGAAATCTGCCCCTCTGCCCTGCTCAGGGGAGACCCCCCCCTCCTTAGTAAGACTTCCTTCTACAGTGGCAAGCTCTTGGACTCCCAATATCAGACATGGAGCTTCTGGAGTGAATCTAGAGGAGGCCACAGAGATGCTCCGCTAGAGCCCCTCTGCTCCAGAGACAGGCTAGGAGGGCTGGGGGTTTTCAGCCTGGAGAGGAGAAGGCTCCAGAGAGACCTTCCAGTGTCCAAAGGTGCTCTAAGAGAGCTGGAGAGGGACTTTGGGCAAGAGAAGAGAGAAGACTAAGAGAAATATTTCCAAGTAGAGAAAATCCCAGATTTTTTTCCTTCATCCTTATGTACTTGGAAACAGAATAAAGAACTCTCTCAAATAGTATGTGTATCCGTTTATTAAATTAACATGAAATAGGTTTATTTCTAAGCCACTTAATTAAATCTAGGGGGACATTCAAGTCTTTCAAACTGCATGTTGGCTGCCAGTTTGAAGCGTGCCTGGAGAGAAGGGCTAAACTGTGGGTTCAGGCCAGTGTGATGTCCTGGATGGGTTGCAGGGGATGAGTGGAGGATAAAGGTGTCTTGATCTTAAAGAAAAAGAGGTAGTGGAAAAAGTCAGAAGAAAATCTTTTAACAGAATGAAACTGCACATTGGGATCTTCAAACCTGCGGCATTCACGGTCACGAGTGTGGATTTAAAGCCATGCCATCCTTGGCAGAGGGAGTGGCAGGGCCACCCCCTGTGGCCTGGGGTGAGCAGCCATAATAAAATGCTGACATATAAACCTTACCTTCCATGTAACATGCTACCAGATCCACCAGGTTTATGGGTGTCAAGGTTTGAGGCAAATTTGGGGCTGAGCCAAAGAAAAACAAAATAAACCACCCCTCCCCCTCACCAGGTTCGGGAAAAAAAAAAAAAACCAAGGAAAAGTGTGAAAAGTATAAACTATTTACTTTAGTAAACAGACAAGATACAACAGTGTTAAACAACAAAACCTGAGATGTCCCACAAATCTGATGATGAGGAGAGTCCTGTGATGNTTAAAATTTTGATGAAGGAAGTCAACATGTTTGAAGAATTCACATGTATCCTTCAGAGATGAGTTAAAAATTCTTTTACTATTTGTAATAATTCTAATGAAAATCAGACTGATAGGAGTGAATGGACTAATGATAGTGATTTGACACCAGAGTTCATGTGGTTTTATTGAGCTCTGGATGACCTGGCGCCCTTCACAATGATGAGTGATGTAGGCTGTTAGATCTTGCAAATAAATACTGTTCTTTCATACAATGGTGAAATACTGCTTTCCTGTTTATCCTTCACTGATCGTCCTGCTACTAATACCTTCTTAGAGGGTGTGCACCACATCCCTTCTGAGCTTGGTCATCCTGTCATCTGCAGTGTGTGGTAAAATTTCAGCTGTTGTCCACCTAGTGAGGGCTGATGGAGAGCTGCATTCTCTGGGACTCAAACTCACTCCAGTTCAACTGTGAGGAATTGGATTTTGGATGTTAATCATCCAAACAAATCAGCGCTTGGTTTGTGTCATTGTTAAAGAGCAGCATTGTTAAAGACAAAGTGAAGAATAAATAGGTTCTGCAAAATATGGCATTGTGAGTGGTACTAATCCTGTCTGCTGTAATTTGCCTGTCTCCCTTTGTAAGCACTGTGTAGGAAGAGGAGCCCAGCTTTTGGAGATAATTACCCCTAGTGAACATGAGTACTGACCTATTTCTTCCTTCATATTAAAAGACAAAAGAAAAATTCATTGTGTTGTTCTGTAAAAATAAACAAACAAATCAAGATAATTAAAGCTCGGCCTGTATCCTGCAGTTCTCAGGAGTTTTACCAATTGCAGTGTCTGTTTTCATTATTTTGGGCTGTACAAGAAGTGTTGGGAAGGTGGGAAATCAGCAATCAGGCTGTGCTGCAGTAAACTGCGTCGTGGAACAAGTTTGGGAGTAGATTTATATCAGAATGGGGGGATGTGTGTGTATCAGACAAGTGTATATCTGCCTATGGGAACTCAGTATTTGAGCCACAGTAGCAGCAGGAATGGACCCAGCACACAGATTTATTCTGATGGTGAGAAATGAGGTGAAGGGGCATATTAAATGTGGGTTTGCTTTCATAATGAATTAATGTATTTTCACCTGAGACGTAGTTTCTGATACAGTTATACCTCCTCCATCACGAGGAAAGGGACAAGCGACAGCCCTCGTGAAATATTATTCTCGCAAAGAACGGCAGGTCGTTAATATGCATGCAGGCCACGCCCATTGCTCCACCACCCGGAACTCCAAAGCGCTGCAGACAATTCTTTGCTCATTCCCGTAGTCTGTCTTGGCACAGGGGAGCAAAGGGAACCGTTTCTGAGCGGCTGCTGTGACCGCAGCCCAAACCCTGCACCGCTCCCCCCCCGGCCCGGCCCGGTCCCTGTGCTCACGCCGACCCCGGGGGACCCGNTAGCTTAAGCAGTTTCTTCATCTAAGAAATGCATGTGAATGTTTCTGTGACATGTGACATCATTAAACTGATTTTATTATATTACCCTTTATGTTTTAATAGCCCAAGATGAGGACTTGTATTATTTATGAATACCTTTCTGCCAAGCCATCTTGTCTTCTTGTCTTGCCTAATTTGTTCCCTTATCCAAAGTAAACCTGATTGAGGAATAGTGGGATGTTAATTCTCTGTATATTGTGGAGGAGTGCCACTTGTGGGAGTTTTATTTTTGCTTAATGAGACTTCCTTCTGTTAAGTTCTTTAAAATAAATACCCATTTTTATTGGAAAGCTGAACATTTGAAATAGCTCCCAAAATTATTCCCATCTTTCCCTTTCAATTTTAATCTCTGATTCAAGTGAGAAAAGAGAATTAAGTGCAGCTTCTGCAGTGCAAGATACAGAATCGTTTTGTGCTGTCAGACCCTGGATCTGTTCTCACGTAGCCTGAAAATGCTTTTTTTTCATTTATCCTAAACCAAGGGATGCATGCACTAAACCAAACCAAGAATTTTAACCTAGTAAAAATCCAGGAATGCAACTCTTTGCATTCAAAATATGTCAGGACAGTAAGTTACCGTACCTCAGCTCAGATCCTCAGTCATTAACGTGAGGGCTCTTAGCCTGCCCCAGTTTAGAGATAAAATGTGTCAGTTGGAGGTTTCTTCTTGTCTCCGATCACAAAGGCAGTTGTGGCAGGTCTTCTGAGGAGACAGTAATTGGCTTCAGTGCAGTAACGGGATGCTGAGTTAATCACAGTCCTGGTGGTACATCCCTGCTCCCTGGAGTCGGAGTGAGAGGGGGAGGCAAGACAGTTGTTTTACTTGGTGTTAAATGTTTAGAGGCATTTCTTACTGCTGTCCGATTTCTGGAACACTTGTTGCTGATATCTGTCTGAGGATGTAGTGTCAGGTGGAATATGGATTTGTACCTAGTAAAAATGCAATGAAAAAATTATTGTTCACTACCTGGTACCAGCCTGTGGTGACTGCAGCTCTGAAAGGTTGCAAAATACCATCCACAGGCAAATGAAAATATGTACTTATTTCTGCAGCCATCTTGCAAAGGAAAATAAAGGTCATCCAAGAAGGTTAAACAGGAACAGAGTATTTCGTGTTCTTGGTGGTGTTACCTACTCATGCCCCTGTGTCAGTTACAGGTTGGCCTTCCCTCTCCTCATTTGAGATCCTGTTCTGCTTGTTATTATTTGTTATTATTTGTTTGACATTGTGGCTGTCATTGGAGTGTCTGTTTCCAAGCATCGCCTGCTTCTTCTGGAGAATTCCCCACTTACTGTCCTCCTTCCTTCATTGAAGAAGGGAAAATTAGACATAAGGAGAACAACTTGCCTTCATTTCAAGCTAGAATAAATGTCTAGGTCTCTCCACTTGAAATTCTCCCTGCTGTTCCTGCTTCTCCCAGACCACAGGGAGGCCCACGGGACTCTTTCCCCGTGGATCTGTACTTCCCTCCCAGGACAACCCAAACTCTTTGTGTTGCAGAATGAGTGAAACAAGGCAGGGGGAAGTGTCCTGGCTCCGTCCTCTGGGCTGGCTGCAGCCTCTGTGCTGAAAGGATGAGTTGCAGTGTGTTTGCAGTACAGAATCACAGAATATTATGAGTTGGAAGGGACCCACAAGGATCATCTAGTCCAACTCACCACCTAACACCCGTACAGAGACCGAGAGCACATCCCAGAGCACAACACCAACCTAGATCCCTCACAGTCTAGCAGGCCACTCCGAGCCGGAAGGGGCCCAGGGTCATCCAGCCCTACACCCCCCGGCTAGACCATGTCACTAAGCTCCTCGTCCAGTCTTCTCTTAAACACCTCCAGGGATGGCGACTCCACCACCTCCCTGGGCAGCCCATTCCAATACGCAATTACTCTCTCTGTGAAAAAACGCTTCCTAACGTTAAGATTAAACCTCCCCTGGCGTAGCTTGAGGCCGTGCCCTCTCGTTCTGGTGTCGTCAGCCTGGAAGAAGAGGTCTACACCCATCTGGGCTTGCTCAAAAATGCTTGTGCAAGTTCTGCTCGTGTGGCTTTGCTCTGTCCTCTCAGGCTTTGACTCCAAAGGGCGGTGCTTTCCAGTGTTTCATCTGTCTGTAAAATGTCATTGAAATCCATGATGAGGTAAGTGATAATGGTAGAGATGGGCTTGCAGTGTGGTATGTCCCTGGGAAGAGCAGCAACTCTTGCCCCTCTTCCTGGTCCCTGATGCCCCGATGGTGATGGGTCTTAAAATACTTGTTTGTGTCCTCCTTGAACATCAAAACTGACTGATTTGACAGCCTTTGCCACTTCAAACTCAATCTGCCTTTCAGGTGATTTGGTTTTTGTGTTATTTCATTTAAAAAAGATCTTTTTTATCTTTTTTTTTTGTAATGCCAAACCCCAGTAATGTTACTTTAATATTATCATCTGTATTACCAACAGATAGCTGAGTGAGTTGGAATTTTCTGCTGTTAAATGTAATTACAATTTAAGTTCCATGGTCGAAGAAGCTAATGAATTGTTATGGCTCTTACATAGCTTTCACATTTTTAATGTGACATGTTGATGTTGAGTTGTGATAGCTCACAGGCAATTAGAGCAGAACAATGCTCAGGACATCCACTATCCGCAGTGTCAAGGATGGTTCTAATGTTTCAACTTGCAGGTGACAATTTCAGCACACCTTTGGAGGCAGGCATAGGCCTTTGTCGCTCTCTGTATGTTGGACTGCATCAGAAGGTGCCTGTGGGCCGCAGTTGGCCAACTGGGTGGAGGGTGGAGATGAGTTTTGCAGAAAGATAGTTTGAAGGCAATCTGGATGCCTCCTTGATCTGCATACTGGCACCTCACTGATTTGGTGTTTAGTGTGCCAGGGAGATGTTTGCGATGCCAGTCATACCAGAGTGATGCCCAGTGCAGAATGTCAGACAGATCATTGCCTTGTGCGATGCAAACTTAACCTCCACTTTAAGCCCAAACTTAAGAAGGGTGGCATCTCAAGGAGTAGGCTTCAAGTTAATAATCTTCAAACAGCTACAGTGAGAGAGTTTCCAGGTAAACCTTCACACTAGACTTGAAGACCATCCCATAGATCCCTTTCCTGAAGCAATTTGGCAACATATTAAAAACAGCATCCTCCAATCTTCTGAAGAATCCTTAGGGTTCTCCTTCAAGAAAAACCAAGACAGGTTTGATGAAAATAACCAAGAGATTCAGGAATTGTTGTCAAAGAAGAGAACTGCTCACCAGGCGGACCTTGCTCAGCCATCCTGCCATGTAAGAAAAGCAGCCTTTTGCCTTGCATGCAGTAAGCTCCAACAGAAACTTCAACACATCCAGAACAAGTGGCAGATGTACCTACCAGAAAGGGTTCAACTTTGTGCTGATTTAGGTGATGTCGTGGGTTAGTGTTAGAGGTTTTGTTTTACGTGTTTACAAGTGAAAAGTTTTACTCGGTTTGTTTTTTTTTTTTTTTCCCTCCCCCCCCCCCCCCTCCCGGCCGGGGGGGGTTTTGGTGCTGGGNCTTGGAAGGTAACCCCCAAATGTGTCCAAACCAGGACAGGTGATTACAGAGCATTCTGTGAGGCTCTGAAAGCAGTGTATGGACCCACATATCATGTTCAAAGTCAACTGCTAAGCACATATGGTCAAATGCTTCTCACAGACAAAACCTCCATCCTTAATTGATGGTCTGAACATTTCCAGACTCTCTTCGTTGCCAACCGTGAGAGTCTGAAACAAGGCTCAGCAGTTCAGCCCATTATACAACAGCCGGTGAAAAAGTGAATTGGATATAGCCCCTATAGCAGGAGAAACTCTTAAGGCCATACAACAGGTCACAACTGTCAAGG
Organism: Pitta sordida; assembly: GCA_013390025.1. Classification (NCBI taxonomy): domain Eukaryota; kingdom Metazoa; phylum Chordata; class Aves; order Passeriformes; family Pittidae; genus Pitta; species Pitta sordida. The sequence continues at coordinate 138,580 of WEKX01011677.1, forward strand.
CAGCCGGAATCAATGGAATCCCACCTGAAGTCTGGAAGCACGAAGGCCAAGCTCTCCATGGGAAATTTCACGAGCTTGTTGTGCATTTCTGGGAAAAAGAAGAACTACCATCGGATCTCTGTGATGCAGCCATCATCACCCAGTATAAGAGGAAAGGAGAAAAATCAGACTGCGCAAATTATCGAGGCATCACCTTGCTTTCTACAGCTAGTAAAATTCTTGCAAGAATTCTTCTGAACAGACTAGTACCAGTTATCTCAGAAGAACTTCTATTCGAAAGTCAGTGTGGTTTTAGAGCTAATAGGAGCACAACAGATACGGTGTTTGTTCCGAGACAATTGCAAGAGAAATGTAGGGAGGAGAACAAAGGGCTCTGTGTGACCTTTGTTGACCTCACCCAAGCTTTTGACACTGTGAACAGAAAAGGCCTGTGGCAGATCTTAGAATGATTAGGATGTCCTCCCAGATTCCTCAAAATTATTATCTTGTTACATGAGGATCAGTGCGGCCAAGTCAGACATGGCGATGCACTTACTGAGCCCTTCCCACTAATCAGTGGTGTGAAACAAGGTTGTGTTCTCACACCAACTCTATTTACAATATTCTTCAGCATGATGCTCCAAAGGGCCACGGTAGATCTCGATCAGGATAACAGTATTTACTTCCAAAACTATACTGATGGTAACTTACTTAACTTAAGACAATTGAAGGCCCACACAAGGACTCTAAATTACCTTGTCCATGTGATACTTTCTGCTGCTGATGCTGCCCTCGTTGCTCACACAGAAACAGCTCTTCAGAGCTTAACATCGTGCTTTGCAGAGGCTGCTGAGCCTTTTGGGCTGGAAGTCAGCTTGAAGAAGACAGAAGTTCTTTACCAATCTGCACCTCAGGAACCTTACCATCATCCTCTTGTCACCACAGCTAAATCAGAGCTTAGCTCAGTCCAGCAGTTTAGCTACCTAGGAAGCATAATTTCCTTGGATGGTAAGATTAGCAAAGAGACAACAGGTTAGAAAGGCATACAGGGCTTTTGGGAAACTTCATAAAAGAGTCTGGTGTAACAAACACCTGAAGATAAGTACAAAGATTAGTGTTTATAGAGCCATTGTGCTGTCTGCTCTGTTATATGGGTCTGAATTCATGGGTCATCTACCACCATCACCTGCGACTCCTCGAACACTTGCATCAGTGGTGCCTCTGTACAATCCTAAACATCCACTGCACTGATTACGGGACTAATGTTGTTCTCCTTGAGCAGGCAGGGGTTCCCAGCATTGAGGCCAGGCTATTAAGAACACAACTGTGCTGGGCAGGGCACATTTCCAGGATGGAGGATCATCACATCCCTAAGATTGTGCTTTAGGGTGAACTCACAACCGGCTGCTGCAACAGAGGAGCCCCAAAGAGGAGATACGAGGACTCCCTGAAACAACAGCTCAATCTTGGCCGTATTGACTACCATCAGTGGTCCACTCCGGCCTCAAATCAGGAGACATTGAGACACACCATCTATAACGCTGCCGCCTCCTTTGAAAGCTCACGTAGAATCTTGAGGAGAAAAGACAACACAGACAGAACCGTGCCTCGTTAATACCACCTAAGGAGACTTTCCACTGTGCCTTTTGTGCCTGGACTTGTCTATCCCACGATGGCTTTTTTAGTCATCAGGGTGTTTGTAGCAAGCATGGGTACACCCCTTCCTCGATCTTCGTTCGCGATGATAATGATGATGATGATGATGATGATGATGATGATTACACCAGGGTTGGGGGAGGGGGATAATGTCACCTTCTAGTATGTATGTCCATGCTTGGAGCTTGTCAAGCCAGGTCCTGAACAGCCTGCTCTGCATGGCCCTGCTGTGAGCTGAGGGGTTGGACTGGGAGATCTTCCCAAGCCCTTTCCAACCTCAAAGACTCTCTGGTTTCGTTATTTTCCGTAAAAACTTCAGACTTCAAGTAGGGACTTACCCATCCACACTAAGAGCTGAAATATGTTTTCTTTTAGTTGTTATTGTGAAATTCCTCTGGATTTTGTATATTTTTGGATAGTGTAAAAATACTCACTGTGCTTTTCAATAATAAAGATGAATTTTCTTAACCCGTGAAGTGTGGAATGACAGCACATTGTGGTCACACAGAAAACCTAATCCTGCCCTGCAAAGCTCACTTCCTTAGGAAAAAATCTGAGCTCAGTTTTACGTACTTTTATTTAGTACCTAAATAGACTTTTAAATGAGCAGAGGCTAATTACTGGTTTACTAAAACTAATAAAGCAATTCAGATTATAAGAGAAAGCCAGTTGGTTGGGACACTGTTGGAGATGCATTTTATTGACATTAAATCTGAAGTGGAGGATAATTTTTAGTCTTTTTGCTGGTTAAATGAGATTTTACACGTTGCAGTGTGTGCCATTAAGAGGATGCACAAGCACATCAACTGAGCAGCGAGAGATCCTTGCATCTGCTTTTGTCATTAGCAAAAACAATTTAATAAGCTTCTAGTAAAAGGCGAAATGAAGCATTTTTTTATGACGTGGTTTTGAATGAAGGCTGGAATCTTGCTCATAGAGTAGATTGGGCTTTTTCTCTCCTTTGTGTCTTTTAAATCAGTGGAAGGTGGGCACTGAAATGCTTATCCCTCTTTTGTTGCTTTTTTTGAATTTTCTTTTTACCCTCCCTTCCCAATTCTGAGATCTGGAGATCTGCCATCTTGTTCTTTGTTCTTGGGAGAGGATCCCGATGACAGTAAATCACCAGCTTCAGGTAACCTGAAAGGAACAAACTGAAATAGCTTTGTCTGGGGTTATTTGTTTATGGTGTAAATCTCTCTAGGTTTTTACAGTAGTGGGTTGCTTTGGTGGTGCAATTTTAGTTTTAAAGCAGTACAGATGTGAAGTCCCAGGTGTCTTATTAGCTTGAAATGTGTTCTTTGATTTGCATAATCAGTGTAATTATAAATTAGGGTTCTTTCATCATAATAAAAAACCTGTTACTTGTCAAGGGAAAAAGAAATAAGCTTGTCTAAGAGGAAAGTCTCAGGAATGCTGAATAAGGATTCTGTCTGCATCCCTTCAGCGCAGTCCAGGGTGTGCATCCTGGAGGAGAGGCCGTGATCACAGTATCACAGTATAGATAAGGCTGGAAAGGACCTTGAAGATTATGCAGTCCAACCTACAGCCCAACTAACCCAACATCAACATCTAGATCATATCACTCAGCACCTCATCCAGCCTCCCCTTGAACACCTCCAGGATTGGCAACTCAGCCACCTCTGTGGGCAACCCATTCCACATCCGTACCACTCTGTCAGTGAAAAACCTTTTCCTAATATCAAGCCTAAACTATCCGTGCTGAAGGTTAAGACTGTGACCTCTCATCCTGTCCCCAGAGACCAAGAATGTAGACGCCTGGCATCAGTGAGGGCTCTGAGGTTGTCAGATAGACAAAATGAAAGTTTTGACTTAGGAAACACATTGTGAAAATGCTTTTAGAGTTGCAGCTGCACACTGCTCAACAGCCTTTTGGCTGATCTCTGGGGACACTGGGGACCATGGGGTGTTCCCTTTTGGGGACCAGGCATGGTCCCTGGGTAAGCATCTCTGTGTTGTGCAGGAAGCAGCCAGACTAAACCTGGATGCCAGAGCTTAACTGAGTTAATAACTAGAAAAAATGGAGTGAGAAGCTCGTTTGAATGGGGAAGAGGCAGAAGGAGGGAAAGGTAAGTTGAAACCCTGCTGTCCCCCAGGGGTGATGTGCAGGGCTCAGCCTGTGAGATGAGAAATGCCCCTGCTTCTGGTCACCTGGCCAGAATAGGAAGTATGAGGGTAAAATTATGGTGAGAAATACTTGGCTATAATTCAGACTTCCCTAGACAGTGTTCTGTTCTGTATCAAGTAGTTACCTTAATTTTTTATCTGGGCGTGTTATCTGCCCAATAAGTACTCAGTCCTGAAATCAGGAATAAATCGGGGAGAAAGGACCATTATCCTCTATCTTCAATGAATCTTTTTGCAAAAGAGAAAAGCAAAGCAAAACAAGATCATCAGGGTTCACTACCCTGCCAGGGAGGCAGTGGTGCTGTTTAAGAGTTGGACTCCATGATCCTTGTGGGTCCCTTCCAACTCAGAATACTCTATGATTCTGTGAATGTGTGCATTCTGTGAATTCTGGGGTTTATGTTAATTGTAACGAAATACATTAATGAAAGTTCCATTTCCCCCCATCCTGCTCCCCCCTTTCTAAATTAGGCACCTGCAGCAACGTAAGTTGAGCTTTGATACCTGGACCTGAACTGCTTCAGGAATTAAGTCCTGAAATCTAGTGCTGAAGTGAAACAAGTTCCTTTGCATTTCAGAACACAAAAGTAGGACAAGACTTGTCTGCACTGAAGAGATGAGTCTGGCTGCTCATCTCTCCTTGCTTCATTTTCTCATGTAGAGGAGCAGTGTCTGACAGCCCCTTGTAATGGCTGTGAGCTGTGTGCTGGCAGGGCTTTTGTCACCTGCAGTGTCAGCCTGGCTGACATCTGCCCCAGGCTCCTTCTCCTTCACTTTGTCACTCTTTATGCATCAACCTTTACGTGTCATTTAACCTGCTTTCCTTACGAGATGAAAGAGCCTTGGGAGTTTTTCTCTTCTACCTTTGATCTTGGTGTCACAGAAAGTTACTGCACTGATTATTTTAGCCTGGAGTAATTAAATTATGCCATTTGCAGGGAAAAGTCAACTGAACATGGCCTACAGAAGAATGAGCTTTTCAAAGCCTAATAGATTTTGTTAAATCATAGAAGTTCCTGCCTGCCTTCAGCCTGTAGGAATTTGATGTGCAGTATTCCTCAACATTTGTGCTCTGTATGGCTACATGAAGAGCAGACTGAGCATAAATATTGAGAAAACTGTAGCTAAATTCAGGAATTTACTCACCAGTGAACAGTCTCCAGCACTAAACTGAGAGATTAAACATATTTTTTCAAATTGGACAAGATTTTCCTGTGTTCCTTGCATGAATGTCACTTCAGGCTTGAAATTATGTTGCAAAAGTTTGGGACCAGATCTGTAAGTTTTGTCCAAATTCTGAGGTGTGATGGAAATGCTGTTGCAAAGTTTACTGGTGAAAACCTGTGTCCAGCTGAGCTGAGAGATTAAACCTAAGGCTGGACTGATACTCTCCAGAGGAGTAAAATGCACATAAGCAGCTTAAGAAAGATGTTTGGAACAAGTTTGTCACAGAACTGCATGGAAGAGCTTGAGAGTCGCCACCTAGGTGGGTGTCAGTCTCTTCTCCCAAGTAGCGAGTGACAGGATGGAACAGCCTCACTTTGTGCCAGAGGAAGTTTACGTTGGATATTAGGGAAAATTTACTCACTGAAAGGTGGTCAAACCCTGAACAGAGAATCACCATCCCTGGAAGTGTTCAAAGAATGTGTGGACCATGGTTTAGGTAACATTTAGTTGATATTTTTATTGGTCATGTCATTGACTATAGTTTGTGACCACACTCAGTAGCATTACAGATACAGATCTAGAAATTACAATAATTGCATTAAGCCACGTGAGGAAACATACGTGACGACTTGAATCTACTGAACTCCACAAATCCATCAGTCCTCAGCTGTACTTCAGCAGAGTTTAAATTACAATCAGTTAGAAGTTTATTACCCAAGAGATGTGGAGTTTTCCAGTCCTGAAACTTGTACCCATGCAATGCCTAGATAACAGTGGTGCCCAGTGAGGAGCTGCTGCCCTGTGGTCCCTCCTTCTCTGCAGTGAGGCTGGACATGTCCCTGGGTGCCAGTCTGGGTGAGCTCTGTGCCTTCTTACAGAGAGGTGGGGGTAAAGTCCACCATCAGCATGTTTGCAGGTGATACCAAGTTGAGAGCAAACACTCCCAACACTCCAGAAGGCAGAAAGGCCCTTCAGAGGGACCTTGACAGGCTGGAGAAATGGGCAGACTCCAATAATATGAGATTTAACAAGTCCACGTGCCAAGTTTTTCACTTTGGACATAANGGATGATGGGCTGATGAGACAGGGAATTTGATTATACAGTATAATAAGGAAAAAAACAAAATGATGACATGACCCTGAGATTGGCTCAGATGGACGGAGTGTGGTGCTCATGACATCAGTGTTGTGTTTTGATCCCTGTGTGGGCATTTACTTGGGAGTTGGACTTGATGACCTTTGTGGGTCCCTTCCAACTCATAATATTCTGTGTGACCAAAGGGAGGCTGCGAATGTCCTCAGTGTCTGTGGGGGTGGTAACAGAGGCTTAGTCTGGGTTGAAACCACAAGAGGGTTTTTTTAACTCTCACCAATAATCTCATGAGCCCATGGTAAGTGCATGCTAACTGCAGTACTGCATCCTGTTTTGTACAGGAAAAGAAAATATTTTTGTTTCAAGGCTTTATTGTGCCTCTTTTTAGTCCTTGGAGGTGCTTTACTTCATTTTGGTTTCTTTCTCACTTTCCTTTTAAGTGAATTTTTTTTTCTGTTCTCAGTATGTTTTTTCTGGTTGTTGCTTCCAATCCTCCAGTCCCCTTGGAACTCTCAGTGTTGGGAGCTGGTCCTTCTTTCCATTCAGCTGCTATTCTTTTTCCCCTTGTTTCATTTTTGGCAGCCTGCTGCAAAATAACAATAAAATAATAAATAAAACTTCTTTTTTACTAAGGAAAGATGATCTTCCATACAGTTAATTATAGATATTGCCTTTTTGTCCTGGAAGGGCATTTGAATTTTCTCTATCAGTGGCAGGTTGAGTTGGTCCTGTATGACATCTCAGCAGATGCCCCTTTGGTGGCAATGTGGATGTTTGAATGGCCTGAGGTCCCTGCTTTGTGCTGTCTGTGGTTGTGTGTTCCACAGTTGTATTCAGAGCAACACAAAAAGCCTAAAACTGGGTGAACACACTGGAAGTGAGTGCCTGCTTGGTTTGTCATCTTCTGCCATGTCCCAGTGTGAGTTTGTGTGTAAGGACTTTGTAGCAGCAGGATTTCTGAGACATGCTTATGGTTTTGCCTTTTTGTTATCGTGTCGTGGTGTGAAGTGTGATTTTGATTTACACACCTGGTTTGAGTAGTGCTATAATACTAATAAGAATTAGATGTTGGAGCTTCTCGTGTAGGTCACTCAGAAATCTCCTGCCCATTGTAATTAGCTGTATAAATGTACACAAATGATACGCATACATATAAATGCAGAGCAAACACTTAACCATGGCTTTTATAGCCAGTTTTTAATAGCAGTTTGCCAGCTAACCCATGTCAAAGGAAAGGGCTTAGTGCCCAAGCTGCCCCAGCAGTGATGGGAGGCCTGTGCTGATGCTGGCATTCCTGCTTCATGTAGAACTAGAAGTGTTGTGGATGGACAAATGTGAGTCTGGGTTGTGAGGTTTTTTAATTTACACACAGGATAGAAAATGAGGGCCGTGCTGTCTGGGCAGTGTTGGGTATGACAAGGAGTGTGCTACAGTGTTGTGAGGAGAGGGCTGATGTAGGTCTGGTGAAAAGCTGGTTCTTTAAATGAAACTATACCAGATTAAAAGAGTAATTAAAATTCTGTAATGATTTCTTTAAAAGTATTTGTGGGGCAATCTGTGGCTGCGGGATCAAGTGTGAAATGTCCCCGAGGTAGAGGAGTGTTGGAGTGTCACCTGGATTAGGTGATGTTCTGGATGGGGCAATAAAAACAAGGTTGTACTGACAGATACAGCAACTGAACTGGAATGAGGGTGTAAAGCAGTTTTTTGCTCATATGTAAAAACCTGTTCAAGAAGAAGAGGAGTCAGAGCTGAACAGAACACACCTGTTGTGGTTCAGATGGTGAGACATGAGGTGTGTGCCAGTGTTGGTAAAGCACAGCCTGGGCTGAACTGGTTTGCAGGAATGTGCTTTAGAACAATCTGATGAGGGTAGAGGTGGGAAGTCTAGATGCAGGTTTATGGAAGTTACTGTGGCAATGGTGTTATGTAGTGATCCTTGAGATGTTATAGAAACATCTGTAAAAGGAAACATCCTCATCTAAGGTATTTAAAATTAGTCAGAACAGGATAAAAGTGCATCAGATCCTGAAGTCACAAATCCTGGTGTTACGGGTCTGGAGAAACTACTGGTCCTTCTTGTGCTTTATGTGCACAAATTTGTTAATTTTAGCTAAGTGGCTCTTTCTGTGAGTACCTCTCTGTTTTAATGTGTGCATTTCTGTAGTGGTGTGAGGTGAACTGAATGTACCAAAGCTCTGGCAGCCCTGCTCAGACTGAATGGATTGGCAGGGTTTGCCAGCATTGTGTTTTCCCCGTAAGAACACGAAGCAGAAGCCCCTCTGTGGCTGCCCTGAAATGCAGCATTCATTAAAACATTTTACATTTTGCTTCTTCATTTATCATTTCCTGTGCAGGATTCTGGTGGCAGAACAGGAGAGGGGAGGAAGGAGCATTGAACATGTTCAGGATATGTGATGGAAATCTTTTAACCAGCTTTATCCCATGCTGGCTGAATTGCATTTGGTATAGCTTTAGTTTAGTTTAGCCCTCATTTCCCAGTGGTGCTCTGAAGCAATCTGAGAGTTTGAGTGCTGAGAACTGGGGTTTTTTTGTTTCCATGACATGTCACTGCTGTCACTGGCATTAATATTGAACTGTGTCTAAGCAAAAAACCGCTTTCAAGAGATGAAGGGGGCCTACAGGAGAGCTGGGGAAGGATTTTTACAAGGGTATTTGCAAGGGAAATGGCATCAAACTAAAAGAATGTAGGTTTAGATTGGGTACTAGGAAAAATTTGTTCCCTTGAAGTCCCAAGTCCTTGGATGAGACTTGAAGCAACTGGGCCTAGTGGAAGGTGTTCCTGTGGCTGAGGGATTGAGCAGGATGGTGTTTAAAGACCCTTCCAATCCAAACCATGCCGGAAACGTGTTGTTGCATGATGTAACTTTCTTTTTTCTACTTCAGAAAGATTCAGGCTTCTAAACCATCCACATCCTCTGTATTGCCTTTCAGATGGACTGAAAGTCCAACCCAGCAGCAATCTCCTGTGGCTGGTGCTGAGTGCAGCTCCCCGGGCGTTTGCCACATGGGTGTGTTGTGAGTCACTGACCGCAGGGGTGGTCGGAAGTGAGCTGGGGGAGCTCAGTTCCTGTGAGCATGACATTTAGCCTATGAAATGAACAGCAGGAGCTGCTCTACCTTCTTTTTTGTTTTCTTACAGCTTGAGTGAATAAGAAAAAATTTGTGGGTCTCTGCTTGAGCAGAAGTAAGTGATATCTGCCTCTCTTTAGCTGGGGAATTGCAGTCTGTGCCAGACCCTTGCTTGCTTTTGAACGTTTGCTTGATTGTATATGTTTCTGGAAGCTTGTGGTGATAACTTTGCTGTCACTCTTTTTACTGAATTGGATGTTTTGAAATGCCAGAAAAACGTGAACTCACCATTGTCAGTGGAGGTGGGTTACAGAGCAGGGAATGTGAGCAGCTCTTACCCCCCTGCCGGGAACTCTGCTGGGCCTGGGACAGGGAGAGGATGGACGTGAGCTTTAAGTAGGTTTGAGGAAAATGCTGGCGATAATGAAGCAGCTCAAGAGGAAGAAGGATGTACCTGGTGGGCAGGGTGGGAAAGCAGCGGGAGAGGGTTGGGAGCCATTCTGGTGTAGGGCAAGGTGTGAAACAGCTGGAGGAACGGTCGGCTTCTGTTCCATTGGAACACGGCAAAATCGCTGCCTCCAAAACAGGGCTGGAAGAGAAGTCCCGTGGGTTGGCAAACATCATGTGCCAAACCAGGAGATTATAACAGCATTTCAGGTTCTTGCTGCTATTACAGGCCTCCAAGTTATTTTTTATTTTAAACGGGGGTTATTTTTGAATGCAGCTATACTGGGACTGGGTGCCAAGCCCAAGATCTGAAACTGGCTTGTGTGGTGGGAGAAAATCCTGTGAACTGGAGTTCAGCCACTTGGGCTCAGCTGGTCCCTTTATTACTACATTCAGTGCACTCAAAATCTTTTGTCTTAGTCTAATAGAAAATCATATTGTAACCTTCAGATTTGTGACAGCATCTAAGAGATTTTTTTTTTTAAACATGGGCTTTTTTTCTGAGTGCAAACACTGAGGATAAGGGGAGACACTTGAGAAAATTCTCTGTGCCATGAGATTCCTGGTGGCTTTGAATTCTGCCAGAAAGGCTGATGTTACTTTTCCATTTTAGTGAAAATGCAAATTGTACCTTAACTGAGCCATTTCAGAAGTTTTCTTTAAGTTTTATTTTAGTAGAAGCCTTGACTACCTATTATTTTATTAATACAATGCTAAAAATTACCTCTGGAAAGCATCATCTGTGTGCTTTTCTGCTTGAGTTGGTTTTGAACAGGAATTGTAAGCAGCATCATTCATGTGAGCAGAAATATGTACCAGCCAACCATGAAGTGCTTAAAGTTGGAAGCACAAGAACTGTGCAGAACTAAACTGAGTCTTTGGGCAGGATTTTGTAAGTCTGGAAGTGCATGCCCAGGTTTTTGAGGTGGTGCCTGTTGTGTGTGTTTTGGCATGCTCTACATCCAGATGGATGTGACTCTGCCTCCATTTGTCACAGGTAACCAGGAGTAAGATGTGAAGTCAGTGTCAGCCAGGCTCTCTGGGAATAATTTATTGTGGGTAGCCATTTATAAAGTTTGTATACAAATGACCATTTTCTGTCAATTTGCACATACCAGTACACTTCACAAAGGCTTTCATGACAGTTACAGCTGATCTGGTTGTCAAGGTATAGGAATGGTATTCCCCAATTTAGTGTTCCCACTGAAACACTCCAAACTCACTCAATGCCCCTCCCCTTCCCCCTGCTGCTGCCTGGAGAGGAGAACTGGAGGCAAAAAGGTAAAGAGCATGGGTTGAGAAACGAATGATTTACTAGAAACAGCATTGAAATAAGGAAAGGAACAGTAACAGCAGCAATAGCAGTGTCAGAGGGAGCAGGGGAAGCAAAGGATTCACACACGAGTGCTCGACATGTAGAAACCAGCAAACCCTCAAGTGCCCACCTCACTGTCCAGACTGGAGGGGACCTTCCCCTGCCCCCTGCATGTGATAGGAGGTAGTACAGAATAACCTCAGGGTTCTGGCCACTGCAACAATTAATCCTGTCCTGGCTGGAACCAGGACATGATCCACCACATCCTTGTCATGTCGTTCCCATAATGACTGGCCATCCCTCCCAGATGTCTGTTGAGTTCATTTGGTCCATGGCTGGGGGTTCTGTCTGTCCTCGATGTCTTCCAGGGCGGGAGGGCTGGTGTGCTGTCAGGTGGTTGGAAGCTGCAGCAGGAGCCCATGGCTGGTGTAGCTGGAGCAGTCCATCCTCCTTGTCCAGGGCAGTTATGAGACACAGTGGCCGTGTTGTTCAGCAACCAGGATTATACAGTTCAACATTACAGACTGTTCTCACACAAAAATCAAATCCCATTGAGGTACATATTGTATTTCCCCTTTCCTCTGCATTACCCACCATGTGCACCCAGGTCCTTGAGCAAAACCTATCCCATGGACTGGAAGGGACATAAGGCTTCACAAAGTATTTACTCTGCAAATGCCACTGAGCACAGGTCTAGAGCATTTAGAGCCAAATTTGGGGCAAGACGGATGTGTTTGTTGGGTAATTACCAGTGAGCATCTTGTGCTGTGGTTGTTTGAGTGAATTATCACAGAATCACAGAATCACAGAATATTATGAGTTGGAAGGGACCCACAAGGATCATCTAGTCCAACTCACCATCTAACACCCGTACAGAGACCGAGAGCACATCCCAGAGCATAACACCAACCTAGATCCCTCACAGCCTAGCAGGCCACTTCGAGCTGGAAGGGGCCCAGGGTCATCCAGCCCTACACCCCCCAGCTAGACCATGTCACTAAGCTGCTCGTCCAGTCGTCTCTTAAACACCTCCAGGGATGGCGACTCCACCACCTCCCTGGGCAGCCCATTCCAATACGCAATTACTCTCTCTGTGAAAAACCGCTTCCTAACGTTAAGATTGAACCTCCCCTGGCGTAGCTTGAGGCCGTGCCCTCTCGTTCTGGTGTCGTCAGCCTGGAAGAAGAGGTCTACACCCATCTGGCTGCAACCTCCCCGCAGGTAGTTGTAAACA
>WEKX01011677.1:150895-165727 GCA_013390025.1 Pitta sordida
TAACCCAGCATAAAATGTTCCTTTCCAGCCCGTGCTTTACGAGTTTCTCCTGAAGCTTATTGTGGGAAACCGTGTCAAAGGCTTTGCTAAGGTCCAAGTACACAACATCCACAGCCTTTTTGTCATCAACCAGTCGAGTCACTGGATCATAAAAGGAGATCAAGTTAGTCAGGCAGGACCTGCCTTTCCGAAATCCATGCTGACTAGATCCAATGTCATGGTTGTTCTGCAGTTGCTGTGTAATGGCACACAAGACCATCTGTTCCATGACTTTGCATGGGACTGAGGTCAGGCTGACTGGTCTGTAGTTGTTAGGATCATCTTTCCTACCCTTCTTGTGGATGGGTGTCACATTGGCCAATTTCCAGTCTTGTGGCACAACCCCAGTAAGCCAGGACTGTTGGTAAATTATGGAGAGTGGCTTGGCGAGTTCATTATGCAGTATTATTATTATGCAGTAGAACAGAAAAAAAAATTATGTGAATTTATAAAATAAGGATCAAACCACTCTACTTTGCAGTACCATGAGTAGCTCATAAGAGTTTTTAGCCTAAACATAAGAGGTGTCTGATGGTGCCACACACTTGAAGGCAAGTGAGTAACCACTAGCTCTTGTTTTTACTAGAAAGTGAGGTAGTCAGACCTGCTTTCACAGCACTGAATCTCAGTAGGAATAAAAAACGGATTTGATTTTAATTCCTTTTGAAACGTTACAGATTTATACCAACAGGACAGTCCATTTTGTGGCAGTGGTTGGAGAAGAATGGAGAGTCTCAGGATAGGTTGTACCTTATCCCAAGTCAGCATGGAATGGCTGGGCTTGATTTAGGGTGTTCAGTTGTGGATCCCCCCAGGGATGTGGTGCCTGAGGGCAGGAGAAGCTCTGGCTCTCCTCCTCCTTCTCCTTCTCCTTCTCGGGGGGACTCTGAACATACCCAGCATGTCCCAGGGCTTCAGGGCTTGCTGGAGGTGAGACCAGTGCCACACTTGGGTCATCTGACAACACAGCACAGGTTAGAGGGATCTTCTAGAGCTGTGGTAGGTACAGAGATTTGTCCACCAACAATTAGATCACTGAAGTAATTTTTAAGAAAATAGATTTGCTGGATTGTGTTTCAGTCACACACTGGTGAGCCGTGCTGGAACACTGAGCTCTGTTTTCTGCATGATGCCCTTTAAATTTTGTTGAATTTGAGCTTTTCCCTAGTACACTTTTAATTTCTGGCTGTGTTATTAATAATAGTACGTTGTTAATTTCTGGCTTCCTTACTGTTAATAAGGAAGAATTCCTAGTCCTTGTCCTTCTCCTGCAAAGCTGGCCCATGGTGGCACTGCTGCTGTCGCAGGGAGTTTTGGGTACCTGGAGCTGAGCCTCAGAGAGTGTGAGGCTCTGAGCTGAGCTCAGAGAGTGTGAACTCTCTGATGATGATGTGTTTGCAATAATCTGTTCATCTATTCTACTTTCACTGCATTTTCCTGATAAGTGAATTTATATTTGAATAGAACCTGGTACCTACAATTTCCTGTTTTTAGCTGGAAGGAAGTTTTGATGGGTGGACTCATATCTGCTGAAATGCAGATTTTGTGGCAGAAATGCTAATGCAGCTTCAACAGGAACAACTGGCAGCTATACATGGGGAATTCAGGGGTTGTGTATTTGGGTGGCAGGGATCAGTAAGTGCCACCTGAATCTATTTTTGATAACAAAATTGATTTTATTATTTTCTGTTGAGGTTTGGGGGGAGGAGTTATGTGTTTGTTGTGGTTGGGGGGTTGTTTGTTTTTTGTTTATTGGTCTGATTGGGGAGGTTGAGGTTTTTTGTGTTGGTGGGGGATTGCTTTGTTTTTGTTTTGTTGTTGTTTTTATTGGGTTGGTTTATTTAATCTTCATGGCTGTGGAAGTTTCTGCATTTTGAGGGTGACTCAGTCAATCTTCCCAAGCTCAGGTTCTGTGGCTTTACTCAAAAGGTCATATCCTGATTTAATACCATTAGGATAAACCCAGGATAATTTAGTTGATGTGGATGAAGGTGCTTTTTATTTCAGGTTGTTGTTCTTAATAGGACTGTGGCAAGAGTAGGGTGCATTTTTGAAGCTCGAGCCATGTTCTTGAAGTCATCACAGGAAGGCAAAGACTCTTTTTCCACCTTTATGTGAATCCTTTCTACATGATGCCATCACCTCATACTTCAGTAAGAGGCTGGTAAATTCAGCTGGCCTACTTTGAAACAGGAATATGGAAAGCAAGTTTGTCATATTTTCTTTGCCCCTTTTTTAATACATTCATGTTGGAATTTCTAAATTTGTTATGTTTTCTGTTTCTCAGAGAAGAAGTCTCTATCCCCAAAGCAGATATATTCATGTGTTCATAGGCAGCAATTTTTAACCAGAGTCCTTTACAGATTCTTTTTTAACCTTCTCATGGTGCACTAGTAGAGCTGACATGAGGGTTTCATGTAGTTTGACTTGCCACAACTCAAAAAAACCCCAAATTAAAACCTGCAGTATCTGCTACATGAGAGCTGATATCTGGGTGTATTTCCCCAGTTCCCACAAAATGAATCAAGAATGTTAAAGACAAACAATCAATCACTTCTTTCTCTGTGTTCCCACTGGGTCGTATCTTAATGGCATCTTCTAAACCAGAGCCTTTTGCAGGAATGGTAATACTTTATGTGAGGTGGAGTAATAAATAGGGGTAAAATGCAGCTTGAGTGATTAAATCAGGAAATGGCACTGGTACCATTCCCAGTACGCAGAACACATTCCTGAATCATCCTAATTTAGGTTTATTTTACCAATAACACAACGTTTTATGCTGGAGCACTTGTATTTCTGTTTGGAGAAATCCTTTTGAAATGGCTTTTATCTTTTACATTTATTTTCTCTTCTATTTTGGGTGTCTGTAGTAAAGAAGTAAACAATTAATTAAAGATGGATTCACCGAAATTCAGCCTGTTTTACAAGTCAGTCAGTTTGACAGGATTGTTGAGGCTGGATATATTGGCTGTACTAACTTTGAGTGAATGAATTACCCCCCTCCTACACCCTTCCCCTTCCCTGAGAACTTGGTTGAGTGACAGAAGTAAGCTCAAATTTCCTTCAGGATTAATAGCGCAAAATAAATACTGACTTTTCCTCCCCTTCCCTCAGGTTGCCCTTGTTCTCCTTTCCAACTCAAGTGCCACATTGACTCCAGTGCCGTGTTGGAAGCGTGTGGGGAACTGCAGCACATCAGCTCAGCACAATGTCTCCATCAGGCTGGAAGGAAGCCCAAAACCAAAACTCCACTGGCCAAGATGCATCCCCTGCAGAAACCCCAAGGCAAGTGTCTCTGTCCTTATAGAAATTGTACAAGCTCCTCACGCACAGAAAGTGTAATGTTTTAAAATTTTTGGTTTAATTTGTGTCATAGCGAAATAGTGACTTTTATTTTCTAATGTATAGCTTGGTGGAGGTTTATTATGTTAATTTTCCCCAATGTCAGATAACCACTTAGGGGAGCCTTCAAGAGGAAATTGATTCCGCAATAACCAGTTACTTAACTTGTCACTTTCTATTTCCTATACCTCGTGCATCTATGAAGCTTAAATTTAGTTTGGAAATACTGTTTACATTTTTAATAATTTTTTAAGAAATATTTTAGGTAATGAGAGCATATTGTTTAAACTGATCTGTTTTCCATTTATTTTAAGAGCCATGCATGGCAACAGGAAATGCCTAAATGGAACAACTGTGTTTTAAAAATGAGAAATAGAAGCTAAACCATCACATATGGGCTGTGGTATGTCACAGACCTGCCAGCCCATAGTCAAATAGGTGACAATCCCAAAGGATGGAGGAGGAGGAGCCAGGAAGAAGCATCATCCAGCTTAGCTACTCTCCTGGTCTCCCCAAATTTCTGAATTCCAAAGAAAAACGCTACAGTGCATTTCTTGCAAGAGGATAACTTGTTTCCATGTTTCTCCATCAGTGAAATGACATGTAGTCTCTTCAGTTCTGCTATCACCACTTCTGCCTTCTTTTTTATATACTTACCTATGTAATTGTGGAATTGGGGATGCAAAAACTGTAGAGTTTGAGAGTTGTTTGGAACAAATGAAAGTACTAAGTTCATAAACCAGAATCTTTTTAAGATACGTGTCCTTGTGATGAGGTTGAGTTAGATGGTCATTGTCATGTGAAAAAATGATATTTTGGTGTTGTACACACTGAACTGCTGCACACACACACCCCCCCCCTAATTCAAATATCTGTACAAAAACAATTCAACAACAACAAAGAAAGATCTGTCTTTTCTGTTTCTGGAAGTAGATGTAAACATTGACTTAATGTACTAGTTCATGCTTGAAACATCTCACCAGGTCTCTGTCTTTGTGGCACTTTTATCTAGAGGGCTGGATTGTCCAGGTTTAATTAGGGGATGTTCCATGAATGTTGCAAATACTGACAATGTAAAGGTATAGCAGAAGTTTCTGTTCTGTAAGAATTGGAGTTAATTCAGCTGATGTAGATACTTTGCTGCTGTACTCATGGCACTCATTCCCAGTCACTGAGGACATCACATGTTTTTTACATGTGAGACTTTTCAGAAGATTTGGAGGGAGCCAACTTAGCTTGGTTCAGTGAATTGTTAAACCTCACCTAAGCAGATGTATCTGTTCTATTTCCATCACCCAGACAGGCACTGCTGCTCACACAGCCCCATTGCAGTCAGTGTGTCTCCTGTCTTGTTCCCTCCAGTAAGGATGGAAAAGCATGAAAATTGTTAAAGAGGTGACATAAACACTCAAAGGTAAAATGCTTTCTTGGGTGGTTCCTCTTGCTTTTACTTTTTTTGACAAACTCATTTTGTTGGGCTTCTTGATGTCACCGTAAAACTAGTCCAAGAAAGGAGTCTCAGTAAAAATTCCTGTTGTGTAGTTTCCAACCCTTGGAGCCAGCTCAGCCAAAGCTACAAATCTGGGTGACAAGTCTTGCTTATGAATGTGCCAGTCACCCTTCTGAATTTTAAATAATGATTTTATTATTTCACTTTCCTTCCCTATAATGAAACTGCTTTTAAAAAGTATTTTTAATTAGCTGTTATGTGACAGTAGAGAACAATACATAAGATACTTTGCTAGGGAAGGTAGTACAATTTTTTTTGTTTTTTATTGGCTTTGTAACTTCCTTGTCATTGATCTTCTGTTACTGTATGGGTTTTATATATGGAAAAGAAAGGAGAATACTTCATATATAATACATCAATACTGTCTCTTCAGGAAAATGAAAACATAATTTTTTTTAATGTTTTTATTAAATTAACTCTATTGAAATTGATGTTTTTAATGTATATCATCCTTACTTTCTTTTGGTGGCTCTGTCCACAGAAAGTAGATGTGTCAGCGTGGTGCTGGCATAACTCTTTCCTCAGTTTTCTCTAGGTATTTTTATGCAGGATCCTTTCTTCCCAAGGCTTTCTCCCTAGGCTCAATGGCTGCCTCATTAAGACCTGTTCCTTGTTAATTTGTTGGGTGGAATGTACTGGCATCACCACCTGAGTCTCCAGCTCTCTCCCTCTACCCAAGACTGTGGTTTTGGGTCATTTATTGTTCCTTTGAATATACATATTTGCTTCCCAGGGGATGACCCTTCATAATCTGCTTGCACATCTATTTTTTTAGATCTCTTCTTGCCATGGACCTTAGGTGAAGAGAGTAAAACTACAAGTGTGACTTACACTGCTTGAGTTTTTCTCTATTAGGTCCTCCCAACTTTCTCAGTTGTCGAAGCAGCCCCCCAGGGTTAGGGTAGTGGGTGAGAATGACTCCATCAAGTCTAATAAATATGTGTTGAGTGTTTGCTTTACTGTAGAGGAGGTACTTGAGGGAGAGGAATTCATGGCCAGGGGGGATGAAGTAATGTGAAGTCTGAGATACTTGTTTGGCAGTGAGGAAAGGCCCTGTATTCTCAGTTGGTTTTCAGATTGGGCTGTACCTTCTCCCATTTATTTAACTTTGCCTTTCACTCTTCTAATGCTGTCCCACTCCTTCTTGTTATTCGACTTGTTCCTTCTGCAACAAGGATTTTGTGTCTTGAGTTCTGCCTCCTCCAAATAGCTGAGCTGCTGTTGGGGAGAGGGAGGAACAGGGAAATACCATCCCAGCATGTGACTTTAGCCTTCAGGCATCACCTGAAAATGCTGTGTAATGCTGGTACCCCTTCCATGCAACAAACTTTAGTTTTAATTGGAATCATAGAATCACAGAATGTTTTGGGTGGAAAGGACCTGAGAGCTCATCTGATTCCTCTGCCATGGACAGGGACACCTTCCATTAGATCAGTTTGCTCATTGTACAACAGGGTGTTGGACACTTCCAGGGATGGGGCAGCCACAGCTTTTCTGGGCAACCTGTGCCAGGACCTCACAGGCCAGGGCATGTCAAGCATCTTGAAATGCACTTCAGTACAGTGGTGAGTGTCCCGGCCTGTCATGCAGGAGACTGGGAGTTCGATTCCCACCAGAGAGGCAGGGGTGCCATTTAAGAGTTGGACTTGAAGATCCTTTTGGTTCCCTTCCAACCCAGAATATTCTGTGATTCTGTAACAAACAAGCTTCTCCCCAGGGCTGGTCTGAATCTATTCTCTGCCCAGAGTGCATTTGGAATTCTCCCCTAGCCAGGTACACTTGGTCTTAAACCACGTCTGGTTTGGTTGAAGTTTTGCTTGATAAGTAGTCCTTGGTAGGTTCAGTGGCTTTGCCTCCATCCTGATAGCGCCATTTCTCAACATTACTTCAGTAAATAAAAATTCAGAGTTAACAACAGTGTTTTCCTGCTCCCTTTTGGTTCATTGCAGAGTCTGTTGTCTCAGGTGGTTCAAGTGGATCCACTAAAAACATGAAAGGCAACAAATGTATGTTTGCACGGACAGCAGTGACACCCAGTGTAAACACTTTGATATTAGTGTAGAACCTTTGGGTGTTGTGGATCAGGGCCAACTATGAAAGACCAGCTGAGGTATGTGAGGTGGATTCTGTCCCTCTGCCTGCTGCACTGTGCACCTTCTGTGAGGAGCCCAGAGCTTGCCTTTCCTGGCTTCATGGGCCAGATGACTGTGTGGATACTTGTTTCTAGGTTGTTTTTTGTTTTCATCAGGAGGAACATGGCTAGACACTAAATGATCACGCGCTGTGCACATGAAAACGTGGTGAACAAAGCAGAGTTCTGCTGTCCTTTTTATGTGCGAGATTTTCTTTTCCTTCTTCCTTGTGGAGGTCTGTAAGACTTGTAAGACCTTTATTTTAAGAGAATAATTTTATGTGGCTTTGACAACTGGACAGATCTTATAGGAAGTGTCCCCTTAAAGCTCAGATCCTTACAAGATCTGATTTTCTTCTTTTGTGCTGAAATAAACTCCGTAATATGGGAAGTTTAAAATCTGACCTGTACTCAGAGCTCCAAAATACTTTTAACAGCCTTTCCTCACTGACCTCAGATGACTGTTTATGGACTGCTATGGCAGCTCTCCACCCACTGAAGCAGGGTAGACGTCTGGGCTGATGTGGAACTTAGTAGGGAACTGGAAGGCAGGGACAGTGGGAATTGGCCTTTTGAGTGCCTGTGCCTCCGTTTAGGCTCCTAAAGCAGGTAACACTGGAATTAAATTCAGAACAGTTGCTAAGTCCAGCCCCATTGCAGTGCTGATCACGTGTGCCGTATGGGCCATTTAAAAGTTGGAAATGCTTGAAAGAAGTTGTTCTTGAAAATGTTATTTAATAAAACACATAGTTAAGAGTTTCCTCACTTAACGTGTCAAATCTCTGGATAGTCTAGACTGGAGGGGACAGTGGGCAGTGCCACTCCAAGCAGTGTGCCCCTGGGGAACAATCCCACAGCCAGTTTTCCTGCCTTTCAGTGTCACCTCTGCCTGTGGGAGTTGCTTTCTCTATATGAAACTATGACAGCATGGGAACCTGTCACCACAGGTTACTGCTTGCACAGGATAGACAGTTTACTCTGCAATCAGTGGAAGGTCTGGATAATTTTTTTTAAATTACATTACATTTTAATGCCACTTTTTAAAATATTGTGTTAAACTTTGTGCCTTGACCTCCTCATGAATCCTGAAGCAGAATGTGTGTTCTTACAATGTGTGTTCTATTTATATCATGTGCAACTCAACGTAGAACCAAAAGAGGAAGGAAATTTATGAAGACTCTATACCACAGAAGAGAGGGGGGTGGGCAGAGTGAGAGGAAGAAAAGCCATTATGTTCTGTTTGTGGCATTTTTCACCTAGCAAACACAAGGCATTGAAATCCATGGTGGGATTGGGCTTTGGTGGTTTCTTTTGGCTCGTTCTTCCCCTCAAGCCCCCGTTTTCTTTCCCAATAGTAGAGATTCAACAGATTGTCTGACTTTTGGGAAGTCATGGGAGGGGAAGCTTGCTGGTGTGATGGAGGTGGTGAGCAAAGTCGCAAACACGCAGCGCGAGCCGTGCATCCTGTTTGGTAACGAGGAAGCACTGCAGCCCTACCAGCAGCTCGCTTTGTTAGCACGGTTGGTCCAGAGGTACAAACACAAAATAGAAGCCCGTCATTTTTGTGCAGGAGCTTGCTTTGGTGTGAGAAACACTTCAGGACTTCACCCGTGCAGTTTATAAAGAATGGTGAAAGAACACAGACCCCTCGGTGTGGATTGTGCTCCCTGTTGAGGATAAAGAAGATGGAGATTTATCCTCCCGTTTTTTCCCTTCTCTTTTGTTAGTACCTCCTAAGCCTGTCCATCTCAAACCTGGGCAGGAAAGAATTCCACCTGCACCATCCCGGCCTTTGCCAGCTGATCCCAAGTCATCGAGGAGCTTGGCACCTGGAGAGGAAGAAATACCAATATCAGCAGGAGTCAACACGCTCATTGAGAAATTTGAAAGCATTAGGTAAATATGGCTTTGGGAGAGCTGCTCCCTTTTCTGCATTTTTAACTTAGAATATAACAACAGAAAATATTAACTGTCATGATCATGTAGAAAGTCCTCTTGAGTTGTTTTCTACTGGAAGTGCAGAACTCCACTGAGGAGGCAGTGTCTTTTTAATAAAAGCTGCATTTCAATGAGTTTTCATTTGTAACATATAGTTGTGCTTAAGGAGCTTAAGACCTTCTGAATTTGATATGGTTCTACCAGAGACAAGTGGCCCAGAGTCTGCCTGTAGTGTGTTCACTTGATGTGGGGATTGCACCATAGGACTTTGATTATTGTAATGTAAAATAACGTAGTTTTCTGTCTAAGATAAAATAAACATCAGATTTTTCTTCTCCGAGGTAGAGGAGGGTTAAATCACAGTGTACTGTGAAACAGCATCAGGTAGAGCAGTGTTTCCTCTGAAACTTTATATATGAGAGACACTAAATTGGATAAAATACATGCATTTTGCTGCAAAACCAGCTCAGTTTACAAATGCATGAAATCTTTCTCTGAAGACCAAATCTGCATGATGGAGCTAAGTAATACTTTGTTTTCCCCAGAAGGTGGAAGGTGTAGACAAAGGCACCACACTGTGCCTTGGACTGTGTTAACATACGAGTGAACCTGGTGTCTTTCAAAGAGAAAAAATACTGCTTTCTCACGCTTCAGTACATCCTCTCTGGCAGAAAATACCTTGCCCCCAAGGCTTGGTTCTTGTGAAGAACGAGACTTCCTGTTTAAACAAGCCCACAACCAAAGGCTTCTGAAACCAAACTGTTCTTCAGGGTAACATGGAGAGCACTAAAGGCCTGGGAGTCTGGTCTGCCATTTCGGTGGAACTTAGGGCTGGGGTGGGGTGCCTTTGTCACGTGTTGTTGGGTGATAGTTGTTATTACCATGTGCCTCCTGGATTTATCAGTGGGGTGCAAGAAATACACCTTGAGTCAAATGACAATCAGACCCTTTCTTTCAGGGTGCTTCTTAAACCCCTTGGTGTTAATATGAATGACTGTGGTGCTTTTCCTTCACCCACAGGCAACCTGTACATATTCTTCAAAGAAACCAATTAAATTTAGCTCTTAAGATGGAACCTGGCCTGGACTCGTCCAAGCAGACAAGCTCATGTGACTGTGACACGGTGACTTCCAGTGGCTCTTCTACAAATGACAAAACTGAGCTGGATGAAGCTGAGCCCGATGTACCATGCAGAATGGATCTAACTAACACAGACATAATGAAAATTAAAGAGCTGAGCACAGGTGATAACAAAAGCCATGAGGACTGTACTGCTGTAACTGTGAGCAAAGAGCCCTCTGGAGAGCTTGGCTCAACTGCAGAACTGAACGGGAACGGCAAAATTCCCAACAGAGACAGTGGCATTGACAGTCCTTCTTGTAGCGTGGCTGGGGAAACATTCCCCAGTGAGGAAGGGGCAGAGCAGAAGAAACCCAGTGTGTCTGGGAACACGGGGGAGATGGAACCTGACAAAAAGGGCACCAAACCTTCCTCTGCTGAGCAGAAGAGAGACTCCACACAGGATGAGGACAGTGACATTGATGAAGGAAGCAGCGAGGAGCAGGAGACAGCAGAAGCACCAAAGTTGGAGTATCTGGATGTAAACAAGGTAAGGACATTTGTTCATTGCTGCTGAGTGCTCTGAAACTAGTTCCTGACTCTAGCAGGAGGTCCCTTGCACTGCTTTCATACATTGTTTGGATTATTTGTGTGGTTGGTTTTACATCAAAGGATCATGACAAGCAGTTACTTCCGTCTTGATGCAGGTCCCAGCTTGTTTCTGACCTAGGTAGTATCTTTTAGAAAGGTTCCCAGTCTTGCTTTATATAAGCTTCAAATAAGACAATCCATCACAGCCAAAGGGAAGCTGTTAGATTTAAATACTTTTGTAGGGAAAGACTCACACCTTGTGTTTATTGTCTGGGTTTGCTTGTTAGAGCATGTTGGGTTCCATCAGTGGGTGATATTTCGAGGGCTGATTGGATAGTGCACCTTGCAGGGTCAGGACCTTGCATCTGAGTAGGACAGACATGATCAGACTCTCATCTCACACAAAATGTACAGTATTTTTGTTACACAAATCTGGTTTTTATTGGTGTAATTACTTCTTGAGTGCAAATAAGTTGTTTTGATGGTAGTTGTCTCAAATTACTCTTCAGGAAACTGTAGCTAGAAGAGATTTTCCCTGATTCCAGAATAATGTAGTCCAGGCGGTTGTGTATTTACTGCAGCTGTGTAAGATCAGTGACAGATTCCTTTGATTATCTTTTTATCAAGACAATTATTTTTAGAAATAATGCTTATAGAATGGGTTGGATTTTTCCAGAAAAAGAAAACAGAATATTGCAGAATACCTACAAAACATTTCACTTTTTCTTTGGTGAGGTTTTTTGTGTTTGGAGTTGTTTATGCGTTTTCCCCCCCTCAGCCATCATGACAATAGAGTTAATATACTTAAAGGATATGATAAGCACCTGCAGCTGATGAAGTGTGGCATCCACACCTCTGCTTGTGCTAATAGGGTTGTTCGGTTCAAATCACCAGATATTTCATGATTCGTGTCTGTTCAGAGCTTGTCCCTAGGGACATGTGGCTGTTACAACACATTCTGTAGCTTCCGGGTCAGCTCAGCTGGTGACTGTAAAAACAGCACAGGGGCACAGGGTGTGCAACAAGTTCTGCCTCTCACAGCGTGACAATTCTGTGTTTATACATACATACACACACTGACATACTTTATTTTATATTCATAATATCTGTTTATGTGCATGTGTTTGAAAGGTTGGCTATTAGTTGCAACACGCCTGCAAGAAATCATAGAATTGTAGCATCTCCTGAGTTGGAAGGAACCCATAACAATCATCAAAGTCCAACTCCTGGAAAATAAAATGCATTAAATTAAAAAATCTTTAATCTGGTAATTAAATTTACAGTTTGGAATATTGTATCAAACCAACTGTGGCAACATGAAGCTTTACTGTATGATTGAGAAGTGCTTTGCTGAGAAATACCAATGTTTTGATGGCTGTTTTTAAGTCTTATTCCTTAGGTTGAATGTCCATATAATATGAAATAATGCTGATAAAACACAGAGTTGTGAGGTGGTGATTCTCTGGAGCAGGGCTGGTATTTTTGAGTGAGGTACCTCTCAGAAAAAACTGGTGTGTTTTGGGTTTTTTTAATCTCTGTCCTGAGGTGCATTTATGTGATGGACTGCAGGTTCTCCCTTGCACTTTGAGTTGATTTCCCCTTCCAAAAGGCAGTTTTTGAGGGTCACCAAGGTACACCAAGTCACCTTTTTTGCACCCTCGTGGAGGTGGAAGGCTGAGAAAGCTGCTGCCTCTTCTGGGAATGTGGTATGTGAAGCCAATTTCTGTGTTAAGTGTCTACATAAAATCACAGAATTGTTAAGGTTGGAAAAGACATCCAAGGTCATGAACCCTGACACTGACAGGGCCACCACTAAACCATGTCCCTAAGCACCACCACCTACATGTTCTTTGAACACTTATGATGTTCAAAGATGGTGACTCTGCCACTTCCCTGGGAAGTCTGTTCCAATGCCTGACCACCCTTCCAGTGAAGAGTTTTTTCTCATATCCAATCTGAACTTCCCCTGGCACAACTTGAGTAATTTTCTGCTCTGATTCTGTTGCAGATTTGGGGCATTGTGGACTCAGTGTTAGGATGAAGGGCCGTAACTTCCAGCAAGGAGAATTGTGATTTGAAGTTGACTTGTTCCATGGTTATCCTTAAGCTGGAATTTCACATCACCCTTGACAAAATTGATAAGTTTCCAGGAAGAAATGTCCCCTGCCCTGTTTGAAGGAGGAGAGGAGAGCTCGGCTGGCTGTAGCTGCCAGTTTGACAGCTGGGGAGACCTCAGCTCCTCCAGAGAGCTCTGTGCTGGGAGCCTCTGTCCTCTCTCCTACCCCTGGTGCCAGGCCCTGCAGCTGCACCTTAGAGGTAACCAGCACTCCTATTAAATATCCAAGTTGTTATAGCAGGAGCAGGAGACATAACAAGTTCAGCTGCAGAGTGATTTAATGATGGATCAGTAACTCCTAAGGTATCAGGGTAAGTGAAGCTCATGAATAAACTTAATTTTCTACTTCAGATATCTCTCCATCCTCCACCTGAGCTTTCACACAGCCCACAGCTGAGGACGGAGCTTTGCTGATATATGACTGGTATTGTTTTATTTAGTCCAGGTTTAGCTCTGCAGGGTGGTGTGGCTTCCCCACCTGTCTTGTGGGAGACCCGGGTTCGATTCCTGCCAGGAGCCAGTGGTGCTGTTTAAGAGTTGAACTCAATGATCCGTGTGGGTCCCTTCCAACTCAGAATATTCTGTGATTTTGTGATTCATTTGGGAGTCTACAGCAGTCTAACAGGGATCACTATTGGCACAAAATTACTGGAATATGTTTTAAAATCTCAGGATTGACTGGGATTTCCTGTTATCTTTTATCAAGATGAAAATGAATGAAGACAGTTTATTAGTTTTGATAATGTCTCAGAAAATGTCAGGAGCTCCAGGAACTGAGGCACATTCACCTTGATGATGATAAAGAAAAGAAGTGACACAGAAGTGAGACCGAGGGGCTGTCAGGCTCTGAAGTCATACACCCAAGACTTCTGCCTTGGAGCACTGGGGCTTCTGGGAGGAGTGACAGTGCTTCAGAGCTTTTTATTTTGGCATTTTTCACTAAGAGTAACATGTGCTCATTTGTAATCACCAAAAAATGCCTTTCTCCATCTGTCGTGCTTCCTCTTGTGTAAATGCAGTAACAATGGAGTCCCTCCTGCCTCTCATGCATCCACTGACACCCAGTCCCATTCTGCCTGTGCATGGCTGGAGTTTCACTTCTGGTTTCATTGGCTGTTGTGTGTTGCAGAATTTGGCCTGTGGTCCTGCAAGACAGACCTTTGGATGAGATTATCTTCATGTATATTCTGAAAAAATGTGCATAGGTCAATGTTTTAGTCATAATGCTGGTTTAGACAGTTCAGATACGTTATCATCTTCATAAGGGGGTTTTTAAGTGTCTTAAGGAAAATGAGATCTGGGTTCAACAAAGACAACCAAGCAGAGGGTATCTTTTCCATATTGTTTTCAGCATTTTTTAGTAGGAAGTGGTCTATAGTCTTTGTGGTTACAGTTCTTTGTAGACTGGTGAGGTTTCAAAGCACAGCCATGGATGATTTTGACCTGTGCTCTGTGCCAGCAGCTGTCTGGCAAGATTTGCTGAAAGGCCCTTGTGATAGAGATGCCAACTGAATATGGTCATGCACACCAGGTGTATGAAAAATGGTTCCTGCAGGATATTCCCCAAGTTGTCTTGCATTGAACCTTGTATGTATTTTAAATTTTCCTTTCCAGTCTGCTTTTTCTGGCAGGCAGGTCAGTCTTTGCCTCCGTGGGTCCCTGGCCCAGCCGTGCCGATGGGTGCCCAGCGGGGTGAGCAGCGATGGCCTCGTGGCCACTTCACTGCACAGATCAGACCAGCATGTGCCTGTCAGTGGGTGTTTGAGGTGCAAATGCATCCCCAGGTGTGAATCTGACCTTCATGAGCAGCTGGTTCTGTTTGTGTTCAGGGTGCTGTTTTCTTTTACTTTAAAGTATTTTTTGACAGTTAGAGCTGGAAATGAATTTTTTAATCTTCCACAAAGAAGTAAAAGGGCTTCAAGCACTGGAGTGAGCTTCTTGTGTTGTGAAGTAAACGCCTCCCTCTTCCCTTTTCCCACCTTCCTTGTCACTATGGCAGCCAATGTGTTCTGTGCAGCCTGTGCAGTTCCAGCCTGGGCCTGCACAGCACAGTCACAGCGTCAGGCAGCAGGAGGAGTGAGCAAGACAACTGGATCAGCAGGGGCA
>WEKX01011678.1:2240-160592 GCA_013390025.1 Pitta sordida
GCACAGTTAAAACATCTCATCTTTAACATTTACTGATGCAAGCTAGATGCCTTGTATCCAGAGGCTGTAAAACATCCCTAACCTGACCATGTCCATACAATCTCATTGCAGCTATGGTGTGCTTATTTATCAGAGATGTCAAAAATTAAAAATCTCATCTTAGCAGTGCTGAAAGTGACACATGAAATAGGGGAAAATAAGAGAAATGACAGAACCTACTGGTTATTAGTTGACAGCCAAGTGCAAAGACACTTACACAAAAATACTTTCTGTAAGAATATACCTCAATACTCAAAATATAAGTTATATTTTTCTTGTCCTTTTCACATAGGCCATAAACGCTGCCAGAAATGCACTTTGTATTTATGAAAAGGCAAGGATAACAAGGCTGTCACTAATAGCAATACACCATAGAAACAATAGGGGGTTGAAAAACTAAAAATGTGTAAGGAAATCACAGTGGAAATGCAGCTGACACAGTAAAGTATATGCTTATTTGTGACTGTGACAATATGGTAACAAAATACAGTACATGATGGCATGACAAGAGGTATCACCTTCTAACTCATGAATAAAACAAGATACAAGGCTAAGTGGCAATATATGTATTATTTTCAAACCTTAAATAAATTCTTGTATCACAATACATTTTTTGGTATTATATACATACACATATACACAAAAACAAGCTGTAGTAGTTTTATTTGCAGAGCAAACATGCACAATATGAAAAGTATCTGCCCTGTATCTTGCCATTTCATAATAAATACTGTTGGTTTTCATCATGATGACAATGGTGATTATCATTATTATTATTATCATCTGCAGAAAATCCAGAAAAACAGAATAGGTTACTGAGGGAGCTGGTGGAAGAGCTCACCCAACAACTTTACATCGTTTACCAGCAGTCCTGGCTAAGGGAAAGGTCCCAGGTCGCCTCAGGCAGATTTCTGCTGTTCTTCAGGTGCTGCACGTCTCTGAGCAGATTTTGTTTTCCCTAGATAGTAATTTAATTTGCTGCCTGGAACTTACAGTGTGTCCAGGGACTCAGATGCCACAGAACAGACTACTGCAGCTTGGTTTCGTGGAATAACAATTCTGATCTACTCATGACAAGCAAGATCACATTTGGAGCACTCAGACCAGTTCTGAGCTTCCCAACACCGGAGAAACCAGAGAGAATTGGGCACAAAGGCATCACAAGCCATGCAATTATAGACCAAGTTTCCCCACTGTTCAGAAAATAATTATTAGAGAAGCAACCTAACTAACATTTTTAACTATGTAAAGGTAGATAGCAGAGTGGATAGACTTATTTTAGAGGTGCAATGTTGAAACAAAAGGTGAGAACAGACAGAAGTTAAAGCAATAATATTCTGATCAGATATTAGGAAAAAACTTTTAAAGGTGGAACAGGTCCCCTAGAGATGCTAAAAGCACAGCTCTGCAGGACCATAAGCAACATAAGGTAAATTGTAAGTCAGAGTGAACTTCAGTGTTGGCTCTGCTTTGTAGGGATCTGTTTTTCTTCTTTCACTGTAGTTTTTAAGCAATGTAAAAGACAAGAATATCACTGAGCATTATATGATTGAGTAATCCACTCAAGTTGCACTGCAAATGTTTATTTGCATCCTGTTGGTTGTTTTTCTTTGTTTTAAATTGTCACACTTTTTCAGACATTTGTGAAAGGAATGCCAGTAGTTATCTATCGATCCTTCCCACACTGTTTCTTGACAGGCTTAAGTAATTTCTCCGCAAACACCCTCAATACCAGAACTACTGACAGGCACTGGTATGAAGCTGTCAAGATTTTATCCCTGCCTAGAAATACTCTTCTCATCAAAGGGTCTATGTCAAAAATTAAAACTTCCAGGTCTCGCTCAGATGACATCTCTCACATAACAACACAACCTCTATTTTGTCAACAAGCTCCTGATAAATTCTATTCTTGATCCCAGGAAAGTCATTTATGGCTAGGTAACAGACACAGTACCTTTCATCCTAGCGCCCTGGCTAGAATGGCAATCCAAGTTTTACTCTACTGGCATTCAATGATCCCCTCTGACTTTGAAAATATAAGAAAGTGCAGAACAAGGTGGTTCATGTTGCTCATATGCAAGTCTGAGGATTACCCCACCTTCTAGGCAGAGAATAGTTTCTCATTAAAGATGTACCATCAAGATGAGCCACAAAATTTATCTTTTTAGTTAAAGACAGGGGGGAAAAAGAGCATTAAGACAGTTAACACAATTTCCAGAGCTGCCTTCTGCAACCAAGGAATACAGTGATAAGCTACAGACTTTGAAATACGTCCATCAATTACTGCAGACATGTAATTCCCTGTCGAGAGAAGTCAGAGTAAGCAGGACAAGCTATTTAGATCAAAAAGAAAGAAGAAAGCACTCTGATTAGGGCTTACATACAAATAGGAATGATCCAGTTTGTCTTATACTTGCCTTACAGGGAAAAAGTGGGGGTAACACTCAGGTAATTCCCTCTAATTAAGTCATGTCATGAGAGTTTAATGGTGTGACTGCTCATCAGGAACTCATTCTGATATGCCAGCTACCAGCAAATTATGAGTTGCCAAACATAATCAAGAGAATGAATTACAAGAGCTATCAGCAGTTTCAAGCTGGATAAGGAAATTTATGTTCACTGCACAGCCACAGCTGAGAGATTCACAGTAAAGTGCAGAAGACTCTAATTAATAAAAGCTGTGGAAATATTAAACAAGTTTTTTGTCCCAACAAGATTATGAATTTCAAATAAAAAATATTCTAATCATTCATTCTGAGCGAATCTTAAAGTTTTTTAAATAGTCATATATTCTTTTCACATACTGTTCACTACTCCAGTATCTAGAGTATTGAACATAAAAATTCAGGTCCTATAAGTGGTCTATTATTAATAAGTTTCTACTGGACAACAAAGAGTAATACTTCAGGTTTTTGATAGCAAGCATTAATACATCAAGAAAGGGCTACTTTTGATAACAGGAGAACTGGAGACAGAATTCCAGGAATTTTCTCCTGCAGAGATTTCCTGAAATATTACCAGCATCTTAAGATATCTGTAAGATGTTTCACCCTCCACTCAGATACTTTCTATTGATAATATTTTCATTCAGTTGTGTCTCATTGTATCAGCTACAAGTTTGATCATCTTAAATGCCCACTGTAGAACAACCAAAGAGAACTAAGTTCAAGCCTTGGAATGAATTTTCTTTACTCAGCAAAAAGATTTTATGTAGCCTGCCATGATGCCACTAACGCAGGGTGCAAATATTCAATGTGGGTAAGCATTGATATTCATGAAGGTTAACTGACTGATTGAAGAATCATCTGTATCAGCCAGCAGGGAATACTCAGGTAGGAATCTGTCAATCCATCTCATCTGATTCTCAGTGAGACACATCCTAATTGGAGTATCAGTGAGAATTACTGAATACCCTAGTGGCTAGAATTCTTACCAGAGAGACATCAGTTCCAAGTTCTAATCACGTATTTGTAGAAATGTTAAATATTTTGAAAGAAACAAAGTTATTCCCTCTCTTAAGAAGAACCTCTAGCCAATAAACTAAAGGTACACTTTCTCACTCAATGTCAACAATTACTTAATTATCCCAAGAAATATAAAGGCTTCAAAAAGAAGGATTTAGAGACTCCCACTGCAGAATGCTTCCAGCTAAGTGGTTAGGGCATTTTCTTCTACATTCATCTCTAGCTTTACCAATGGTTTTATAACCAAAGAATGCTTTAATCCAAATAAAATGGAATGGTATCTGTACTCCCATATTTGATTAAATATCAGATATGTTCAGTGGCTCTGCACCAAAGGATCTGTGAGCTAGCTAATGCACAGATTGCACCTATGCTGACAAAAAGGCTATACTTAGCAAGTAAATTCATCTGGAATTTACAAGATGGACTGAGTATTTAATAGGTACAATCAAAACGCTGGTAATTCTATGCATATCTGGTCTCAAAGTAGTTTGAGTTAACAGCTAAGCATAGACTTTCAGAGGTTTACATTTTGAGTTCACAGTACGAAAGTATTCATTTTGCTCTACTTCCCTCCTGGGTCAGATGAGTACTAAAGACATAAAATGGGAGTATGTGACAAGATTTGTGGCACAGAACCAGGCAGATGGCAGAAAGACTAGGAAAGACCTGTTTATAGGCAGTATTCCTAATTCATCAGCTCACTAATCACCATTCCCTGGACCTCAAAAAAATCCAGCAAAATCAGACATAGCAAAGTACATGACTGGACAAGAGGCATTAATAACTACATGGCTCAGGCAGGGGCAGTCCCAAACGCAAGGGAAAGTGGTTCTGGATTTCTCCCAGGCCTCTGAAAAGTGGCCAAGCTGTGCACACTGTGAAATATTAAGATATTTCTATTCTTTTCCAGATACCTCTACACTCCCTTGCTCTTCCTGGTCTAATAGCTCATCAGACTTGGCAGGTAATCAATCAGACTAAGAGCAAAAATGAAATGCAAAAAAGGTGAAAGCATTTACCAAACCTCTGAATTTCCAACAGTGCTCATT
This sequence comes from Pitta sordida, assembly GCA_013390025.1. Taxonomy (NCBI): domain Eukaryota; kingdom Metazoa; phylum Chordata; class Aves; order Passeriformes; family Pittidae; genus Pitta; species Pitta sordida. The sequence continues at coordinate 6,796 of WEKX01011678.1, forward strand.
TTAATTCATAGTCATTTGATCATTATTGACTGTAGAATACTCCAGTGAGCCAGAAGATTCCCTATTACCAGCTGTGATACCTTTAACACCTACCCATTCACATGACACCCTGACAGCATTCTGTAATTTATATGTTCCCATTCACCATTTCTTTGCAGTGTTTTAATACACAGGCTCTCTCCAAGTCACAGTAGAAACAAAATTGCTGTCACAGTTCAATAGCACTGATGTCCTCCAGTCATTGGTACTTCTAATGAAATATAGGAAATAAATAGTATGAAAAGTAGAAATGTTGGGGAAAAAATAACATGCTACCCCTACACTCATAATTTTCCTGTAATATTTACAGAAATTTTCCAGTGTTTTGGAATACCAGAACATTTTGCTGGATCTTCTGCCCTGGATAATATGAAAAAAGTTCTGAGTTATTTTTCTTTTTATTTGTCTTCTGTTAAATTCCGTTCCTCACCAAAAACTAAGGATAAAAAACTGCAAACCATTTACTCTGCTCAATGTTTGCAAAAAAGCTTATGAGCTAGCAGCATAGACATCTTTATGGTTAATAAAATGACAGATACTTTGAAATACAATTCAAAATATTATAAAGTGCAACAGGCCAAAGGACTTGAAAGTCAAAAATGTGCTTCCACTGAAAATAAAGTCCAATTGAGATATAGCTGCAATTACAGCTACATTTATCTGAAACCAGGCATGGTGAATCCCATGATTATTGTCCCTGTCATACATTAGATAAATGACACTTCAAATATATACCATTAATTTATTAATTTCAATGATTATTTTCATTCCCCAGTCATTAGTCTACATTTATTAGAGAGGAAGTTTAGTTACAAAAAGATGTTGAATAAAGAAATAGCTACTTCAAAAGCAGTTGAATCAGGGTTTAAATCAGATTATGCAGATTTTATGTTAGAACTACATTATTACCTTTACAATTCCACAAGAGTAAATAAGGCTCATTATTACAATTGTACCCTACACTTTGTAATGTGCAATTTCACTGCTGTGCCTTATATGAATTATCACTGGAGGTATATTAGCATTACAAAATTTGCCATCACAAGAAGTACCATAAAAGATCAACGATTTAATTTACAGGTAAGAAATCAATTCAAATGGTATAGATTGTTTCATCCAAGAAACTGAACTGCAAATGAACATTCTCTGAAAATTATTAATTCCAAACAAGATCTTGTTGAGTTACTACTTTCCATCTTCAAACTAAAATCCAGAGGCCTGAAACAATTTCTTCATGCCTCTCTAATTCTTTTTTGTTTTTTTTCCAGTGTAGAGATAAAATCTCTTCTTTAGTAAAGATGAGGAAAGCCTATGAATTTCCTCTGTATAAACCCCATGGCCACAGACTCACCTCACTAGGGATTGCTGATATCCTATTACTGTGATCTTTTGAACAGAGAAAAAGATGGTAATTTCAGGAAACCATCTGTTTTCCTATGATAAACCTTGTTTTCTCCATGAAGCTGGAATTGAAAACTTAACTCTGGTAAATTACTCTATAAATATTGCAGTAATAAGTGATGTGATTCCTTTAGCTTTCATATATCTATCTGTATATATATATCATTACTGTTTAACATTTTAGGGGGTTTGCTGTTAAGCAAAAGGAAGTGGGAAATTAAGCATATTCCAAGTGTGAATATCTCCCAAGACTTCTAGAAGTATAATTGCTAACACATCTGTGCATCACAGAGTACCATAATCAGAATATAAACCAGTTATTCTTCTAAAATTTTGGGTGTAGTCTTTTCTGAACATAAAAAGCAGTATATTTTATAGGAAATTATGTACTCAAAGGAGAAATTTACTCAATTAACGTACTTCCATGGGGAAAAAACCACCATTCAGCCTTATCCTAAGTCCAATCAAACTACTTTTGACTTGCTATGAAGATATCATTTCCACATTGAACATGTAATTCCATGTGTTTTTCTACTGCTCACATTTTCTGTAGATAAACCTCCCAGGTAATCACATAAGAATGCCTTGAAATAATCACTGAACATCAAGGGCACCTTAGATAGAAAAGGCAGAATGGAATTACCTAAATTAAAATATTAGCATGGGACAGATTTTCTGCTATAGTTGAAGATAAACTTCATTCAATTCTTTCACAGTATTTAATTTATCTTTGGTTTACTGTTCAATCTCAAGTAAAATATTATTCTTCACCACCTTTTTTTTATTCGGCATCCCCAGACAGATGACGGTTGAAGAAATCTTAGTTTCATTAACACATCTTACAGCTTTTGTCAATGCCATAATCTTCTTTCTATTTCATTATAATCATCAAGCAACAAAATTTTCCGGTGGAAAATTTAGTCTTTGGATGGAGCAGAATCAGTGTAAATAAAGTCAGCAAACAAAACTGCTAATCTGTAGTTAAATGAAGGTATTTGAAAATAAAAATTATTAGTAGTAAAAGGTACCAGAAAGGTCATAAACATTGGGGAACTGATGATTACACACCCCTAGGAAAAAATTTGTTCTGCAAACGTCCAAGCAGCTGTGGTCTGGGGCCCAGTAAAGATGATGTGTAGAAAGTGCTCCCAACTATGCTGAGGAAAGAGAAGTATCACACAAAACAATCTGAGTCTCTCTTTATGAATATTGCTACCTTCTTGGCCGGAATCCTCCAGTACAGAGGCTACACTTATTGAAAATTGCAATAATACATCTGCTACCCAGACCAGTCTCCCAGCAGTGGGTAAGTCAGACCTCAGGAGGGATCCTGAACATTTTGAAGAAACGTAAGAGTAGTTCCTGCCACTTGCCAGCATTTTTACACAAGAGAAGGAAGTCTCACTCGGTGAGGGCTGGCAAACCCCCAGAGTTAACACCTGTCAACAAAACACAAGGCTGCAACTCATAATCCCCAACTGCCTGCATCTGTGTCATGGCCAAGAGTATCTTGAAGAGAAAAACAATTGCACTGTATGCTTGTGTCCTTGGATGAACTTGATGCTCTTAGAAGTTTTTTTTCCCCAACATAAACAATTCTGTGATTCTTGTCTAAAAATGAAGTGAGAAACTTCTGAGTCCTGAGTTTACACAGTATAAGCCAAATGTTCAGGTAAATGACTCCAAGTCATAAAGAACTTGTTTTGAGGAGGTTTCTCTAAGAAAAGAAAACTTCTTTTCCCCATGTTTAAACTCCTGCTGACTCTAAAGTTTTCATCTTGAGCTTATAGGGGTTTGTTTTGGTTTGGGGTTTTCTGTTGTTTTGGTTTGGGTTAGGTTTTTCTAGTTTTAAAAACAACTTCAAAAATGTACAATAGAAATTCCTATTTTCTTAATGGAAAACAAACATTTCTCTCTGGAAAACAACCAACTTTCACAGACACTCCTGGATGTAGCAATGCATTGCTGCTAGAGCATCAGCAAAAGTCCAACACAACAGAAACCAATAGAATATGCCGGGAAGACTCAGATAATTGCAACAGAATAGCAGCTGCAAAGTTCAACCTGTAAATTAGGCTGCTCTGAGGAAAGGGGCTGCTCTTTATTGCTCCTCGCTGTGCTGTACGAGACTCATTCAGTGAGAAGCTGGGATCTGAAGGAAGGAGAAACATTTCAGAGATCAGGACAGAACAGAGAATTGTCAAATGCTTTCCTATTCCTTGAGCTTCTGGGAACAAGAAGCTGCTGAAGTACTTTCACAACACAGGAAAACAGAAACTTTTACAAGGTGTATCTTGTCAAAGCCCCTGCCATGTGGCCAAGTAAGAAATACCAAAAGAAGAAACCAACATTACCAGAACAAAGCACGTAGGGCTTTGTAGCTCCTGTTATGTTTTCTCCACCCAGGTTCCACACACAACTGCATGATCATGGTGCTCTGCAAATTTGATTTCATGAAGGCAGGCAGCATCCCCTGCTTCAGAAAGAAACCTCCTAGAAATTTCATTTTAAAGGATTCTCAGATACAGTGATGACACTGAAGTCACTAATGAAATAATCATCAGGCAACTCAACAAATCCATAATAAGCTCACAACCTAAATGGTGTGGGTGGATCCATCCCTTTTCCTGCTTGCAGTGAAGGGAAACATCAGAACAGAAAAAAACTACAGAGAACAGGAAAGGATGATCAAAGTTAAGGAAAAGCTCCCACACATAAAGAAACAGAATACGTCACACTCAGGCCTGCAAAATAGTACAGCCATGATTCTTTAAGCTTCTAGAAAATTATATAAACATAAAAAACATACTGATATATATTGGGGAGTGAGGTGTAGTTACTGCCAGAAAAGTCCCCTGAAACTTTCAGAATATGTTGCAGTCTAGTTACATTTGGTAACAATTGGGACAAATTTAAATTTAAGACCAGCAGATTTCTTACATCTTTAGCTCATTTCTATAATAACACAGATTTAAGAAGCAAATACCTTTACATTTCTAAGAACTGTAGAACAACAATGAACTAAATGAGAAGGAAGTTGTATTATCGTACATTTAACATAGTTGAATGTATTCAGATCTTTTTCCTGGCAGAAAAGTGAAGTATCCATGAAAGTACAGTAGCAGTTGGCCATTGCACACACCAGTATCTAATTTCTCTAAGGAAAAAACACTAACAAAAATGTGCTTTTCTGTATTTCCTTACAAACTATTCCAAATTATTTTACAAAATAAATGGGAATACCACTGCAAGGGAATAACAGAGACGAACAAAACAGATGTTATGAGTCAGATCCTCAGTTTGAATAAATCAACATATTGAATAAAGCCAAAAAATAATTTGTACCATTTAATAATCACGTCTCCATATCAAAGATATTACTCCATGAAGCTCCTAAATGCCAAAACAAGTAAAGAGAGCTAAACAAAGGGACATCCAAGCAAGTACCAACCAAAGACTTCAAGGCAGCTCAGTCCCTGCCCAGTACAGCTCAGCAGCAGCCTGGGCTCATTAGTCCTCCCGCGGTGCTGCTTCCCAGACCTCTGGCTCTTCTTTGAAAGGATGTGCTTCCAGCAGACCAACGCAGCGCTGCTCCTGCAGGCAGACCCGGGATTTCTGGCACAATAATGAAAAACCTTGAGTGTTGGGGTGGTTTGACCCTTACAAGACACTTTTCAGGACTTTTCAGTCTTATATAATTGACTTCTTTTGACGTTTTGAGTGTTAACAGGCCTCCTGTGGGCTCCCTTCTGCTTTGCCTGTAACCAAAGGGACAGAAAAGAAAGGACCAGGCAACTTTATTCGCTTTTGGACCTGGAAGATCTTTCTCTGGTCCTGTCATCTTAGTCATTTGTGAAAACCCTCATGATTCACTTGTGAGTAATAGTCACATTGATAAGTTTCTCCTGTGAAATGCTGGAAATCAAATCCAGAAAATGCAATGTGTAATGTGAGATACGATGTCACCTGCTGTCACTCAGAGTCTAAAGATATTCTCAATTATCAATGGCATAAACATTTGTGTGTTATTCAAACAAACTAGAAGGAAAGAATACAGCACATACCTTTCATCAGCAATACCATTTTTGTCTGACAGTGTATTTATTTTAACTGTCAAATTACAATATTTGTCAAAACATATCTCCTTTCTATCTCCATATGGCAAGATAAATCTTCACATTCTCACTTGGATGTCATGACTGCTCCAAAGTTTTACACTGAATATTTTTAAAGTGTAGAGCAACCTTTGAAGTAATGCATTGCTTTACTAATAAAATAACAAGAAAAAAATATCCCTCATTATCATTAATTTTCACATAAACTCTTCTGTGACAATATGATTATGGCAAGAAATGGTCTCTTCACCTATAATTAAATACCATAAATATATCTGTACCTGTCATAAGAGTAAAGGGACAAGATTTAAAGAGTGTGAGGGGGCAAATTACCACCTAATTAAATGGGCGATTTAAGTCCTAGTTACAAAAATCGAAAGAATATGGAAACCTCTGTCTCAATTCTTCTAATAAATATTTAGAAATTGTGATTTAAGTGAGAACTGTTTGGTTTTTTCCATTTGCTATAAATGCAAAGTGGGTGCCTAACCACATCCTTCAATATTGAAAACCAATCTGTCTCTTAGCAGGTTTGCCATAGCTCTCAAAGCACTAGAAATGAAAATTGCCCAGTGAAATGTGAAACAAAGGTTTTCACCAATATAATTGGTGTGAAAAAAATAATAAAGATCTGAATGAGAAAATATATTTTACAGCCTTCAAGCTTCCTCAAGTTTAGAGATGGACAGGAACTGTATGACCATAAAGTTCACGGGAATATTTTGGGTTTTTAATTAGCTAAACCCAAGTAATTGCACAAAAAATAGATCTTGATCAACAACTGACTGATATACCATTACTCAACTCTGTCCTCTGCAGTCCACAACTGTGGTGTCATCTATCTCATGTTTTGGAACTCCAGAGAAATCCTATTCCACCTTACGTTTACATCGGAAAGCTGAGAGTTTGGGAACCCCACTTTACACCAAGATATGCTCACATGATTATCTGTTCCTGAGAATACAACTCAGGAGTCTGAGCACAAAGTGTTAGTGTTCAAAACTCAGAAGAAACATGTCTTCCCGGTACACACATAATCGCATAAGGACTTCACATCCCTAATAACTTACCTGTAACAGGGTGTAATTAAGTCCTGTGTGGGAGTTTGGCCTGACTATACACAAATTGCCAATGGAGAAGGGAGCTGATCTGCCTGGCTTGAAAATGGAGTAGATAAGGAGCTCTCAGACTGGTGTCACTCTTACATGAGATGGTAATAAGTCGTTACGGTGTTAAAAATAAATTTATGTCCTTTAAAAAATAGCTGGAGTAAAGAAAATGTCAATAGATAAAGTTAATCTGAGCCTGTGAAAGACATCAGCAAAAAAAAGAAAGGCTGAATAAACCCACAGAAGCAAAATCATTTTTATATCAAATCCAAAGTCACACAGAGTGTTTTTAACCAGCAGGACTACAACTTCAGTATGACAGCTGGAAGCTGAATAATAAGTTCATGCAACTTTTTATTCTATCTGCTTTACACTTCTTTCAAGTTTATAGTCACAATATAACCTCCCCTGAAATGACCTCACAATTCATTATCTGAAGTCTTGATTAGGTAATGCTACCAAAAGACAGGATTATGTATTTTATCTACTCCTGGGCACAGTATTAGAGATATCATAAGAGAGGAATTCTGAAAAAAAATGTAGTTTTTAAATTAGGATCTTATCAGTTATCAATTATTTTTCTTAACTTACAAATTTATATGCCATGTTTTTTTAATAAGAGAACATCAGTTTCCAACAGCTCATGGTATATTTGTCCTATAACTGCAGACTTAAAGCACACAAATTCTGCACAACGCCTAATTCAGTTGGTCATAACAGCTTCACGAAATGTTCTAAAAATATTACCTAGCTATTTAATATTCTAATAGATGATCATCCCATATGTCTGAACCACATGAAAAACTCAAAAAGCAAAAGACTAATCCTACTTTCACAGACTGTGAACTGCACCCCCTCCCACTAATCACACTAATCAAACATTATTTTAGTTCACATATCTGAGGAACTTCATACCAATTCACCTACTCCAAGTCTTCAATGTCACTTTCTGGACATAGACCAGCAGTTTAAAGAATATTCCATGTCCCTACACACCAAATTCTTGGCCCTAAAAGGCAAACTTTGAGCTAAAACCTGAAATTACGTCTCATCACAAACAGCTTTTTGATTTTTCTCAGCCTTGAGGAGTTCACTTATTCTATAAGTGAAGAATTCATGATCCCTTTCACACAAATATTGAGATATTTGAAAATACTCAAGTGTGGCTCAAGATATTTTAGAAATTTATTCTGTTAATTCTCTCCCAGCCTTATTAATAATTAACTTCCATTATAATACAAAACCTCTCAATTTAAGAGTAAAATGACCCACCACTGGAGGGTAATTTTCAGCCCAATGACACTGTGATAGGAGAGGTACTAATCATAATCTCAACTTCAATCTTAAGATCCATCAGAAAACAAGGCAAAGGTCTAGAAAACTAAATGCTTAACTTGGGTTCAGGATACCTTCCAAAAACAAAGTCACTTTTTCTTTTATACCACAAGGAATGAAGAATGCATTCATTTTACCCTTTGTTAGTTTGTTCCATATGTTTATCACCCTCAAAACTATTTCAAAAACCAAAATTTCCCATTTGAATGCATCTTTCTTTGCAGAATTAAAAAGCCCATTAGACTTAAGCATTTATTTCATCAAGTTTCTCATGCACCATAGTAATGTTTCATTTCAATCTGCTTCCTGATGAGCATAAGAAACAGAGATCTTAAAATCTCTCTAATACACATCATCCTACAGTTTAATTCACAATTAATTCCTTGCACACCATGACCATGAAATACTTTGCAGATTCATCAGGTTTTGGAATAATCTATTCCACATCATGAGACTTCCTGAATTATTCAATCATAGGCACAGACCCAAACCTTTCTGAATGGGCTCTCCTCTGTATGCAATTCAGAACACCATATCATCATGCTGTAACCAATATGTTTAATTCTTATCATCTCTAAATAGCAAATTTAATAAGCAGACTTTCTACACTTACTCAAAAAAAATCATTGATAGAAATAAAAACACAAGACTTTACATGAATGCCTTCAGAAACTCACGAGAAATCCATTCAATTATATTTCCTAAAACTACTCCTTACAACAAAAACTTAATTTGCACCTTTTGAAATCCTCTTAGGAAATGATTCACTGACTCTTAAACATGTTATAGCATTCTTAATCATATTTACAAAAAGTATTAATTGCATTTACAAAATTATACATTAACTTTTTTTAAATTAAACTCACTTTACCACAAATCACGCTCATAAAACTTCTTAGAGTCAATCAATTTGAAAACAAGCCTAGAAAAATAAAACTTGCTGAGGGATGTACAAGGGAAGCGGAGTTTCTAATTGATTTTGCAATCCAGATGTGGGGAATGAGAGTAATACAGAAGTAGAAAGCTGTGGGTAGGAATAGGAGTCCAAAAGCCATAAAATCATGATTCAGATCTGCATTTCAATACTCTGCCACCCATAACTTGAAAGAATGAAAGTAGCACTTTATCATGGTCATTTAAAAGGACCTGTAAAAATAAACTCAATATTTCATTAATGCAAACATGATTTACTGAATGGACATTGAAGTTTCTTTATTCCATCAGGCCAACCACGTAGTAAGTTCCTATCGGGAACAATAGATAATCTTGTTTAGCAGGGAATAATTTTCAAAAAACAAGAACAAATCCACTATATTCTTTGAGTTTTTCTAGAATTACTTGAATCTTTCAGAGTGAATTCATTTAGTAATATTTGGAGATTTAATATCTGGCTTCCAATGTTATTCAATAACACAAAATGGCTGGTATCATCTTCTATATGCAACTGCATAATGGATCAAAGAGAATGCCTTACAATTACTGTGATAGTCAGAAATAAACAAGTATGAAAACAATTATTTCCCTCTAGAGTGGATAACAATTCCACTTTAACAGTCATGAGCAAAGTAATTTGTGAAGTTTATTAAGATTATGGTTTTACAGGCTTTAATTTATTGAGGCAAAACCTCATTTATACAGAAACATTAGGACATACTACTGTCTCATTTTATATCAAATATTCTTCCCGGAATAAATTTTTCACATAATTACTTCAAATAAATGAGGTGTTTACAGTCAATGAGCTGATTCCCTTTAATCTGTTTCTGAAACAATACATACTTATGGAAAAATAGCTTAAGTTATTTCAAACTGCATATTAACTCTATAGTGAAGCACATGAAGTGGCCCTTCTAAAAAAATCCTTTGACTTGACTAAATGTATCCCTATCTAATGTAAACAATTCCTTTTTTAGCTATGCCATGGTTAGGTCTCAAGTTGCTAACTCACTTCTCAGATTCTTAGACATACAACAGCTATCAGATCAAATTGTTAAATTATTGAGAAAATGCTTTTTAAATGCACTTTTAGTGGCTTGGACCAGATTTACTGTGAGCAATAAAGAACAGGCTGGTCTCGTCTTAATGCCTGAAGATTTATAAAGGCAAAGGGAGTGAAACATCCCATTGAATTCAACTGGACTCAGCTAATTTTCAGTAATTCCATAAACCAATCCCTTTTTTTTATCTACTGACTGTGTCTGGTGGCAGATACATATATTCATAACACACTCACATCCTGGAGGACATACATAAATCTGCGTAAATCTGGTAATGTAATGTGATTTACATAAATGCCTCCACTTCAGTTCTAAAGCTCTGCAAAACCATTCTCAAGGGTTGGGTTGTTTTGAGTTCCGGTAGTTACTAATTTTTTTCCTCTCTCCTTTTATTTTCCCTTTTTTTAAAGAAAACTCAAATGCATTTTACTAAGGATGAGAACATGAGATTGAAAGAAAGGAAACGAATGTCACAAACTCTCAGTAAATTCAGTGCATGGAAGATTAGTGAAAATTCCAATTAAATTGCTTTCTGGCCTCTTGTTCTGCTACTACTGCTTCACATTACTGCTTTTCAATGGATTATTGACTCCTCTTAAGCAAACAAATACTGAAAATTTGTATATGTTACTCCCTTCGGAAGTCAGTATTGAAGAATTTAATATAAACCTTGTTCTCCTCAACAAGACAAATCTCGTCTGGTAAAAGCCAGCTGTGTTGGAAGCACAGACCTGGGGAGTTTATCACCATGGAGATGAGTCTTCCTTTCATAACTGACATGTGCGTGTACACACGTGCACTGTGGGAGAGGTTGTTACTCCAGAGAGATTAGGGTAAGAGCAAAAGTGATTGTCAGAGTGCCTCTACTTCCCAATGAAATAAAATTTAATTGAAATATTATTTGGAATGACATTCTGTAAGAGTTGATTAGAGAAATCTTATATCCTTTCCAAATATTTTTCTTTAATAAAGAATGATGTAAGGCAGTAAAATCTTCATTACCAGGATGATTTTTGATTTTTCCTCTTATTTCTAACTAGGAAACCCATATAGGTTTCTGTCCACTCTCAGATATTTTTTGGTACAATGAATTGAACCAATGCAGTACTTGGATAAGAAGAAATACATTTGATATGGGAGATGCACAAATTTTTTTGTTCAACCCCAAACTTCAACAAGGTCAAAACATATAATAAAGTTTAAATTTATACTTATACATTCTATTTTCAAACTTAGAAAATAATAGCATTTCAAATCTCTATGTACTTTACTTACAATACAGGGATATTTGTAGCACCACCAGCCATACCACATAATTAATTGCAATATTTAAAGGAAAGAAACTTATCTGAAAGCATAGCCTTGATACTGTGTGAGACTTTATTCTCTTGAATAGTTGGTCAGTTATTATTCATGTCCTTTCTTACTGAGCCCAAATAATGATCATGTAAAGATAATTAGATTGTTATGTATTTTTATTGGTATATTGGTTAATTTCTTAAAAATCTCAGCAAGGGTGAACAAAGCTATGCTGGTCCAGCAGGTGGTAAAGATCAAAAGTGAAGCAAATCAAAGAGGATGTACAATAGTTGCAGGCGCTGTTCTATCAGCTCATTTATGATATGATAGTTGAGGTCTTAACTATCAGTTTCATTAGATGTTACTATTCCTTGGTGTAGACAGCTTTGAAGTGAAAACTCCCTTGATGTATAGCCTTGGAAATAGGAGTTCTCATCTAACAGAAAACACCTCCTCCCCTATGACAAGCCTATGCTTCTGGTTATATTTCTTCCTTTAAAAGATCTAATTTTGAAAACAGAAATTATCATAGTGTATCATTACTGTGCTTGCCTCTAACAAGTTTCCAAAAGTCTTTTCTTCTCTCTGTTCACCATTATGTACAGAACACTCTTCACAAGCCTCTGTTTTTCACAGGGCCATCCTTTGTTACAGACAGACAAAGTAAAGCTTTTTTTACAATAATCTTGCTGAGCCTTTGTATTCCTCAAATTCCTTTTACATAAGTTGTACACCTGAAATGCACCACCAATTAAACCAATGCCATGGACACCATAAGATTGTAGCTCTTAGAGTGATTATATTTGGTGATTGATTATGTTTGGTGACTGTCACATTCTGCTCCTAGGGAGGAAATATGCAAGTTTAAGGAACTAAATCCAGGAGTCCAGTCCTTCTTGTGAGTAACTGAGAGGCACAAATTATGATTCTGTCCTGGATCACCCTCTAGAGCAGCCTCTGTGTACACAGCAATGGTAGAACCCACATTGGTTAAGCAGGTAACACAGACAGTCGTTTTTCATTCACAAAGGTGTCAAAATAACGACTACAGGAGCTGGGATTGTTCAGTCTGGAGAAGAGGAGGNAACTTCCCATGGCTGAAATACAGAAGAGGAAGCGTTTACTGTGCTCACCAGGGTATCCCTCGTGGCACAGCAACAGCACATCAGGGGCCAGAGGAGAAAACACACCATAGCATGTCAACCTCACTCCTGCTTTGGCACAGAAATAGTCACCTGAAGGGCCATGGCTGGTGTTCTGTTCATTGCAGGAAGAAAAACAAGTACTAGTGCCCTGTGACTTGTCACTAAGGGCAGGGAATATGGAATAGAGGCAGCACAGCTCTTACTCAGGAGCCAGCTTGAGTGCATGGCAGGGATTTAGCTGCTCAAAGAGAGGAAACAGCTTATTGCTCACTGATATGGAATGTTAAAGCAGAAAAGTACTAGGACTTCTTTGTTCTTCCCAAGATAATAGAATTACCCATGAAACTCAGGGCAGTTTCTAAAATTACATTTCAGTCCTGTGTAATCTTAAGATTAATTAACTTCTGTGTTCCTTCATTTCTCCTCTGTGTATAATACTGGTTTATTGACATGTAAATTTGGGGGTGTGGGGGAAGAAATTCTCAGATGTTCAATATCCTTTGCAGTAGAGAAGTAAAGGAGAGGTCATGCAGTAATTCAATGCAAGGGAGTCACAAACTAATATATTTTCCATACACGTTTCCAGAACTCTGCTTAAATGACTTCTGCACATATAAGAAAAGCAAATCCAAATGAATGCCAACCATAAATTGCCTTTTTCCTCTACCTTGTCTTCCGAAACACAGGAAGATCATTTCTAATGAAACTTGCCCTTTCTCATTTGAACAAATTAGTCTGCAAGCAAAACTAAGATGTCTTTTCCTATGTCCCTCCCACACAGCACACAGAAAATGTCTATCATTTTGGTTCAAAAGCAAGTGGTTTGGTTTAACTCAAAACCCTTTTCCCTCCCTCAGTGTGTACATTTACAGTTCTCCATCAAACCCCTATTTAGTTGTTTGATGTGTTACTATAGATAATTTTAATGTGCAGAATTTCTTTGAACTATTCCTTCTTTGTGCTGATCAGAGATTTCTTTTTTGTTTCAGTTATCAGAGTATTGCTACCTTATTAGTTTCTAACAGCCAATTTCTATCACCTGCAAGGAAGAAATGAAGAAACAATGAATGCATACTGAAAATACCAGCACTGGTAGAAAACATAATTCCATGTAGTCATGACATAAGGTGATCTGAGAAATCAAAACATGATTTAAGTCTCATATCTTCATACTTGAGTTTTATTTAACCCTAAAAAGAAAAAAGCCATAAAAACTAATACCATCTAGAGAATATGCAGAATGGATTAAAACATCTTAAAGCATTTCTCCACTTTTAAATAGGGATCTACAACATATTCCATCCTAATCTATGTATACACATATTAAAGTACTGCAAATCTCAGTGAAATGGTGTGGCCTGCACTGGCAAATATCTAAGCCCAGTGCCTTTCCAAACTGCATTAGCCATCCAAGTTACACCAGAATTTCACGACAAACAGTGCTGTGACATGCACACAAATCATGATCCATGTTGCAGTCAATGTTATGGTGACACAATGCACTGCATGTCTCAGAGTGAGAGACCTGTTTGTTCTTGTAGAGTTAAAAATATTAGAGTACAATACCTATATACACTAAACCTAGAGGAGAGGAGTTATTTGACTGTAAAGGACAAGTCACAACGAAGGCAAAGATGCTCACAGATCTCTGTGTTGGCACCTCTCAAATACAGTCCTTACAGCGTCTTTCAGCCACAATATCCTTCATTTAAAAGTAGGTGTTTCTGACTTTCAGGGTGATGCAAAACCATACTGTTTATCTTTTCTGCATGTCATGATGTGTCTAGTGTTATAATGTATTTTTTCCCCTGCTCTACTTGTGAGCTAACTCTCCAAAATAATGCAAAGCTCTATTTGTCTGTGAATTACATCACAGGAAAAATATCCTTTGAGAGCTACAGAGTGTTTAAAGTGGGCAAGTACTGAAGAACTACCATATAAGCCATGAAAACTTAATACTTTCCTTTAATCCAAGGCTCTAGTTATATCCAAGATATAGTTCTATCCTATTTCTAGCAGATAATTTCCAACTGAGCATACTTGTCATCTTGTACACTTGTATTGGCAGCACACCCCTTAATGCACAGCTAACCACAGATGGCAGCACTCCAGCTTCAGATGTAAGATTGAGATATAACATATAAATAAATCTTCCAGTACCCTAAAGCAGAGCTGTGAAAACTTGTTAGTGCTACTTTATGTATTTAGCTTGAAAGGCAATGCCACTCCAAATAAGAATGCAGGGAAGGACAACATAATTGTACATGGGAGCAACAAGTGTTTCTGTATATGATTTACCTCTGCATTTAATCTCAATGATACCAACCTCTACTTTCTCACCATCCATCAGTAAAAACATTATGATTCATAGATTTAAAATGAAATTTTTCAAACAAGATATGTGCAGTTTTTCTCTTTAAGGACATTTAGTATCAAAAGAATGACTCAGTGTCTCCAACACCAACAGAAAAGGAATAAAAATCAGAGTATCCTATCTAAATATCCAAAACTGAGATGAGTTATTTCAATACAAAGGACAAAGCCATAATGTTCTGGGAACACTGAACTATTTCATTTCGATAAAAGAACCAAAACATTGTCCTTTAATGTAAAATTCAATTAGATTCCTATATAAGGCTCCCTTCAGAACTCTGAAGATAAGATTTCCATCTGCTCTTATAGTTATGTTACTTATGTTATACTTATTCTGTTATGTAAGGCAGAAAAACAAGGATGGGTCATGACATGGTTGTGAAGTCCCAAGTGCATGGACCAAGGGAAACACTGTACCCGTCTTTAAAAAGGGTAGAAAGGAGGACCCTGGGAACTACCAACCTCTCAGTCTTACCTGAGAGAGCGGAGACGCCCTGGCACAGTTTGCCCGGAGCTGGATGGAGCTTTCAGCAACCTGGTCTGACAGAAGGTGCCCCTGCCCATGGCAGGGGATTTGGAACAAGATCTTTAAAGTCCCTGCCAATTCAAGCTTTTTTATGATTTTATATTACAATACTTTATCACATCAATTGAAAAATGTGTCTGGACAAACAATTTCAAATGTACCAACAAAGACCAAAAACAAGTACTACAAAGATTTAGAAGTGAAAACTCCATACAACAGAAATCTGCCAAACCACCTGAAATATTCTGTCTTCCTTCTACTTTCTCCCACCAGTACCACCTGGGTGACAAGCAGAGGTTCATTTCCTGGGGGATTTTCTTAAAATTAAATAAATATGCCAATTTCCTCTCTCAATTTATTTGTTTTTTAAAGAGAGTTGAGCATTCACATCATCAAAACTATGAGCTATTAGAGAGAAATTGAGATCCTAGGAGTCTTACTTAAGAACCACCAGTTGTCAAGCACATATCCAGGTTACCAGAATACTAATTAAGCTGAAGACAAATCTGAGAGATTTGTATTCCAAGCAATTTGCCAAGTGTAATATACCTGGTCTTGCATGTTCAACAGTAAAAGGCAGCAATATGTAAAAATTAAGCATAAATAGGAAACTTGGTCAGAAAACCTTGCTCTGAGTTGAAAATTCAACATATGCATTTAACAGCATGAATAAAATACAGATTTTATACCTTTAAAAATATTTTCTTGATATATAAGAAGTAATTAGTTTAGTCTCATTGTCATGGAGCTTTTCCACAATGTCATTCAGTAAAGATTCTACCCTGCAGACACAGCCATTGTCTTACCACAGCCTCTTTTGCACTTGTGGTTAATTCTGGGGGATTGAGAATGTGTTAGTTACACTGCTGTTAATTTATTCTTCCTATTTAGTTGGATCATAGATCAGCATCACTGGTGTCCTGCCAGACAGTAGGAGAGCAACAATATCTGGCAACTGAAAAGATTTAAAATAATTGGTGGCAATATACCAGCTCCAAAATGACTGAAGGTCTGGCTCCTGTTCAGTTGTCAACTGAAATGTTATCTTAATTATAGGGTTTGGGCTTTTCTCTGAGCATGGCAGGATTTTTTTTTCCTCCTTTTTCTGTACAGCCACTGAATCCCAACTGCTACAAGATTACCTTCTCGTATCTTAATACTCCAGTCAACACTGTCATAGAGAAGCTGCCGCTTGAGAAAAAGGAATATAGAAAGGATGATTTCCAGAGGTAAACAACATAATGAGCTTCAATTCTGCAAGAAATACAGAGAATGTTCCCATGAACTGAAAATGTTGGTGTTCTCTCTTCTCTGTGCCTCATTTCAGTAATCAGCCCTTAACAAAATTAAGCAACGATCGTACACAGTTGAGTTTCATGCATCAAATGACACACTGCACTGATCCAGGTACTTCATTCGAATTTCCCCGTCTCAGTCTGCGACACCAGTCTTGTATCACTGCCATCTTGCTCATATCTACAGACACGTTCAAGGTTCCCACCATGTGCACAGCACAATCAGAGGAGACGGAAGGCAGGAATTTTCAAAATGTTAATACATTCATGTGAGGATTTCAAACAGACCTTCTGTGCTTACTGATGCATATTTCCTGTAAGTTAAACTGTAAGGAATTCATGAAGGAAACATATAGGCCTATCACTCAGCTTTGTATCCTCTGTGAAAAATCGTGCCTCTTGTTAGTAGGACTAGCAGAGCTGGGGGATTTCAGATGTTTCTAGTGCTTCCCTTTAGTTATTCTGAAGATTTGGCTTATCCTTCAGGATGGAATAACCTTCTTAGCAGGGCAAACATTGTAAATGATTTCCATCTAACCTGTGTTAACATCAAAGAAACATACCTAACTAAGCTCCTCTATGTTAGGGATAGAGTGGGTGAAGGCAGGCAGGACTGAAATTAGCAAAGCAGGCTTCTCAGTAGAGAAGGATTAAAGAGAGTTCCAGTTACAAGAACTTAGTCAAAATCATGAATGAAAGTACTAATAAAAAACACATTGTTATTTTATTCTATAAATCATGGATACTCACTAGAACTACAAATCCCAAAAGGTCTTGCCAAACCAACTTTGTATAAATTATGAACCAAACAACTTGACTTTCTGCTTAGAAATTGAAAAAGTACAAAAAAATATTGGTTCTCTGAGACTGAATAGAACCACTATAATTTTATTATTGGATCAACAGGATAAAGATATATAAATCAACTATAAGCACTGCTTTAGAAAGAGATGGTGAGTTGGACTAGATGATCCTTGTGGGTCCCTTCCAACTCTTAATTTTCTGTGTGATTCTGTGTGTGCGATTTAATGATTTCAGGCGATATAGAACCTTGGTAAATTGCTCTTAATGACTGTTAAAGATTTGGTCCCTATTTGCTACTTGAATTTGTCTGGACATTGAAGAAGTGAACAAGTCAGAATACCTCAATTCTGATTTCTTTTTAGAGCAGAATACATACTATAGAACGGTAAAAAATATTTATCATTCCTTTGGAATGACAATTAGTTTAATCAGCACAAGAAACAAATTGTCAGTGATTTCCTATATTCTGTACAACAACACTAATCTCAGCAGCACTGACTGTTCAATTGATAATGAATCACCTATTCAGCCTAAATTAATCTTCCCCACAGAAAATCTGAGTAATAACTTCTCCACTAATGTACACATGGCACCATTTGGTCAATCCACATTGTCTCTTCATGGTCCACTTCTCTCTAGTAGACTTCATGGAATTACTAGTTCTTGTTTCTGCACGAGGTTAAATCTGGAACTTGAAAGGTTCACAAACAATCGCAAAGGAAAGTAACAGTGAGGAGAAGCAGCAGTAGTAATAAAATTAGTTCCTTGTACACTGCTGGCTTTACAAGGTACACCTTCATTTGAACACCACTACACTTGGCCTCATGGCCTTTCCATATCTCAGAAAAGCACACCTAAACAATGCCTTTTAAAAGAACCATAATGTTTTTATTAACAGAGCTACAATTTCAATTGAGGATTACTTCTCCCTCATCTTACAGCCACTGACATTCATTTATGCATATATATAATGCTGATAGTCAATGGAGCTCTATAAAGTCATGTCATATCACATAAAATGATTTCACCAAACGACACAGTGTATCAACTATAGTGTGTTGGAATGCCTTCTTGCAAAATGCTACATTTTCAGTATGTCCAGAGGCAAAAAGAAAGCAAATTAGTTTACCTGAGGGGAAGCAGTCTCTGTGCTCCACTGCCAAAATTGTAAGCAGTCATGCACATTTATGAAATACATTTTTCCAGTTTCACCCTTCTTGGGGGTAAAAAAATAAGTTAACAAAACTGCCAGCTTCTACTGCCTGCAAAAATTTCTATTTTCAAACTTCAATTCATGTTATCTTTTCAGTTTGTGGAGTAAGGACCTCCTATCACACAAGGGTAAGTAACGTCCAAGTACATCACATTGCATGGTAGCATGTAACCCAGAGTTAAGAAATGCAAACTAAATTTCATGTCACATACCTGACTGCAAAAGCTACAGTTTCTTTCGGGTGGGAAGTCCAGACTATGAATTTAACAGTTGAATTCATAAAGACAGAGGAATGTTTAATACCTTTAGTACCTGAAAATCTTGTAAGAATACAATCCTCTAAGGATGGTCTTCACAGTAATACATAACAATTCCACACAGGGACACTTACTTGCAGTTTACCTCCTCCCTCCATACATATGGCACAGCTCATGTTAAAGCACTAGGAAGGAGACCTGGTAAATAGGGCATCCCATGCCTTAGATGATAAAGGACAGGCGTCCTCAGGGACCAGCCTACAGGTCCAGGTCCCTGCACAGGTACAGCAGCCCCAGTCTGTGTGGAGCTGACCTTAGGGAATCTCCCCTCACTGTCAACCTTACTTTATTTCAAGGAAGAACACATCGACTACTCCCACAAGGCAGGCTGGTACCCAACCTTTTAATCTTTATTTATACAAGTCTCACATTAAACATATGGAAATGGAAGGAAAAAACCCACACATACGTGCTAGAGGTCTGCTGTGTTATGAACATTCTAAAGGACTCCCTCTCCAGCAGCCAGAGGCTTTCTGTAGAAAATCTTTTACATGTTATGTCTCATAAAACTACATAGATATCTAAATTACACAGACCTAGTAGGACTTGGGAAGACTATGGTTAAATCATAGCAAAACCACCAGAAACTGGAAAATTAAAGAACTGAGGAAATACTGCTAAATATCCCTCTGCAGTGAAATGTGGCCAGAATTCATTTACAAGCCAGGTACCTATTTTGATCTCCACAGAGAAAAAAATCTAGTATACACGTGTGGTCAATACAGGCATTCACTCAAGTAAAACTTAATTTTACAGATGAGAAATGGCAAGGGGAAAGAGTGTTTTGCTAGAGGAAAAATTATACATTCTTTTAGCTGAAAAAGAAATTAATTATTTGGAACATTACAGTCCAAAAAAAAGTACTTTTTACCCTTAATTTCACTTGAAATGCATTGTGTGTCCTCCCTTCATACTTGGAAGGAGCCCCAATTGCTTTGAAGTTCATCAGCCTAATGAAGAATTCCACACGGCTCAGGCAACTGCTGCATACTTAGCAGCTCTTAAAAAGGAGAAGAATTTATAAACTTATAAGGATGGTTATTCAGACACAAATATAAATCCACTTACTAGCTCTGCTGCTGACATGACTCACTGGAGTCTCAGCACTAGATTTAAACGTAACCTGGAAAGGTATTACTAAATCCTCTCTTTTGATTCACGGCAGCAATGAACATGATATATCTATAGCAAAAGCAAAACTACAGCTTTCACCAAAGCTCTATAATGTGGGCATCAGGTGTGTGCAATTACTGCACCATCTGAATGCATGAAGGATTTCAGCAAAACTCCAGCACCCAGAATAAATTACTTAACTTTTTAAATGATGTACCAATGTTTTAATATCCAATAAGACATTTACTGTATTATATTTCTAGCCTTATACAGGATATAATCTTCCATTGAATTCCATAGGCTTGGACAAAGTCCTATGACTGAACAATGAGCAAAAGTGACATTTTCTATTGATACTGAACCATACTGTGCATAATATTTCATCCCAGTCTTTACTCATGATCTGTAAACCAGTTACTCCCTTACATTCTAGATTTCATTTTCTAACCACAAAGTGCAAGAAACCCTCATTTACACCACCAGGATGTCCTAATGTCATGAATTTGGATCCCCTGAGGGGAAGGAGAAGCATCATGTCTGCAAGCTGAATACCTTCATAAAGCACTTGTGCTGTCTGCATATCCGCTAACATTTACATTTTCGTTGCTTGGTTTTCTTGTGTTCCTAATTACATTGTAGCTAAATTTCTTAAGAGAAAAATAATTTGCAAGAAATGTACCACTCAGTAAAAAGGGCAAAAATGAAGCTGGAAAAGTCTGGGTTTTTTTCAGCATAAACCAAAGAATAATTATGCAAGACATGTTGCCACCATACTGCTTCATCATCTGTGTGCCAACATAGAGGGTTTCTATTCCTCCTGGATGGAGGTACCCTGGTCAATCTGGGCTGTACCAGCATGGTAGGTTTGGAGCTGCCCATTAAATTTGAATGCAAATATAATAAACAGAAAGTCAGAAATGAAGTATTTATAGATATAAACCATTCAGATTGAATTAGCTCACAAGACTGGATCAGACATTTCTAAAACCACTCCTACGGTCTCCCAGATAAAGTGCATTAGACAACAATACAAACTTAGTGCAATATAAGCTTTCCACTAAAAATTAAACATAAACCAAATATTTTCAAAATAACCTCAGCTCCTTTCCTTCAATCTTCAGTGGTTATTCTAACTATTACAATAAAATTTTCTAACATTTAGGTACTGCATGAAAGAATAAGGGAACGAGTTCTAACTTGCATGTATTGTCCCATAGATTAAAATTTCTTTCTTATTTGTATGTGCAAGCACAGATATGCTCTAAGAATACATAACACTAATGATGCTGCTAAACAGCAAAGTCAACTGACGGAATCTTTTAACAAATCTGTAGGACTTTTTTTTTTAAGTTTGCCTTGGCCTTCTCCTCAATTTAAATGTTAAACATGTAATGCAAGGCACAGCATTCCACAGATGCCACCATGTAAAACAACCAGAGGAAATAAAAGGGGAGGAGAAAACAAGGAAATTAAATTTTACTTACACAGATAAATAGATGGCAAATATGACCATGAAGGCACATTAGCAGAAAGCAAAAGCACAGGGAATCAAAAGTAAAGAACACCATCTGGGTATCCTGGATGGTGTGAAGGTTCCATCCCCTTCGTCCAGCTGGCAGAGGGCTGGGACATGGTAGAGCTAGCACTGTTAATGTATTTGAGGAACTTGGCCAGCTCTGTGCTGCCCAGAAATCTGCATGTCTGGCTGCAGAAGGATTGAGGCCACTGGCACTTGATGTGGTAAAAATGCAGTTTCTGTGATTCAAGATCACTTTCCTATCACTTCAATCAGCATCAGGACAAGGCCTGAAGTTAACTGGCTCAACATACTCTATCATCTTGAATTAATTTCTTTGAAATGATCACTTCTTTTTAGGACTAACTTCATAAAGGAGTAGATTGAAAGAAAACACAAGAATAAAATCTCCATATTTACTAGTGCAAAGGAATTCTAAAGCCCTTCTCTGTGTCCATTATATAGAGTAGATGTAAGTGAATTAAAGTAGTGCAGAGGGAATTTACACTGGACATTGCCACATTTTCTAACATTTAGGGCAGTGAACATTGATACAAATGGCCTCGGGACACCACGCGATACCCATCATTACAAGTTTTCACTAACAGCTTGGGAAACTTCAGAAGGAAAGCTTTAGATACAGTTGATTCTGATGCAGGAAATGATGGAATGGTTGGAATAGCACAATCTCTCAGAACCCCTTCTGTCTCAGATATTGTGTCTTCATAGGGTGAAAAAAAAATTGTGATGGCTATTGGGTGAGATGACTAAATTTTCTATAGCATAACACAAAAACAATGTATGGTATGGATGTCAGTTTCAGCATTTTTAATTTAAGTTATAACACATCTGTCTTCATCCTTCAGTAAATTTTTTCTGTTCTGCTTCTTAATTATCTCTTAGAATAATTACCATGTCATGGCTTGCAGTCTTTCCTCAGTTGTAATCACTGCTAATTTGTCTGAGAAAAAGACAGCAAGTTCAAATTTTGCAACAATCTGAGAACTACGATGACTGCCTCCAGAGAAAACAGCAGCATAGGAAGTAGAGGTCTTTCATCTGAAGTGATTCTTACACTTTCAAATTGGCCACAGTTAAACTGTAAGCATTCCAAACATGATAATACACTCCCAGAAAAATCATGGCCCCGCCTGAGCATTTTGCCAATTCAAGAATGGTGCTGTTGCTATATGCAGCTGCCAGGGCTGAAGTAGGCAATGCTGTGTTCAAACGCTTTTTGTATCTATTTTTCTGTGCTGTCCCCTGTCCCAGGAATTAGATCACAGTCACATCCCCGGGAATAAATAGGCAAAGCAGTAGGTCTTTGTACTCAACCTGTGCTGACCAAGATCAAACTAGTTCAAAACCAGAAGGAAAAATTTCTTCGTTGTGCAGTACGTGACTGTTTACAGCAGACACAGGTAAGCCAAGAGGAGCTTCCTTTCTGACACTGACATACATGTTGTAAAAACTGTACCATTCTGTACATTATATTTTATAGCACTTTTCTATAGCCAAATAAAAGGTATATGTGACTAGAAGATGCAAAAAAAAAAATACTGAGAAAATTTGTAACTTGATAAAACATTCCTGAAATATAATGCACATAATTGAACCCAATAATAATTGAACCCAAATCACCTTCCACAGAGAATATAAGGAATATTGTCAAATTATATACCTCTTGGTATAATCAGGAACTATAATTCCAGCGATAATATCATACAACTTTCACCATTTAAAAATTATTTGGTGCCAAATAGCATTGAAATTTTTTTCAAAACCTTAGTTTAATATAGATGTTAATATGCAAGGTATGTTGTCACCCTTTAACAAACTTCCAGGCTGAGATTGTCAAGAATGTGAAAGATCAAACAGAGGTTAGTGCAAATTTCAGGCTGTCAAGAACTCTGACAGAGAATAAAGAGCAAAATCTGCAAACCATTTTAATTTGACATTAATGAGGGCTTTTACCTTAGAAAGGACCAAAGTATGCAAGATTTATGCTGCAAGTTGCAGCAGTAAGGTATTTAAGGCCAGATACAGAAAATGTAGGTTTTTAGGTACATCTGGTACTCACAGACCCTTATAAATGCATGAATCATGTGACACCATGAAAGGAAGTGGCTCGTGACAAGACAATACTGAATGGAAAGACTTCTATGCACAATTCCAATGCACAAGTTTCATGACATCATTGTTTTTACAGAAAAATCTAACAATGATAATTCTACAGAAAGTCATGGAGGACTCTTGTCATCTGAAGACTAATCTTACTTTGGCAGTTATACCGTATTCTAACTAAATAACATCTATTTGTTTATTCCCAATAATGCCAAAGTCCCTTCAGTTAGCTTTGATTCTTTTCCTGTGATCAAGTAAAAATCCTACACTGTAGAAAGGACTTTATGTAGTAGAGATTTTCATCTTAGAACTGTTTCTAGATTTCCACTTTAAGACAGCACAGTCAGCTCAAGATATCACTGGCACCAAGCCACTGAGAGGTATTGAAACCTCCTATGGGCTCCTTTGGCACCAGGACAGAACACAGTGGTTTGGTTTGATAACCTGTTCTTAGTGCAAAAATGTGTAAAGGAGGTGCTTTAAGTGTTATAATTTACAAAAAGGTTCTAAGCAGCTAATTCAAATAAGTTCAGGATTATAAAATTTATCTCACCCAAGGTTGAAACGGTAAAACGAGCAATAGCTCATAAAGTAATAGTAGTGTTGGAATCCATTCATTCCCCAATGACCTTCTGTTGGCATTGAACTTCAGTTGGCACTGAAATGCAGAAGAGAACCAGCAGTGCTTACTGATGAAATACATAATGAATGCAACCTGCTTTTTGGAATATTTTTTATCCTGTGGAAATGTTCTGATTCCTTGATACTTCATTAATTCCGTTGCTTCTCTGTTAGTGGGGGAAAAATCCTAATTTTTAATAATTTGAGCAGCTTTTTGTATTACATTTATAGCATGCTTAAAGTTTAAAAAATGATCAAGATCCTGATATAAATTCTGTAACCATTAAGCTGTTAACATCCAAAAAACTAATTTAAAACTGCAGAACTCATTTTGACCTGCAACACAGTGAGCCTATTATTAATAGATAAAAATTATGCCTTGAAAAAACTTCATCTGTTTTGTAGCCTACTGTATCCGAAATTGACTGCATTAACATCTTGTATTTGAAGACTAAGATTTGAGTGGTGCATGCTCATCTACTGCCTTGGGTCATTAGAGTTTTTAAAAAATTAATTACATTTTTTAAAAAATTGTTTTCTTTTACTGATATAATGAAACAGGGATAAAGATGACCTAATATTCTAGCCAGAGGGCTCTTTTAATGCTTAGAAGATGAAAAGCACACAGATGACAGAAATAGAAAATACGGCTTTTAGTACTGCCATGACACATACTGGATATATGACTATGAACTTTTTTTAGAAGGCAAAGAATTTGGTAAAATAAATTTGGGGTTCAGCTATGTGAGTTTCACTAGAAACATCCTTATTATTTTTAGGAATAGAAAAACATTTGAAAGCTTTGAAAATTAAGATATCTGCTATTGAACAGGAATATATTCTTAATTTCTATAGACTTGAATTGGTGTCCATTAATTCAGAAGGGCCTACCAGGCTCCCTTTCCAGATACTGAACGAAATCTGGTTGGCAGTACAGTTCATCATATGCCAGAGAAAAACAAAAGGATTTAACTTCAGTGTTTTTACCAAATTTGGGTTAACATGCTTGTAGTGAAAACATATACTGATTTGAAATGTTGCATCATTAAGGTTGTACATAACCACACAGAGCTCTGACTTCAAGTAATGTAAAGCTAAGAGACACATCAATCTGTTTACTCATTCCTTAGGCAGTCCATGAACAGCAAAAGGTAATAGTTCAGCTCACAGTGTTCATTTTTGTTGCCTAATTTCTATTTCTATTAGAATAGAGAACAGCTTTGTGAGCTGAACATAGATATGAACACTTGAAGCTTTCAGTCTTGTGCTAATTTTACCTTAATAGTTTAGAATTTAGCTGCTGGTCATGGTCTGTCATATAATCAACTAAGGAAACTGAAATTTAAAACTAGATACTGCTTTTTAGCATGGAACAGGGCTATCCATCCTAGTAGAGTCAAATGGAAACGTCCAGAATGATATAGAGGGCAAACGTCTTTAAAAAGGCAGTCATGTAACTCCCACAGTCTGAATAATTGTCTGTAAAGTTAAAT
The DNA here is from genome assembly GCA_013390025.1 of Pitta sordida. Lineage (NCBI taxonomy): Eukaryota > Metazoa > Chordata > Aves > Passeriformes > Pittidae > Pitta > Pitta sordida. The sequence goes on from WEKX01011678.1 coordinate 32,631, forward strand.
ACATTTTCATAAAATATTTTTTTTAATGATACCACTGAGAAATTAATAGTTTTATAACTTCAGTGGTGTTCAGAGACAGCTGTGTGTGTGATCTTGCCCCTTTATGAAAACTATCAACATAATTTGACACAAAAAAGGAAATCCAGAAGACAATTAAAACATTCTGGCCCTTTCTAATGTATGCCTACTCATTGTGGAGTGGGTATTTCTGTATTTAAGGAAATCAAACACTCTTGTATCAAGAAAGCACCACTCAAGTTTCTGAAAAATCAGATCTGAGTAGTACGGACAGGGTGAGTCCCTCTCCTTCATCATCTTCTGTAAGTTATACATAGTCCACATCTAAAACTAACCTGTGTCGTGGGGTTCACTTCTGATCCCACTTTGTCTCTACATTTGTAGGTCCAGCTCACACCCTGTTTGGTAGGCCTAAGGGCACAGGTAATTGGTTTTTTAATTATAAACCACTTGTCTGGAATATTTTCCTGGAAATACCTAAATTCCTCATTGTCCTTTAGAAAACCTGTACCTATTGAAGCTACTTCTCTGTGGACCATCTTCATGAAATCCATAAGCCTTTGAACAATACCATGCTACCACACTGTTTTCTTTTCACTCTGCATCAAAAAATAGTGGCATACAATTATTTTTCTTTCAACAACATGAACATCCATTTATATTGTTAGTAAATTTGGTCTGTGGCACTTCTTATCAGTTTCACTTTCCTGTATGTCAAACATCTGACATTAAGATTTGAAATTGGAATAAACAATCTACATTTTCCATTTTAATGTAATTTGCTGTGAACTAGAATGGAACTCACATCCTTTTCTTATACAGTTCACAAAAAACTCAAGATGGTCGCTGACTGCTGACCTTCACCCAGCGGTGACAAAGTGGTCAACTCATTTAAACAGAACGCTCTAGTTTTCTAGTCATGTTTTACTTACCTTTTAAGTTATTATTTAAACACAAACTTGTGATGAATACTAGGATTCCTCATTTTTTAAAGACTGAAGACATCGATTTTACCATGTGTACTTTTTAATAGTAGGATATTACTAAAAGAACACAATAAAACTTCTGTTTTACTTGTAAGAGTTAATGTTTCATTTAAATACAAGATCCATTTGAAGAGTAGGAAAGATCATGATATTAAAATGTTTATGTTAATGTATTCTGCCTGATAACCTTGTTTATAGTATTTGTTTACAGTTCAACAGCATCATTAGCAGTAGACAAACATCATAAAGTGATAGTAACATTTGAGTGTTTTAGCACAAATAAAAGGTTTCACACTACACTGAATTTATATTAAAGTCTCTCAAGGATTTCTAGAAGAGCCTACACACAGTTAGAAAAGGCAGAGTAAGTCCTAGATTAGCTCTAGGAATTCTGTGCCTTCCCCTTCCTGATGCATTACACCAATAAACTGATTGCATAATTATGCTGGTGCCAAAGCTACCATTGTCTTTATTCAACTTTTCCTTTTACAAAGCAGGTGCAGTCTTATGCACGTAGATAGAAAGTAAAAGCAGAATACTTTTTAGAAACTATCAGTTCTTATGCACCAAAGCCACTCCTGAAAAACCAGTCCTGTAATAGCCGAAACATGATAATTAGTATAATCTAAAAGCTAAGTGGCAGGAAGAGTTCAATAGGCTTTACCTCTTAATAAAAAACTCATTAGCTGTTTGGCTTCTATTATGTTATTGTCACAGTTCCTGTCTTAACAAGTCATTGTTCTTCCTCTGTCTTCTCTGGGCTACTCTCACCTCTGTGAGACCTCAACATAAACGATGCAGTGACAGTACACATGCTTTTTGTACCAAATTGAATCTTTCCTGGTGAAATATTATACCACTTGTATGCAACACTGGAGATGTTTCCCAGGAGCTACAGTATTATTTATTCACAAACTGGACCATTTGACCAATAGGCAACATCAGAGTGATTCTGGGGCACTTACATTGCCGCAATAAAAACCTGCTCCCATAATTTATCATAAAGTCTGGTTAATCAGTCTTTTAAAGGAAAAGTCAGAATAAAGTCATTGTCACACCAGACCCTGTCTCAGCTCCCTGCCACACTCTTGGTGCTGCCATATTCCTCTGCAGTGCAAGATTTGAGGAAACAGCTACTAATGTAGTTCTTCAAAGGAGCTTAAATCTTCTTAAAATTAAAAGCCAATTAGCTAACACCTACCACAAAGATGATTTTGATGAAAAAGCAACACATTCAAATGTAAAACAAAGTTTGAGAACTTGATGATCAGGAATAGACCATCAACCTGAAAGAAATTGCTAGTGGAAAAAAAAGACAAGATACTTCTGCTACACACAGTCATATCACTTTGTTGGGCTTTTTTGTCCCTCACTTTTTAGTTTCTTTCTATGCTTCTGATTTAGAAAGAAATGTTGCAGCCTCAAATACACACCAAAAATCCATCTATAGACTACTGTAAACATTTGCTATGATTCAAAGGGAATTAAGAATACTTAAAAAGTCTATTTTGATCTTATGACTATAATGTTATACCAAATCTGCACGAGTTATGCTTCTATTGGAATAATTACCCTGTAATAGTGAGTTAAATGACAAAATATCTACTGGAAAAAGAATGCTGATACTAGGCAATATTTACTCTAGAAAAATCACTTCATGTTACTTACTGAGCCCCAACTAGCCACTTGTTCTCCCCTTAATGCAGTCAAAAAGAATTTGAAGACAAAAGTTGTTATACAACCAACTGCTCAGAAACTGTACTGTTATTGACCTAAAATCCTTTAAGCCTATCAGTCAAATCAGGTCTGCAAAAGAGATAAAAATAGTAAATAATTCTTATTTTATAAAAAGCTGAATCAGAGAAGTCATTCTGGCTTCAGCCAGCTGGTATATGCAGGTCTTGACACGTAGGCAGTGAATGCATTAAAATGAATGTGTTCAATATTCTCTGCTGATGCAGTGATTGCAGGATTTGAGAGTGAAGAAGGCAGGGCCAAAATTACTTAATTATAGATTTTTTACACATGACTTAAGTTTTCTGTATCATCAGCTAATATGAGGAAGATACAAATTCAAATCATTGGCTTGAGAGCATGAAATTATATAACAGTAAAGTAAAATATTTCAGGATTGAATATGTTTGAAAAACAACTTGCTGCATAACAGCTTAACGTAGAATTTCAGGCTCAAGAAATGTTAAGGCTCTATGAAGAAAGGAAGAACCTCAGAAACATGCTATGTCATGAGAAGAATCCAAATTCCAAAAATGAGGGTCACAAACACATTAAGAACAGCCTCTATTATCAAAATCTCTGGAAAATACAAATACCATTGAATACCTAAAGGACCACTTTCTTCCAAAACAAAGGTCACTTCATTTTAGGGGGAAAATATTTTAAAAATTCAAATAATAGAAATTATGAGATGAACAATATTTTTTTCCAGAGCTCTGAGGACGATTTGTGGAATGTAGAATGTAGAAGCTTTTATTTTCAATTTTGTGCTTCAGATCAGATCTTCTGGCCTAACACAGCAAAGAGAGACAATAAAACAAAGGACAAAAGTTTCAACATGTCCACCTCAATACTTCAACTTCGTGGGACACACAGAGTCAGGCCCTCAAATTAGCTTGTAGAACTGAAATTTCATGCAACTGTGTTTAGCTCTATATTAAGCAGATTAACACTATGAAGACATAACTAAATTAATATTGTATGCCACCATATAAGGGACTATCCCAGTGAAATGTCTTACTCATCTACTTATATTTAGATGTTCTACTCCTCATGAACCATATGTCATTTTGAACACATCACATGCAGGCTGTATGTTATTTGTATGTCATTTCTTTGCATTTAATTTGTAGCCTTTATGCACATGAGTTGTCTATACAAGCATCTAAGGAGGAGTGAGGAATGTAGACCCTGTACAATCCAGACTCCAACAAGAAATCACCAGGGCAACAGCCTCTGCTTGCATCCTTCAGTGTAGCATTTTCCCTGGAATGAAGGGATACAGCATAATTTATCTGACTCAAAGGTATTTATATCTGCTCATTACCCACAAGAGGCTACATCCTGCTTTTACTACAGAAAATAATGGAAGATAAAACATAGTCACCAAGGAGAAAATAAAACTGCAGATTTTGGGTTTGTGTTAATAAAATACCAAATAAGGAAGTAGGATACATAAAGGAAACTATTTTCGAGTTCTTAGAAATATTTCATATTGTACATGATGATTTCTACCCTGAATGATTTAATGTGGTTTGATCTGTACCTATGAATTCCTAAGATGAACAAAAATACTGACTTGCAGATTAACTGTGGGCATAGTTAATGATTTCAGAAAATGAATGTCATGGAATTTATCCATTTTCAAGCTATTCAGTAAAAATTCAAGTAATTTTTCTCTTTAAACAATAACCTGTGAGCTAATATTTTCCTTCTGCTCTTAATTACTCTACATCATAGTTTGGGATAGTTATAAACACTAAACAATCCTTAATTTTCACCAGTTATCCACCTCTTGTTGTCACTTTCTTTTTCCACTGTATGAAAACATCTTTCTTTACAATTATTTTCATGATGCTTATTTTACTTGTAACACAATTTTTTTTACAATCTTCTAATGTATTTGCAAAAATATCTCCAAAAATTTAAACCAGTATCAAAGCAATAACTAGGTTTTTTGGAAGTACATATTTAACTTTTTAGTTATTATCAGTATCCCTTAACATTATTCCTTCTGATTCAGGTCATCACACTGCTGCTCTCTGCTGTTTGTAGGAAGAATCCACAAGAAATTATTACAGATAAGGCATTTACTTGGGGGTCGACAACATGCATGTATTCACTTGGAATTTTTTCAATTCTCATTTTCTTTCTTATGAGAAAGATTTTTAACTGGCAAGAAAAACACATAATTGCAAATACCACGAGTTACCAAACATAGGAAGAGTCAGAACAATTTGCAAAGCAGTTGCACTCCCACTTGAATATTGTGCAGACTGTTATACGTCCTTGAGTATTTTCACCTTTAGTCCCTAGTTCTTTACTTCTGTTTTATCAAAAGCAGATAAATTCAATCAACAATCTCTTCAGTATAGATCATGAACAGAGAACTAGGTCCAAATTTCCACACCAGATCCCCAAAATTATCTCTACATGGTCTTACTTCAGAAAAGTTCAAAGAAATTTGCACTTAACAGTAGTTTTCATATTTTCCATCATGACAGGGCAAGTAATGAAGCATTAAGAGATACTTTTCTTGGAAAAACACTATTAGTAGAAAAATTTTAAGCATAAGAAATCCCTAAATAGCTCGAAGTTTTAAAAATAGAAGATGCAAACTCCTACCATTCTTGCAAGATTTTTAAAACAGTTCATTTTAAGTCATGAGAAGGAATCCTTGTCAATCAGTGACCCAACACACAGAGGTCTAGTTGTGTGAACATGTGTATTAGGTGCAGGTTCAAAACTTTTACACATACAGCAACATTTGTGTAAGAACATTGGCTTAGTTTATAATCAGAAAAACAATGCAACTGAAAACTTGAAATTTTACAGAAATTTGACTTAGATATTCCCCATTCTTATGGTTTTATTCTCCTGAGACTCAAATTTAGCCATCTCTTTTTCTCACGTAATTTATCATTTCACTTCTACGGTACCACCTATAGCCTCCTGAATCAAACCCTCAGAATTCTGAAAATCTGACTGTGATGCCTAATTACATGTGCCCACCAAACAGAAGCACATTTGAAACTGAAGTTGCGAATCTATTTTTGCCTGAGTAGATCAGAGATGTTCTCTCTCATAGTTAGACTGGAAACAGCCTATTTAGGCTTTGGCCTATTGCTCAAAAAATGTCTTCATCCGTTTTATTTAGGATGCTGCTTCTGTTCCAGCTATTGATACATTGGAAAAAGGGGCCTCTATAAATGTCTGAAAAAGTATTCATGAAAAAAACTCAAATACAATTTTTTCTGCATTCTGAGTTGACAATAGAAGCTGGATTTCCCCCAACACATGGATGTGATTAGTCAGTCTGCCAGGTGCTCATGGCTACAAGCAATAAACAAAACTGTCTTAATTACAATTTAACATAAATTAGGATTAGCATACCTAGGAAGGCTTAGTGGGTTATCAGCAGTGTGCATTTTACCTAAGCTAGCATTTTGTGTACCCTGAGTCACACTGTTCCATTATCTCCTAACATAGGTTGACTACTGCACAAAAGGATTTCATGACAGGTAAAGCAGGATTTCCCAAACTCTGTATAAAATATAAACCTAAAAGCATTTCTACCCAAGCAGCCACATACTTCATCCAGTACATGGGATTTAGTTTTAATTAAATTATTTCTCTTCAATTTAAATGCCAAAAAACCCACAATATACTTTGAAGACAATACTTCCCAAGTAGTGCTCAATATCTGACTCCTTCACAGAAGCAGTCTGTTCTCATTTTGTTTCTATGCAACCTTCTTATGAGACCTGCACTATTTTCACACAAGATTTCTACAGCATGTACTTATTCAAAGTACTGTATTCTAAAAGAAAATATAAAAGAAATTAAAAAAAGGACTTTCAGACTTACTACCATTCTTACACTCCTAAATGACTAACCTAAAAGACAAATATTCTTTACTGGCAAAAACACTTGAAATTTTTCAACTTTTTTTCATGTTTTTGAAGTGCTAATTCACTGAACTTGTAATTATTATAGGAAAGTATTTTGATAGGTCTTAGAATATGAACTCTGGTCAATCCAGAGGATCAACACATACAACAAACACCAAAGTCACAGCTGTGAGGGAGGACATGGAAAAGTAAGGATTTCAACTTATCCTTAATTCTCACCAAAGGTTCACCTTTGGGTCACTAAAGAAAACTAAAACTAAAAAAAAAATTCCCTTCGCTAAGGCCAGCAATTTGCATTTCAGTTTCCCCATTCTTGCCAGATTCAGCCAAATATCATGGACAGCTTTGGCAGAGTTGCAGTTACCAGGATAGTTCACATTTCCACAGGAATATCAGCAACTCCAGCTCTCCTACAATGTAGAACTACAGAGGAGAACAGAAAGCCATGGAACACTCCGACCACACATTGCAATCCTACATTAAGACTCACACAAGATCTTGCACTTTAGAAACAAAAAGCTCACATGTGCAATATTGGAATTAAAAGCCAATCTGAAGTTTTTATCTCCAGATATATTTCATGGAAATAAATCATATTTTGCACTTCCTTCAGACATTGATAAATATTCCAGGAAATTATCAAGACAGGATTTAATGCCAGCATAGAACCTCCCATGGCAATACTCTAATAAATCTGCAAAATTTATTGTGTTATAAGTTCTCTTTATTAGAAAAATCAGGACAAATGTGTTGTAAAATCTCTGTGAAAAGAAATCAGAAATACTAAAAATCAATAACTAATTCTGGTGAGGCCAGAAAATGCTTTCAATGTTCTCATAGTTAAACCCCAGATGGCAACTCAGCCCCACACATCTACTCACTCACTTCCCACTGGTCAGATGGGGGAGAGAATTAAAGTGTGAAAATTCGTGGGTTGAGATAAAGGCAGTTCAATAGGTAAAGCAAAAACCACACACGTAAGTCAAGCAAACCAAGGAATTCATTCACCATTTCCAAGCAGGCAGGTGTTCAGCCGTCCCCAGGACAGCAGGGCACTGTCACATCTAACAGTGACTCTGGAAGTGCCCTGGCTGTGTTCCCTCCTAACTCCTTGTGCACCCCCAGCCTCCTCAACTGGTGAGGTGAGGAGCAGGAAAGGCCTTGGCTCTGCTCAGTCATAATGAAAATATCCCTGAATTATCAGCACTGTTCTCAGCACAAATCCAAAACATAGGCTCGCACAAGATACCAGGAAGAAAATAAAATCTACCCAGCCAAAACCAGCACAAATACTATATCAAAAATGTGTTATCAGCAGAATCACTGAACTGCAAAAATAGTTTTTCTGTGTAAAAAAATTGAAATAATAAAATGGAAGCTTTTTTAAAAAGGGAATAGTGGATAGGTGAGGGCCTGGCAGCTTTGGACCCTTGCCTTACATCATGAATTTTATTCAGAAAAAAATATGCTCCAGGTATTTCACTTTTAGAGAACCGTTCTAAACCACTATAAAAAATAGTTGTTTACCAGAAGACTTAACACGAAGGAAATACCGATCTAGGGCTTAACAGGTTTCTACCTTCCAGCTGTTTTCTCCAGTGCCAATGTGCCCATCAGTTCCCATTGTACTCATCCCTGATCCAGCGTTAAGCTCCTAATTTTCAAGGGACCATTTGTACACTTGGATGCAACTAAGCAGGGATTTCAGTGCTCTCTCTCTCTCAGCTGGTCCAAGAGGTTTATGCGAAGGAGATGACCGGAGTGCAGGATAATAAAGAAAACAACATATAACCTGGTCTGTTTGAGAGAGGAGGAGTCCAGCTAGTGTAAGCCGCGCACAACACACATGGGAATGATCAGTTTCCTTTGTTGCTTTAGACCAAATATCACAGTAATTAAAAGGAAACTACTGAATTGCTTCTGCCAGTTGTAATGAATTAATAGTTTGCTCTTCCCCCTTTGGATTCAGTATAAATTCTTGACCTATATTGGCATTTCTCTCACTGGAAAATTTAATTTGCATCATTAAAGCCCTGAGTCTATTACATCTGCAACTGACACAGATGTACACCAGAAAAAAAGCTGTATAATTCTGGTAAATTTGTTAATATGATGATTTTAAGTGTTATTCAAAATTCTACTTAAACATCAATAAGCTGATTTAGTTAAAGAAAAACTTCTATTAGCAGCAACAGAGAAAAATGTATTTCACTAATAACAAATCTGACTTCCCACATAGATTCTGATGAAGTTTAACCACATTTAACATTGGGGGAAATAAGTGCTTTGCTGAATATAGATTCTCTTTCTTTATCCATCAGTTCTGTAGTGGCATTATGACTAATCTTACAGACCAGGGAACCAATACCTGCCACTCTCCGGATACATTTTCTGGGGCAATTGATTTGACACTCAATTTTGATTTCAAAAAAAACACAGCAGCTTTTCTTAGTGTTAACAGTAAAAATGTGAGCATTTCCATAAAAATATGATCATGTTCTTAAAACAAATTACTATGAGAAGGAGACTGTCTGATCCTACCACACAGGCAGTCACTGCTTAACTTGACCAAAATTAGAATTTTCCTGCATCTCTTTATATACATTGCAAAAGAATGACTACGAGAAGACCCACAAACTACAAGAAGAGTGTGCATGATATATTCCAGATACCCTGCACCAAATATAAAAACATGTAGAGGGAAGACAGATTTCCTAAAGAATTAACAGGCTAACATGAAAATAAGCCATCCACACTAGCAGGTGGAATGGTTTTAAGCAGGAGTAGGCGATATGAGGCTATCCAACATTTAATACAAGGCCACATTTTGTTTTCACCTCAAAAAAAACCCAATTAAATTACTGTCCTGGAAACAACCACATGTAATAGTTCACTGTAAATCTTTATGCATTATTACACGTATATTTTAAAGACTTTCCTTCTTTTTTGTTCTTCCCAATGTCATGACAACAATTTGTACCTTCCTTCTCACAGTTCAAATACTGCCTGCACCTTCAGGACAGATAAAGGTAAGAGGCTCAATAGTTAAAGGTATAATTTGAAATTATCATAATTGTCCTTAAGAACATTTGTTCTGCAATATCATCCCCTTTCCCAAAACTGAAGGTATTTTCACTTCCATGTGGCTGTTGGAAGACTAACAAAAATATGTAGAGCAGCATATTCTAAATACCCACAGTAAATCCACCAACTCAAAAGAAGATTCAACGCAATAAAAATGTGCACTACTTGATATGAGGAAAAAGGTTTTAGCCCCCTGCGAACTACTACACTCCAGAATCAAACTTTAGAGACTCCTGAATAAAATTTAAGCTTCATTTTAAAGGGACACCATCAATCTGAAAGCAGCTCAGATTATTTAGCCTAATACCAAAGAACACAATGCAAAATTATTATTCCTAAAAGTGATTGCAATTCTCTGTGATTTCCAATTTTTATTCTGCTCATATGACTGCATTCTGCAACAGTATCCTGGCTAATAAAAGTCAGTTTTAACTTTTCTCTAAGACTTGTCAAGAATTTTACCAGCACTAGCTCCTAAAAGCAAGGAAAGTAAACTGCATGTACGGAGAGATTATCTGCAGTGATGATTCTGGATTTCCACCAAGTTATTTTCTCCTGACATAAGGAACAGACCTCCAGAAGACTCACATCCATGGTGACATAAACCACTGCAGTGGTAGTACTCCCTGGAAGACTCAGGTCAGCCACCTGTGATTGCTGTCAAGCTTAACAAATAGCATTTATGATCAAATCAGGATCTATGATACCATCAAAAAAAAAAGGGTTTCAACTCACTGCTCCACAAAGTCTCAATTTTCATGTAGTTAAAACTATCCTCTTTGTTTTCCTCAAATCCACTGAAAACATACATTATATTGGAGGAAGGACATACTTTAAAACAGCAAGAGAAAAACAGCATTACACAATTAAGGTATAACAATTATTTTCCTACTTTGCCCATCTCAAAAACACAAATATCTCCAAGAAATTTTCACCTCCACCTTGGCAAGGGCAACCATCTAACATCACAGAGCAGCCAGAGACTATGTTAAGATTTGCCCTCCATGATGTCATAGAGCAGGTCTAAGAAGTGACAGAAAGGTCCTTTCAATTGGCCTGAGCAGGGATGGCTGTCCATGACATCACACAGTGACCAGCACCACAGTGACAGCCCATGTTCCTGCCACACCAGTGACCCAGGAAACCATCACTGCATGTGGAGCTCAGGCCACCAGGCCCTGCACATGACGCACAAGCAGCTCCCACTGGGGCAGCTCCCTGCAGCTCTCTCACCATGGATGCCCTAGTGCTTAGAAAGAAGGGCTACATCCTTGGCAAAACGTTGGGAGAGGGCTCCTACGGCAAAGTGAAATGTGCCTACAGCCACCGCCTGAGATGCAAAGTGGCCATCAAGATCATCAACGAAACGAAAATTTCTCAGAATGTTCTGGAAAAATTTCTCCCGAGGGAAATGGAGGCTTTGAAGTGCTTGCACCACCCCTCAATCATTGAAACCTATGAGATTTTTGAGACATCAGTTGGGAAACTATACATCGTGATGGAACTGGCAGAAAATGGAAGTCTCCTGAGCTACCTCAGCACCAAGGGACCGATGGAAGAGGGCATCGCTCGCAACAAGTTCCAGCAGTTGGCTTCCGCCATCAAGCATTGCCATGACTTGGACTTTGCCCACAGGGATCTGAAGTGTGACAACATTCTCCTCGATGAGGATCTTAACTTCAGGCTTACAGACTTTGGCTTTTCAAAACGCTTGGCTCGGGATGCAAATGGAAAAATCATTTTCAGCCACACCTTCTGTGGGTCACTTGCCTACTCAGCCCCTGAACTGCTTGAGCGCATTCCTTGTGACCCCAGGATTTCTGACATGTGGAGCCTGGGCATCATCCTGTTTGCAATGCTCTATGCTGCACAACCATTTGATAGTTCAAATGTCAGGGAAATGCTTCAGATTCAGAAACAACACAAGATTCCTTTCATCAAGTCAAAGCACCTGTCAGTAGAGTGCAAGGACCTCATTTACCACTTGATCCATCCTGACATGTCTCAGAGGCTGTGCATTGATGAAGTTTTGCAGCATCCCTGGTTGTGGACTATGAAATCCATTATCTCTTCCCCTCTTCCAGCTGCAGGAGAGTGCAATCCCAGAGTCTGTACAAAAAAACCCCTGAGCAAACATAGAAAGGACAATGACATTCTTCACAAGTATAGGAAGGGGAGGAAGAAAACAGATCCTCTTAAGGATTGTTTGTTTCAACGAAATCAGCAAGTTGCTTAATTTGTAAACAGCATTAATATATACTCAAATTAAAAAGACTTGTCTAAAATGCTGTATCATGTCTCCATATACAGATAGTTGTGTTCCCTCTTTTGTATAGTACATTTGAATGAAGTGCTTTAACACTGTCAAAGCCAGGACTATGAAAGACAGAATACAGAGAGGGAGGGAGATTTTAGAATATATAAACAAACTGCAGAGGAGCAGGGGTTTTTTTCTCTGAAAAGGGAGTATATTTCAAATATGACATAATTTTTTTTATAGCTTAATATCAGAACTAGTGCATTTTATGCCAATTTTAACTACTATTTAACAACTATTTCACTACTTAGACTCTAGGATCTGCCCAGATGTACTGCCCATGAATCAAAATTTAGCTGATTTTCTCTTCCCTCCAGTTCAGCAAAGATTTGTGTAACTTTCAAATTTGACTCTTTTAAACGAATAATTGTCCAATATAAACCATCTCCATATACTTTAAAATTAACATGGTTCCAAATCAGCTGTATGACAATACAGTTTTAAGTCAAAAGGAATAGAGGAAAAGTTCTCATGAATTAGCAAGGGAAATTTCAAAGAACAGAGATCCAAATATCAGCTCCTTTTAAGGGGAAACAACTGGCTGAGGAAGAGACATGCATGAATAGATTTGTTTTTTTCTATAACAATAAATATTATGTTAGACATTAGAAAAAACATCAAACTTGAGTACTATGATTATTTAACCTCGTATTTAGAAAATAATGTTTGGTTTACTTCCATTATAGTACTGCAAGGCAATCCTAATAATCACCCTTTCAGTGAATATTTTTTCCCTGATATCTAATCTAAACAGCTTGTGGATCAATTTCAAGCTGTTTTCTCACATTCCATCACTTTTACCTGGAAGAAAAGACCAGCCACTACCTGTCTATAGCTTCCTTTCAGGCAGCTGTAGAGACTGATAAGGTCTCCCCAAGCCTCCTTTTCTCCAGGCTGAAAAATCCCGGTTAACCTACTCACTCCTCAGTTCCCTCAGCTTCTCTCTATTTCCTCCAATTTCAAGAAGAATTAATACAGATACCTGGTATTGGTGAATGAAAATGGAGATTGTTGTATTAAGTAATGTTTCAGATCAAAATTTAATTTGCATTTTCCTCTACATATTACAAGTCCATGATTAAGTGAATTTTAGAATCTTTTTCTTAGCTAGAAGTGTCCGCACTTTCTTATCTTACACTGTTAGCACTTAAAATGAATGGTTTTTATCTTACAGATACAGCAGTCATAATGAATGTTTAAGATAACTATTTAAATTGTAGTGGTATTAACATTATAATGTAAAGAATCCTAATTTTATTGGCCTTGATAAATCTAAGATTAAAGTCACTCAGACATTTTATCTTGCTTGCCCTTAGAACAGTTGAAGAAATTCACTTAAAATATGAATTATATTTCTTCATTTTAATTATTATTGTTCATTTCCATAAACTTAATTTGAAAATAAAATTACTTGTAGTACTTACTAGAATACCGATAATGAAACTACTGAATTAATTTTCTTTGTCTATATTTAAAAACCACTTGAACTCATTTGGAGGGGTTGAATTCTTAGTTTCACATGAGAACCTGCCTCCATTTATGCTCACTGCTATGTCACTCAGAGCCTTATAAACCATCATGGGCACTCAACTACAAAATCAGGTTCAGAAACTTACCCTTTATCAACAACTCTCAGTTCTATCCCTTGAAAAACTATGCTTAAGATGTATTGCAGTATATTTCAAGACAAATTCACAATGAAATTGTTTCAGATTTGTTTCAAATTCCTGCTAGAATTCAATGAGAATTATTTTGCTCACATAGACATGACTTCCAAAATAAGATATCTAAACAAGATTGCAGTGGTCTCTGCAGAGCCATTAGAAGTGCTTCAAGACACAAAATGAACTCCAGTGAATAAGTTTGGTTGTGATACAAAATGGCATGTTTTGGTGGAACTGCACAGCATTTGCAAGCAGAGAACCACACCTATTTCACCAGGAACATCACGTACAGGACAACACATCAGTATCTTGGAGTGTCACTGCATTTTAGCTAAAGAGGCTTTATTTTTAATTTGCTAGTTGTGTGAGAATGTGCTCAACCCCCTCCCTGCCACAACCACCAGTGGGGGTTATAGTGCCTGCATCCAGCTTCCTGTAGACTTTGGGGGACGGATGGCTACAGGGCAGCCAAGGGCTGTCTGGAATGGTGACCCAGACGTCTTGCCAGTATGCAAATATCACAGTAAGTCAATCATCTTATTTTATAAATAGTGGACAGCCCAGGGCCCACTGAGCATTCCTGCATGGCACTGGGCTGCACGCCAGGATCTCCCCTTGAGTAGGGACAACTCTCAAGGTTACTCCTCAAGGCTGAGAGATTCCTTGCCACAACAGATCCCTCAGTAAGTGCTAAATACAAGGCAAAACTTTGCAATCTTAGCTAAGTCACACACAGGATTGATTGTGCACATATAATCCTTTAGACATAAACCACTGACCAAGTCTGGCCCTAGGACTAGATCCAGTTGCAGTTTTAGAAGTTTAGAAATTAAGGAGGTCCATTCTGAACCTCATAACTCAGTGAAAGGGTCTCCCTGGCAGCTTTTTCTGACCTTGTCCTCTAGACAGTAAATAATCAAGTGTCCCTTGCTACCAAATTACATTCAAGCACTGTAGAACTTACCAGTGAATTTTGTTAACTCGCTGTTTCATGTCAATAAAGTTCCCTGTTACTTCTCTCTTATAAGTCGTGTCCAGTCATGACAAGGTGCAAAAGATAAAAGGAATAGGTAATAGGGGTTAAAAAAACAACATTAGAGGGAATAAACATTTGTTGAATCACCAAACAAAAAAGGTAGAAGCAAGTTGTGCCATGTCACTTGACAGCTTGTAAAGGGATGAATGACCACCTTCAATAGTAGTGATGTTTACTGCCTCAGAAACCAAAGCGCTACTGACTGTGACGGTTTCTGTTCAGGTCAAAGTTTTATAAATATAACACACTCAAATATTTCAAGTTCAGTATTGTGGAACTCCCTGAGCACTTAGCAGTCCTACCAAAACCTTCCAGATTATTCATAAAAAGAAACAGAGCCAGAACTAAAATTAATTTGTAGAACCTGTGTGTTGAAAGCTGTTTATGACAAATTTTCATGGACTTGAATCAAAGTTTATTTTATTTACAAAGATCATTCATAGAATGTTAAGTTTTGCGCAAGCAATTTCTGCAAGATGAGAACATCTAGACACATTAGGTACTTAGTTTACCAGACTATATTAGACACCTAAGTATAACATTAAGTTACATACCCATTACAACATTTAATCCATTATCTCACAAATCCATTGTAAAGAAATATTAACTCAGCTTTACAAAGTGTATCTGAAGCACAGAATGAATGTGTTACTTTTGAAATATATTAAATACTCAGTTCCTAAAAGCGCTGAGTGCTTAATTACTGTTAGAAATCTAGACATACATGTCTTCGACTAAGTGAGAAATACATCAGTCACAGAAGTGATCTAAATCAGTCATCAACTACACAGCACTACTACTGCTGCTTCTCTGGTTTTTATCTCTGATAAGGTCTAACTAAAAAAACACAAGAACAGACAACAACAACAAACCCCAATGTCAAACATTCTTCTTCAATGCCTAGTGGGGGTATGGCAACTACAGTACCTTTTCAGCAGACATCCAGCTATTCAAAGTAAATAAAATTGAACTATTTGCTTGCTCTGCAGCATCAACTCCTTCTAATAGTTTGTCCCTACCCGTCCTGCTCAACATCAGTAGTTAGCCTTGAGATGTCTTTTTTTTTAAATACAATTTAATACCAATGTCAACTCAGCAAAGTACCTCTCAGGATATATTCACCTGCACTTTATGAAAACTACGTAGGTTATCTAGAAAGCAATATCTGCTTTTCTGACACTAAGCTGTGAGCTTTAGATTATCCTAAAGCATGGGCAACCCACTAAGGAACTACATATTCCAATAGTTTTTAATGAATATGCATACATTAGTATTCTGATTATTTTCCTTAAGGGAAAATATTACATCAAAGGAAAGCTAGTTTGGCCTATTACAGAAATTATTTCTTGTGTATTCTTCAATGTATTTCAGAAACAGGTTTCCTTAGTAATAAATATTTCTTAAAGAAGAGAGAAATTCTTAGTTCCATATTTTCCAAGTAAGTTAAAGAAAAAAGGCTATTGAGTGCATCTGGACTACCCACCTCTATTCTTAAAAAAAGTCTTCCTCTCTTGCCAGTACCAGTAAAAAAGATGGCAAAAAAGAGTTTTAGAGCTGTCCCTTGGTTTCGTCTCAGTGACACAATAGCAAGTTGGAGCCACCATTCATTACCACTCTCCACTTAGAGATTGAGCCGTGACTGGAATCCTTTGAGTGTGACCATTCAGACAGGAAGGCACGTTTAATACTGAGGATGTATTACACTTATGAAATTGGAACTTATCAATGCAAAGCAAACTTAAAGCAATTTGGCAACATTGTGATTCACTATAAAGAGGCCATTCAGTGAATAAGCAACTATTTCAAAGGTAACATTTGAAAATGCGCCAGAGTAACAGATTTATTGATTTATAACAATAAAAAGACCATATTTAGATAACTGATAGATCCAAAGCACTCTAAAGTCATGAAAAGTGTTCTGCTTGGCTTCAGTGAGCTCTGCTTAAAGACATAGTTAAAAATAATACAAGGTTATTCATTGCAAGACCATGTAAGACAAAGAAGTTAGACACTGCCTTATAAAAGGACAGATGTGGCATGACTAATATTGACTTTTCTACTCTGCATATTTAGTGAAAGATTATACTAATCTGCCATTTATTTTGAGACTGAAATTAGAAAGATGGTATGAGATCATTTTGTCCAGAAGTCAGATACAATAGCTGTGGAAGAGAAATCACTTCAAAGACATCCTGGATTTTCACCCATATTCTCAGCTCTTAGAATATACTTCCTTTCTCTTTCTCACTCCACAGAAAAGCTGTCCATCTGACTTTAACACAAGGATCACTGAAGAACTTGTGTTAGTCTCTCAATATTTTTATCAGAACAAATTAAAAGCAATTTTTGAGAGCCCCACTACCTGAAGCCTTGCAATCTGACAGAAGTAAGTGCCACATAATATAGTGTCACTCAGTCTTCATGCACACAAGATTATCTAACATTAAATTCTTTAAAAAACAAGTTTTCTTAAGCTTCAGAAACAGTTTATCATCCAAGTAATCATTGTACTGTGTCTGAAATAAAACTGAGTCAAGGGGGATCATTAACTTTTTTAATTGGGAACTTCACAATATAATTTGACATTCTAGTTCACTCCACTTCAATAAAAGTTCTTGTGTAGTCAAAGATCCTGAACACATCCAATAGTTCTACAATATCCAGCTTTACTGACAGAACCTTAGGGAGAAGTCATGCAATTAGATCTGCTTTCACTGATGTATTACAGTGAAAAGCACAAGCATCAATATGAAGAAAATAAAATCAAATATTATTCATTTCAAATAAAATAATTTCTAAGATTAAAAATTAAATGTCAACTTGTACTATTACAGTAATTTTTATTTTTCTCCGTTTTCCCTTTAAAAGCTACATGTTATCCCATTAGATTTTTATTGATATTCAATCAATCCTGTAATAATTTGAGTACATCTGCTTTTTCTGTTTTATTTCTACCCTAGAGCTTGAGTCATTACAGAATTTCTCAGAAATCATAAATATGCATTTCCAAGTTAGTTTAGGATTCAGATCTCAAGGACAAAAAAAGCGATTTGTTTTGCACAACTTTTGCCATTCTGTCTCTAGAAGTAAAACTAGTGCAATTCCATTTTTTGAAGTAAATAAGGTCTTTCTACTGACACAAAGGACTGATAGAACTGAGACTAGGTCGAGATGGAGATCAGTAGGAAAAGAAACCTAGTACAGCAGTATGAAAGGACACTTGAGTTAGCTGTCAAATGTGGCTCTAGAACATTCTATGGTACAGTTGACTTCCATAGTGACCTGCAAGTGGCTTTCATTGCTTAAACAACACTGGAAGAATTAAGCTACAGCGTAGAACCAAGTTGCATAAGAGATGTGGAAAAAAAGACATACAGCTAATTGTGCCATAATTAACGCTATATTAATTGGATGGATTATGGTAGCATTTTCCTGCGAGGTTTCAACATTGTTACACAACCCAAGAAGTGGAGACCGACCAAGAACTGCTGGCCATAGTAGAAAAGAATAATTTCTGCTATCAGGAAGTCCTCTAGATGACAAAGCAAAGTCTAAAGCACAGAATATGCTGGTGCTATAAAGGGCTTGAATCAGAAATGCTTTGCCCATAGATAATAAGACTCAATCAGACAAAGAAGAAGCAGCCAGATCACTCTACCTTTTAAACTAACAGTCAATGCTTTATTTCGGGAATCCTTAAAAGTCCAAAGTAATGTTTTGCTATACTTGATGGGAAACTGAATGTACATCCTCTGTCTTGGAGAATCATTTATTTAAATATGCAACCATCTCAAACTCTCCACCCCTTCTCAGTAATTTTGCTTTGGTGCAGGCAATGGATTTCACCATTTAAAAAAAAACACTCTTAAAAGAAGATTGTGTGATCCATTGAAAAGTTTACAAGTTAGCCTGCTCTCCAAAAGTCCAAATGAAGTCCTTGAGGGCAGCTATCAAAGCACTTCCATGAAAGGTTCTACTTCAACCTTTTAGTCATATATAAAAATTGATTAACAAATCAGGAAGTTAAACCACTTCAATAATAAATAACGGAAAACATCAAACACTTGCTTTTGACTTTCCTTTCTAATTACTTTTGTACATTAAGGACATTGGCTGTGACATGGGATGCAAGCCAGATGAGGCAGACAGAAAAATAGCACAGCAAGAACAAGGCCTAAATACACAAATTGAATTCCTAGTACCTAAGGTCTTAGGTGTACTTTCACATTTTTACTACTTACACTGCATTGAGTACAACATAATTTCACTTTTAAAATTTACACTAATGAGTTACACAGTGTGTTCAGTTACCAGGAGGTAACTTTTCCTCTAAATTCCTCTGAAGAAAACTTGCTTGCCTTAGAAGAGCCAGATTTTTTAAAGTTTAAAACTGTCACAATGGGTCTGAACAAAAGCAATGTGCAATCCTGGTTGAAATTTAGGCTTCAATAAGATTCTCAGATCTGATATGCACAGAAGAGTGTGACTCTATCCTTGGCCACACGCCCAACAATTTCCACCACTGAGGAGCAGCTGAGTATTTCTGCCCAACCATAAAAGCAAACAGGTCCACTTTTATTAAAGACTCACTACTGAATAAAAGGACAAATAAGCCTTTCCCAGTTTTTCCAGTATGTAGGTAGACTTCTACCTTCTGTACAATTTAAATTAGGCCAGAAACTTTCAACTAGACTATGTATATAGATTTGTGCATGACATTTTATGAAGCCTGGAAGCAGTTCAAATGGTACAAGAATGGAAACAAAGAATGCATAAAAAGGAGCTGCTCATGTTTTTCTGCATAAGTTACAGGTATTTTGTACTCTAATTCTAGCCTCTTGGGAATAAATTTAGCTTGAGTACATTGAAAGGGACCTGGATATAATTATGTATATCACAGCCTCTGCTTTACATTGACTGGGGACTTCACGGGACTAAGTGTGCAAACTGAACCCAGCGTTTAGTAGCACGGGGATATCCATGGCTGAGAGTGGAATCATAAGTAGAACAGCATCACGAACTAGGGAGAAGTGGGTGGCATGTTAAATGCAGCTTTTGTAAGTATTGAAAGCCAGTACAGGCAAACATATTAAATGATGCCCAGGTTTCCTTTTTGATATGACCCTAGTAAGAAAACCACACATTACTTTTTTGTAACTTTCTTAAAGCCTAGCAAAACCAGAGTGAATCGAAACATTTAGACTTCTAAATAGTCTTCAGCCTTGCATTCTCTGAATTTGCAAAATCTGAATTAGTTCTCACTAACCAAAGCTTGGAACCAGTATTTATCTGGTCTTCCTTTAAGGTGGGTCAGCTGTCTCCAGCACTACAGTTAGTATTTCATAATTCCTAGTTGACTCTATATACTATAGTGGTACAAAAGAAAAGTTTTATGGTACCCTTAAAGTTCTAATCCTGATTAAGTTATTCTTCTCCGATAAAATATCAGCAAATTCAAGCACTGATTTAAGGTGCTCCATTTCATATGATGCAGTATTGCATCACATCAATGGCATTCTACATGCTGACAAATTCTGGAATTCAAGTCCTAAACCTTTCAAACTAGTAGTCCTGCATTTTCTTGGTAAATTCTGATTTTAAAATGCAAATGTCAACATTAAAAGCTGCAGGATTTTGTCACTGCCCATCTGGAGATGAGACTTTTAGTGTTAAAAGTACTATGTCAACAAATTGCAAAACTTAATTTTGTACTAAAATTTGGAATGTACGTGCCACTGAATTCTGGGTTGTTAGTAAAGTGGTCCAGGTTTTCAGATGCTTTTCTCTGTATATTGGGCACAAACAGTTTGTAACTGTTGATCATTATGATTATAAGGCAATGAATTCACGCTTCAAATTTAAATTCCATGTGTGGAGCCTCCTTCTTTGCGGATATTCAAAACTTGTCTGGATGTGATCCTGTGAAATCTGCCCTGGGTGACCCTGCTTCAGCAGACTGGATGAACCAGATAATTTCCAGAGGTCCCTTCACACCACTACCATTCTGAGATTCTGTAACATGCAGAGTTTTGCAATATTCAGCATTATTGTTCTCATTTCCAAAAGAAAATTCAGCAGTTTAAGAGATACTAATCTGCACAGAGACCATGGTCAGATCTGAAAGGACAGCATCCTCCCTACACCCAAATAATCCAACACCCTTCATGGCTCTCTGAAAGCCCTTAGGAATTCATGCCTCAGATATTGGTTATTTTTAATTTTTAGAAGGATTCCCACTCTGGAATTTTACACTAAAAATAGGAATCCCAAATAAGAGAAGAGAATGCGTCTTGTCTGTGGGCTCCTTCACGAGCTACAGGTGGATCTCTGCATCCCTGAGAGCTTTCCATGGGCTGCAGGGGCACAGCTGCTTCACCATGGTCATCATCACAGGCTGCAGGGGATGCCTGGAGCACCTCCTGCCCCTCCTTCAGCCCTGGCCTTGGTGCCTACATTTGCTGTTACATCTTCTCACTCTGCTCTTCTCTGTGGCCACGATTGTCTTCCTCCCCCAGCTTTTTTTTAGCTTCTTTGTTATCACAGAGGCATCTCTGTCTCTCCTGATTGTCTCGGCCTTGGCCAGCAGCAGGTCCAGACAGGAGCTGGCTGGCATTGGCTCTGCCAGCTGCAAGGGAGGCTTCCAGCAACTTCTTGAAGAAAAGCCTCCCCCATAGCCCCACCACCCCCCCACTACCAGAAACCAATCCACAGAAAAAAACAATACATCATTAAACCACTTCACTCCCCTTACACTACTTAGGACTAATTTTTGACTTAAGTATTCATTACTTCTAAGAAAATTGGTAGGTGATAAAAGCAATTAGCACATTTTGATTTTTCAGAACTCTGTAGCTGTTTTTAAGTTGAATATGATCTTTCTATCATTAGCTTGGCATTTTGTTACAACTGAAATTCAGTCTCAGACTCAGTAATCATACCCACAAGATTACAAGCAATTAGAAATCAGGTGAATTAAAATGAAAAATTATGATCCACACAAGATTCACTCATTGTATTAAGACACTCTACTAGAAATGGACATTAACATCCAAACAGTAGAATACAGGGATTTATGTCGTAAAGTCAGTTATTCTTAAGGCATTTAGTTAATTTGATTATTTATAACACTGTTTCTAGCTAAGTTTACTTGACTTGTATAGTTAAGCCTTGAGTTTTGGAATAGGTTACAAGCTAACAAAACCTGACTAATGAAGGTAAGTTTGGCCCTAACATAAAACTACTCTTCCTCTTCTATCCATTAATTCGCATTAGATATGCTTCTCTAATGACCCACTAAAAAAATTCTGTGGGTTTTTTTGCTCGTCATTGAAGATTAAGAGAGGAGATCTCTGCGACAATTCTCTTAAGCAATACATTTACATATGTAGCAACTCTCATTAATTTTAATTTTCATGATTCAAGACAAACTGACATTTTTCTCTTCACTAGTTAAGTAAATTCTTTTCAATATATTTCAAAGGCTGTTTTTAGCCCATGTTTTTGTCAGCACATTAAAGGCTTTTTAGTGTTTGAGGCTGGCAAGCATTAGTATCCAGACATCTACATTGCAATCAAGCATCTCATAATAACAAGTTTCAGATCAAACCTCAGAAGCAGTGACAGTGTACTTTTTATCACCAAACCAGACTTAAAAAATCAGATTTTAAAAGATGAGGGGGGAAAAAAATCATAAGAGTTATGTTTTGAACTTGTACTGAAAAATAATATGAATAATGACCAAGCCTAGTGCATTTAGCATCAGACAAGATACCCAAATGCATCTACCAGTGTGGAGTCTTCTAAAATATTAGTTACCTTGGGCAAAAATCTGTTAAGATACCTGTTCCAAGAGCGTCTCCATTCTCCTGTGTTCGGGTATCTATCAGATCTCAGACTTCTCCAATAAATTTAGAAGTACTCTTAGCCATTATTGGACTGTGATAGTTTTTCTAAATCAAAAGGCCATGCTTTCAATGCAATAAGAATAGGGAAGAATTTCCTGCCACTCCTCTCCACAAATAAAAACTGAATCTGGTAGCTTTTCTCATAAACCAAAAGAGGTTTTAATTTAAAACCTTGGAGACAGTAAAAAAATACTTAAATCCAGCCTCTTTTCCTGATTTCCCCTGGGATTTAAGGCAGGCTGTGCAATACAGCTGGTCTAATTAGCACAGCAAACTGCAGGTTTGCTTGTAAGAAGAAACAAATTAAAACTTTATTCTTCTGTTTCTCAGTAAACTGTATTCCCTAAATATAATAAATTGTCAGAAGAGTTGTAAAACCAAAGAAAGTTTGACAAAACCAAGAAAACTGTTTCTTCATTTTCTTAATATATAAACTTGAGGCTTCATTGATATTAATTTTCTGTTAATTTTAATTAAATGCTTATGCAAATACATGAAAATTGTACTAGTACCTGAAAGGTCTGAGTGAAATCAGTCACTAAGAATAGAGTGGAGAAAGTCTTCCATAACCTCACCAGCATCATTTAGGTCTGTATATATGAACAAAGTTTAGAGAATGTAAATGAAATCATCTGCAACCTCAAAGAACTCAGGTGCACTACACCTCTTCAGAGTTGACAACAATCAGACTGACTTGTAGTCAGGTATCACTACTTGCATAACTGTGAAAATATTCCCATTTAGAAAAGTAAGAACAACCATATGTACTTCTCGAGCCCACTCATCTCTTCAGTTTATATCACAGTATCACAGTATAGAAAAGGCTGGAAAGGACCTTGAAGATCATCTAGTCCAAGCTATAATCCAACTAACCTATCCTCTACATCTAGATCATATCTACCTCATCTAGCCTCCCCTTGAGCACATCCAGGGTTGGTGACTCAACCACCTCTGTGTATCACACTGCTGAGTATTTTGCTTGAGGTAACTGGTTCCTGACATACAGTAGCAGTTTTAATGAATCTAAATTTGGAAGCACACTTCACAGCTCTAGAATTTGAAATTGTTTTCAAGATGACACTGTAACTTACTTTACAAACAGTAGTTTCTATTTCACTAATTCGAAGTCAAACCACAGTAATTCTGAAATGCAAAATAAACGTATTGCTGTTCACACAGCTTTTCATGTTGTGGTGGGTTGACTCTCCCTGGACTCCACATACCCACTAAAGTTGCTCTATCACTCCTCAGCTGCACAAGGGAGACAATTACAGTGATCCCTTGACTATTGCAGGAGTCAACTCCACAAAGATGCTGCAATAAGCCAAATCCACATAGTAGTGGTAAAGGCCGTAAATACAGTAAATACTGGGTGGGGGTGGGAAATGCTATGTATTGAGGCCACGAATGGTGAACCAGGAAGTAGTGGGGGATTAGTGCCTAAAGAAAAGCTTGTAGATCCAAATGTGGTCAGGGAGGTCATTCACCAACTACCAACACAAGTAAAACAGACTCAGTGTGGGGAAATGAGTTGAGCTTACTACCAATCAAAACAGAGTAGGAAAACCAAATCTTAAAGACCTTCTCCTCCCACCCTTCCCTTCTTCAGCAAACCCAAACTCTCCACATGCATTACCAGGACGACCAGCTGGACCCATGGGCTTCCTCTGTGCTTCCTATTGGTGCTGACACTGACATCATGCACTACTCAGCCATCAAGGTCCTCACACACCCTCCTGGTTTGATGCCCAGCATTGGCCAGCTGACCTCAGCAGGCAGATGTCTGAAACAGAGGAGTGGCTCAGTTAAGAATAGTGTGCTTCACAGAGCTCCAGAAAAACTCACACTGAGTACAGTCGCATCCAAGCAAGAAACAAAGCATCTTCCTCTACCTGACACTTCTCCAAAACTTTATCACCTACCATGCAGAGTGATACCAACCATTTATTGTACAGAAAGTGGGCAGAAAAGTATTCTCCCTCTAGAATATTCTTATTCTGACAACAACTGAAATTTTCCATCAGAATGGGTATTTCAATAAATTTGGAGGTGCTACCATATTAATGCATGCTAGGAGGGAAGACCATATAATTAAAATTCTATGAACACAGAATTAGTACAAACTCTATTATGAAGTACTTCAACAGAGAAAAAAAAAAAACAGGCAGAAAAATAGCCTGAGCAGCCTAATAGCAAAACAGTATTCTATTTAACACTGATTATTTTATTAACTATATAACATGGCAAATGTCGTTCTCTCAAGTAGTATGGTTTAGATTGACCCTTTAATAAATTGTCAGTGTAGGAAGAAGATAGTTTCTTAATTCAAAAGTAATTTCATGCGTGTTCTGAGATCAACCCCACTGAGATCAGTGGAAACGAGAGTAAACTCCACTAACTATATTCTTTACACATGCATCCTGTATTAAAAACACAGGATGAACTTGGGAGTGACCCTACACCAATTATGAAGTCTTCTGAATGAGTATTTAAGACAAATCTCAGGAGGAAAAAGAAAAAAAAAAGGATTTCTCTTTACCAGGAGGAGGGAGAGAACATACAAGAGAAACTATCTGAGGAAGATTAACAATATTTGACCATCAGTTAATCACCATTTAACCACCAGTTACGGCTGCCCAGCCAAAAACTGTCTAGGTAAGGAAAAGAAGTAGGCAATGAGGTGGTAACTATTTGCTAAACTCTACTTGTACAATAAAGTTAAACACTAGAACAATAATATCAAATGCATGGATTTTTGATTCTTACTGAACTCCTTTGTTAATGCTTTTACTAGATTATCTTGTATTCTTCTAATAAACATGAGTGTTATTAATGAGTGAAATGAACCAATTCTCCTGTTTATTCCACACTAATACAAGGCACTCTTATTTGAGTGTTACATCAAAATAAAGCAGGATACCAGAAATTCCAAGACTTGTTTTTTTAATCCTTCCTCAATGTTTTCCTCTTTCCAACAGAAAAATGAATGAGAAAATACTGCCTACATCATTATTCATTTTCAGCTGACCAGTTCTGATCCTTTTGGCTACTAAACCCTGACCTAAAGTTGACCAAAATCAATAGTAATCTGCCCAGTCACTCGTGCTTAACTTATTGACTGTTGCATTCAGCAGAGGTTAAACTGTTGATACATGAGACACTGGCAAACTGCAGACTTACTCTCATAATTCGTGCAGTTTTCTGGTTTTAAATGCACTTGTTCTGCTGCTAAGATTCATTTGATGAGATCTTATTACACAGCAGCTAATGGAGTACTAAAATTGGCAACTTTCTCATTTCCTTATTGATTTTGCCTCTTTCAGCTCTCAAGCAAATGCTTCCCAGTATGTTGAATTTCCATATTTGGAAAGTCAATCATCATCTACTTACTCTGTGTTAAAGCAGTAACAGTGTGGAAGGGGAGGAGGGGGAAGTACAACGCATTTGGTGTTTTCCTCCCTTATACAGCCATCTTCACAAAAAATAACACGAACAAAATTACAATTAAAATCTGAACTGAATTTCTAAACCATTTGGCAGGACACTCTGTATATACTTCATTTACTTCATATATATCCAGATTGGTTAGTCAAGATGTTGGAATCCAACTGTATGCTACACTGTACACAAGTGTGTGTACTGCCACTGCAGATGGGTGAAACAAGGATCAGCAGGTATTATTTGAGAACATGTATTTTTCCCTTTCAATTCCAGACCCTACATACCATGTAATATCTCTTGAAAAGCTGCATTCATTGCTCAATTAAAAAAAAAAAGAATGCCAAGACAAACGTAACTCAAGGTACTTTTAATCTAAATGCTAGCACTAAGTGTTTCATCAATAGTTATAAATAACTTTTAAGAGAGGAATAGATTTTTTTTTTACATTTTAAGACTACTGAGAATAGGATGAAACAATCTCATGTGTAGGCTAACATTAAGTTCAATTTATATGAACAGTTTGAGACACATGTAAGTGAAACATTTTTACTATCATATACAATGCAGGAAAGGATTTCTTATTCCATAGAAAAAGAAATTTCACTAACACCAAGGAAAATTTTTATCTTAAAAAGATCCTACGTATATATTTTTGCCTATATAGTTAAATCACTCAATTACAGAAATGCTCAAGTATCAAGCTAAGCATATTTAGTAACAAATTTAGTTATCTTCACCATGGAGATTGCTAGTTACCCACATATCCAAATCCTGTCTTCTTTTTTATTTGCTTTATTTACAAGGAGAAGATTGAGCATTATACAAACAATCCTTCCCTGCCTCCCCACATTTTCACTAAGCCATTAAATGATTAAACACAGTCATTCATACAAGTCTAACCAAGATCTAATCTTGCAAATATCAGCCTGAGCCAAACCTTTCCAACTTTCCTCCACTCTTAGAAAAAGTGGAAGAGGTTTTGAGCTAAACAAGTTTTGAATTTGGCAATCTCTTAAACATAGAGATGCCAAATGATAGGTTAGGAAGGCAAAATTATTTCCAAATTAAGCACCATCTTCTGAGCGTACAAAAAAATCCCTGTTAAACAGGTTATGCTCTCGGGTTAAACAGCTCTGCTCTCTCTGAAATCTTGGGTCAGCCTGTACATTAAGAAATAGCTCAGAACAAGTGTACAGAGGTAGAGACAGAAAAAAAAACCCCACTGCAACAAACTGAGGGGAATATAGCAGAACATAGCTAAGATCTGAATGTGGCTGCAGGAAGCACGGACACAACACCCCAGCAACAGAAGAAAGCAATGACATCCCATCCATAGGATCTCCAGAAACTGTCTTGAAAGTGACGAAGTTACACACCTTGTGTTCAGTAAACATCACAGACAGTAGTTGCAAAGTTTAAAACTGCGGAACATGAGCCAGTTTAGGTTGTTTTGATGAGTCTCTTGATTGTCAACTAACAGCAGAGCTGTTTTTAACCAAAAATGTATCTCACAATGTACTCCTGCTCAAGCTCACAGACTAACACAATAAGCACAGTTTATTCACACAAGTTTGATTTTCACACAAGTAGGATTTTGCTTCCGCGCTCTAGAAAGTTTTTAGATGCTGCCACACTTCCCCCACCAGCCCCTCCACAATTTTTTTATGTGGTATCAGTAAGACCTTTTTCATTACAACCTTTTCTCTTATTTTTAGAAATTGAGTAAACATTTTGCAACTATACTCAAATTTTAAGACTTGGTGTCTATTGGTAACTCCTTGGGAGCTCCTCTCATAATTTCGTATTTTCATATAATATCAGGGAAGGGGGTGATTTTCTTTGCAAGTGGCTGAGAACATCAACCTCATTAGGGGAAAAAAAAATAAGGAGTTACATATTTAAACACGTGACACCACAAGAGCATTTCTCCCTGTCAAATTTTCATCTTCTGTGAGCCAGAGGACAAAAACAGCTGATAGGAACTGGCAGGTCAGCCAGGCAGAGAGCTCACGTAGTGCTGAACACAACAGAACAGTCCAGCAGTCATGTAATGCTGGGTTCATCACAAAGCCCTGACTAACCGGGAACTTTTCCTAACTTTTCCATACATCAGTCCAATGTAATGAAATAAAACTATCTAATGCATAACACCCAAATTCAAGTTCCGCTTCCTAAGCATTATGAGAAATAACCATGCTATTTAAATGAGTCCCTGGATGAATTAAGATTACTTTAAACATTTACAGCTTTAGCTTAAGTCACAATTGCAAGTAATTTTGTTTAAAAAATGCAAAACTAGAGTTGAAAGTACTTCAGAGCACTTGATCGATCCAACCCAAACTGTTCTAAAACAGGTAATTAGCAAATTGTTCTGTAACATCTTAATAAGTAATGAGAACATTATTTCATCACAAGCATTCCTTATGAGCCTACAAGACATTTTCAACTTAAAGCTGTCAGTAATTCTTACCAAGAAACAAATCACAGTTTGATTTAGAGTTTGATTAAACATTTAACTACAAAGCTCTGAAACAAAATCTACTCAGTCTTTAAAAAATATGACCACACAAAATTATGGAAAATTAAGAAAGAACTAGAACACACAATATTTTTCACACACAAATGGTAACAGGGGAAATGGTGTGTTTCTAGGTTTTATTACACGTGTATATTACATTATACAAATATTCCATATTTGTCTAATGGAATTGAGTGACACCCTTGAAAATTACAAATTAACATTGGACACATGTTAGGAGGGCCTAAAAATCTGTCCTTATCTGTAGAAATGTGGCTGCTGTCTCCGCTACTTCTAGACATCCAGTGACTGTGATGAACTCTTAGGACTTGCTTTGATGGCATGAAAGAGCCAGTCAATAACCAATCAATGCTCATGCCTGGACAAATACAAGCCAAGGAAATATCCTTAGGCATCTTTCATTAAAGCATATATTAGACATTCTATTTTTAAGTAACAGCCTATATTCGAAAATCAATTTCTACACGACAGACTGAATTCACGGATTATGCTTCACATTTCTTTCGAAGTAAAATAATCATACATTTCTTTAAGGAATACACAAGATTATTTTACCCCAGCTTGCAGTCTCATCCATCCTTCATCCTGCACAGAGGTTTAGTTTCTGAAACTAAGAGTTTGCCTTTGTAAAGTTCTTCAGGAAAATATAATTACATAATACATAATTAAATTTATATAATTTCATATAATTAGGTTTCTGACTACACATTTATGTATTAATACAGTCCTCACACTGCAGAAACAAAGCAGCTCACAGTTCAGTAGCAGATTTCATCTCTGGAATGCCTCAGCAAAGCACTAGATACAGAAAAACTAAAGGAAACATCACAAATTACCTGCTGAAGCACCACAGGAAGTCTTTAATTGATCCACAAATGTAATTGGAATTCTAAGTCAATATTACCTGTCCACACCTCAAATAAGTATTTCTTTCATGTTAGATAAAACAGGAGACAATTTTGCCCTTGGACCCAGTTCTCTTTGAATCAAACAGATGAAATCTATCACAACCTAACCTCTCTTTGTAGCGCAATTCCTACAAGTTTACATCCCAGTAAGTTTGCCTTACTCTAGATATAAAATCAAATAAAAACAGCATAAATAAAAACAATTGTCCAAAGCAACTGCTGTTATTAGTCAAAGCTTTACAGCTCTAAACAACCAGAGACCTTTTAAATGATTTTTAATGAGTTGGTATCAACATTAACTGAATTATTGCCGTTTTATAATTACCTCTGGCTTGATCAAAATTTCCATTTAGATTTTGATACATCAAGGAGGCCTGAATTCACTAAGTCTCTAGGAAAGTTTTCTGACAAGACCAATTAATTTACATACAAAATCTATTTCTTTCAAGCATCCTGAAATTGAGTCTATATATAAGGATTCTCCTTTAGATTGTCTATGAAAAGTTGTCAATACCAGTGCCAGAACAGAAAGAGCACCAGCTAAAAATCATAACTCACTCTGACGAGTTACTAAGCTTACTATAAAATGAAAAAATTAAAAAAGCAAACCATTAGTCTTCCTTGTGAGATGGAACTGGTTACAGTCCTTGCTCACCTCTATTTCAATTCTATTTTACATTCATCTTTCATTCTACAGGATGCCCCATAAAGTGACTACTCAGGGTTTATTTCATTAAAACGTACATAAAAAACCCACATCTATAGGGCTGATGCTTCCTGGGGTTGCACTTATTTGGGTACATAACTGGCTGACCCTGAATAATTTTAAAGGATCTTTTTTCCCGGTCTAGTCATCTCAGCTTAATACAGAAATTTTTAAGCACAGGGTAATTGAGGCTTTTTAGTCTGGTGTTGGATGGCTAGGGTTTTGAAGGGAGAGCTACATCTTTTTTAATAGTTCTTAGAATTATCTAATTTTGTCTGCACAATAGCTCCAATAAAGTTCCAATCTTTTGCCTAATTAAGAAGAGGAGCTTTGACCTGTACACCAGTAATTCCAGCCTGGAAAGCCTCAGGAGTAGCCCTACTCAGTCAAATCACACTTCCTCTTCACACCTCCATTCATCTGAAGCACTCTTGCAGCAAAACGTCCAGGAGGAGTCTTTAATTTTAGGTTGATGCTTTTGGAATAATCAGCAGGATTTTGGTGGTGACGGTACCCTATGTGGAATGAGGACCAATTCCAGCCAGCGCAGCAAAAGCCTGAAGGGTCCCTCTGAACTGTGGCCACCCAAAGCAGCCCCCAGCCCTCCTGCAGGATGGGCGTAAAAATGGTGGGGGCTACTCCTGGGAAAGCTCATTTCTGTGAGCCACTGACACCAGAACACAGAAACAAAATGTGCCAGGGATGTACAACACTCCCACAGCAGGTACAAAGATGCATTGGAGAGCTTGGAATCGCCCAGCAAACATAAAGGCTGCGATCAGAAATTGAGACAAAGTTTTATCATTGTATTTAAGGAGCACTTAAATTGCACCATGGAAAGTGCATTTCATTTGTTATATGCCCAGTGCTTGGGCACATAGTCAGACAGAAATAAAAAAAAATAAAAATGTTTGAATTCTTTAGCCACTCTAGTCCTTCCCTGTACAATGAAATCTCTCAAAATTGCCATCTCTTAAAGGTGTTTTTGCTAAACACATCCCTTGCTTGTGACAAGATCTCTTTCCATGTGACAATGAGTGTTATTCAACTGGACACAAATTAACGTTATTGCCTTGATAGAGAGTAGGAAAAGAGCACAAAGAACATGAGACGACAGTGTCAGTGATGCAGCAACCTTCCAACTGCAAAAATAAGCAGCAAATAAATAATATGCAGGTGGCCAGACAATGTGATCCTGCAAAGGCACATTCAGATCCTGTTACCATCCACATGGTTGAGGTGCACTCACATTGCATCAACTGACAAGTTTGTGCAACCTTAAATACTTCCAGCGCTTCCAATCAAACTTTACTTCAGTTCCAGGGAAATAGGCAAGAGAGATTAAAAAGATGAAAGCTATTCAAATCAGACCATAGTTTTAACCATGCTTTTCAGTCATATAGAGAGTATTTAAAAACTCTAAAGAAGATAAAAAGAAATTTACTTTCTATTTATATGACAGAAACATGGCTAGATTTAAAAAAATTATACACAGATATTTCCAAATTTTAATTACAAGACTTTACTGGGTTCTTAAGCTGAAGGAGGGTATTTGCATAAATACCAACATGAAGATGCAAGTTTTACATTTCCCAGATAGTTACTCATCATCATTCCTCAAAGAAGAGGTTTCTCACTTTTGAAAATAGTCTTTTATTTAAACAGACACCTAATGTATCAAAGCTCTCTGTCTTAAGTGGGAAATTAGTCCCTCTTTTTGCAATGTTCAGAAGTTAATTTTTCATCCTTTTTTCTCATATACGAGCATTCTGCTCTGAGTCCAAAACAGAGAGCAGAAAGCAATCAATTAAAAACAAATTAAAAAACAGTGAAAGAAAGCAGGTACAGAAATTAAAATAAAAAAAAGCTTTATTCTATTGTCATCTCACCTACACATGAAGGAACATTAGATTTCCTAGTACACTAGAAAAGTGACAGTACTGAACCTAAGAGAGGTTTGGGGAAATCTGTGGATGAAACATGATCAATATTCCCCGAAAGACAGAAGCTACCTAACAGGACCAACTCTTTTCTCTAATTCAAAAAAGGCAAATTTGCTTCCTAAGGACCCCTGTGAGTGAAGGCAAACAACAGGAGGCACAGTTCTGCAATTCTAAAAAAGAAAATATGCAGCCAAACCAGAATTAAAGCAAGATCAAAGGAACAAAATTATTTTTGTTATATGTGTGCATAATGGGTAAATAACAGAAAATATTTCTCTTCTCATTGTTTGGAAGCATCTGTGATCCTGAGAATATTTTAGTATTCTCAGTGTAGGAATGCAACTGCACACTTGGCTGAATGTTTTCCACTGTCACTCAGTAAAACACCTGAAATGTACAAAATGCACTTTAGCACGTCATTCTGTTTATCCATTGTATTTGGTGTATTTAGAAATGACAGTAGGATCATGAAGCAAATAATATTCCAGTGATCCTTTTCCATCAAAAAGTGTCTCAGCTTTGAGGGGCTTGATTATTTCAAGCATTTGATTTCTCATTACTGATAGTTCCTGGATCAAAGAACTGGAGCACTTCATCTGTCCAGCTGTTATTCTACACCATTGAAGAGTTTTAGATTAGACAACGAAAATAAAACAGATAGAGCTGCAACCACGTATACTTCATGTAATCTTCTTAACAACACTTGATCAAACAAAAAAGAACAAAGGTAGAAAAAGGAGATTCAGTTTTGTTTAAATGAAAATGCACATTAAATGTTTGCTTTATTTTTGTTTTCTCAGTTTAATTTGACCATTACATCTTATGATTTTTAGAGTAGAAAATTATCATTATCCCACAGGAAACAGTAACTTACATTCTATCTTGACATTTAAGTTGTACCAGTTAAAGTCCCCAGTAGGCATAATTAGAAATAGAGCAAAAATTGCACTAAAGTGAATAACCAGTCGGTATTTGTGCATTGGTATTTGGAGAAACAAAGTCATAACCACAAAGATACAACCCATCTTCAGAAGTACCAAAAAGAAAAAGTCCAGAAAAATCAGACAAACAAGCTCTTCACAGAAGCTATCAAATAAATTACTT
Source organism: Pitta sordida (assembly GCA_013390025.1). Taxonomy (NCBI): domain Eukaryota; kingdom Metazoa; phylum Chordata; class Aves; order Passeriformes; family Pittidae; genus Pitta; species Pitta sordida. The sequence goes on from WEKX01011678.1 coordinate 65,926, forward strand.
GGTTCTTATGAACGGAGGTATGTAACTTCGCCCCAGTCTAAAATGATGAAATTACCCAAGACATATGTGAAGATAAATAATTTTCTGAAAAGCCCACTTGCAGAATTACTGAGTATATTGTTAGGAAATAAAATTTGTTGACATTAGGAATAGAATTCAAGACACATGGGATAAATGTTGAGAAGCATAAGAGTTGGACTCAACAATTTGAAAGTTCACCTGTAAGTCTTGTGGTCTTACATGATGCAATAACTAGTGCCAACTTTGCCAACATGTGACTGCACTTAGCTCTTGAAGCTGCCCTACTGCATGGGGAGCACATGGACATCCAGACAAGACATAGGGAAGAAAAGCAGAAATTAAAAAAAAAAATTAAAGTTTGACTGAATGTTCTCTAACTGAAATGAATTTTTGAGTCAATGAAAGGTCAGTCTTGTTGTGATTAATTAGGATCATGATATAATTGCCCTTACAGGGTCATACCATCTGTTCATAAAAGTATTCTCAGCTGTTTTCAATCTTTATCATTACTCTGGTTCTGACTAGCTCTAGGGGAGCCTCTTGCCCTCTAATCCACAGCCAAGTGCTCCAGTACAGTGCACAGAGGGATTCCCCACAGTGGGGGAACCTCAATGGGAGCCCAAAGACCCACCAGGAGCCCACAGCTCACACAACAGCAGCTGATGAGACCTGGCCAGGCCAGGAGTAACAGCAGCCAAGACCCCATAAACACAGGTCTGGGACACAGGTCTGATGAGGAGCAGCTGAGGGAGCAGGGGATACTCAGCCTGGAGAAGAGGAGGTTGTGGTGAGATCTCATCACTCTCTACAACTCCTTGACAGGAGGTTGTAATGAGGTGGGGGTCAGCCACTTCTTCCAAGTAACGAGGAGTAAGAGGAAAACAAGTGGCCTCAAGCTGTAGCAGTAAAGATTTAGATTGGACAAGAGGAAAAACACCTTTGCCCAAAAGGTGGTCTTTTACCTAAAAGTATTGGACAGGCTGTCTAGGGAAGGAGTTGAGTCACCATTCCTGGAGATAAAAAATGTGTAGACGTGTTGTTTGGGGGTAGGGTTTAGTGGTGGACTTGGCAGTGCTGGGTTACCAATTGGACATTATCTTAAAGGCCTTTTTCAAGACGAACAATTCGCTGATTCTATGAAATATTAAGTATATAGTCACCAGTATACTAAAAGACTGCATAAAACACAAACATGAAATTAAAACCACATTTTGTCAAGTTAAGCAGCAAAAGTCCACAACAGCTATAAATAAAGCTACAAAATTATTCATCCATGTTTTTGAGTTGCACAAATCATTTTTCTGCATTCTGAGATCCTCTACATTTTTCATAGTTTCAGTCAAGTATGTTTTAAAGTTACTTTTTCACCCTCAATACAGTGCATTAATATGCTAAATAAGCTTTTTACTAAACCAAGATTAAGTGAAATGATTGATGATACTGAACACTAAGTGTTTTGAAGCATCATTATGTAGTTTCCCAAGACAGCTTTATTTATAATACACGCCAGTTATGCCAGTTTGTTCATATTGATTCCATCTACTGGATATGACAGTCAAGCAGAAGCAAGTGGTGTCAGTGACATTCATCTACCACAAGAGATTTCCATCATGCTGAATACATTGTTATTAAAAAGAAATCATTAAGGGGTAATTTTGTTCTTAACTGTTATACAATGAACTAGTAATTCATTTCAACAACTTGATAAACAAATTCTTGTTTACTTTCTTATAATATATACAATTCATATTTATCTAGGCTGGGAGAAATCTTTAGGGTATTGACAGATTTGAAGGATAAAGACGCCCATTATTTTTCCCCCTATTGTCATGTCTCTTTGAGTTTACATTGCTATATTTGTCATTTTACAGTTGCTTAATTTCCACATTTCTACTTCAAAAACAACCCACACTAAATGCAAGCTCAACTATTAATGAACCATTTTAAACCAAACTTTCCATGTCAAATGTTATTACCAAATTCAACATGATTCTTATGATCCAAAATTGTTCCTTTTCACTCTCCAAGCAAAGTTAAAGGTTAACAGCTTTTTTCACAGAAACCATTGGACATCCACACAGAACCTACTACTTGTTTCATGGAGTAAATCAGACTCTTCTGATCACTAAATCCATCTTGCTTTCAATTCTAAGTGCTCTTAAATTATCCTTTCTTTAAATAGCTTCCACTTGAAGGCTCTGCGCGACTCTTACTGCCTTATGCCACCAAAATGGGCACAAGCTTACACACAGTTCTTGCACAAGAGGCTGAGGAGGAGGGCCTGGCACTGCTCATGGTTGTCCCAACCAAGTCACACAAGTAAAATCAGTACATTTAAGACTACACTTTTTCACATCTCATAAACAACAATCTTCATTACTCAATGTCCAGAAATACAACAGCAAATATAAAGAAGTTTTAAGATACAGTTCTGCAAAAACAAGCTGGTTAACCTAGAAGTTACCTCTTTATTAGCACAGTCCAAAAATCTCAAGTTTCTATATGGATTACACATGGTGGTTTTAATTTTAGCTGTAATTCTTGATTATCACCACGCAAGTTAAAATGCATGGTGAATTAAAGAGATAAATATTTTTATAAGGATTAAAATTAAGAAAATGCTAATTTAAAGTTTTTTATAGTGTAAGCTGTTAACAGATACTTCACAATATTGTCATGGATGTTATTCCACCTTCCCAATCTTCCTCCAGATAATTCAACAAATATGTTCCAATGTCACCACTGAGCATCTAATTCACTTCCACTTTATGAACACTCGGCATTTTGGATACAGGAGAGGAAAACAGAACTACACAAAGGAGTAGGTTTCACAATCATCAGGGTGTATCAGTTTTCTTACCTGAGTTTAAGCACCTGCAAAACATCAGTTTGCCTAAGAGCAGTTAGGAAAGTTTTATTTCATCCCAACTTCTCAACTAGAACTACATGATATCGTGCTGAAAGATCCTTTCTCCCTTTCCCCACAGGACAAGAACATAAAATGCTTACAGGTCGAGTCTTAATGATTTCTAAATACTTCTAGATATTGAGTACATTTCAAGGGAATTGCTTCATATGGTTTTCATCTCTGAATCTGTGAATCACAGAAGGATAAGGAAATGAAGTTTTGCAGCCACACAGATTATTTGGGATCGTTATGGAAGTCTCAAGAAAAAGTAGCGCTTCACTTTCATATAAAGCTCTATTCAGATAAGAAACACTTTGTTCCACTAGTTTCTCCAACTTTCACAGAACTTCCTGAACTATACAGCTGACAATACTATGTGCTGCTTAGGTTAACTTTGCAGAATAACAGAGTTGTGCTCACCAGCCCCTAAGAACCTGAGCACAGCAGGTGTTTCAGCAGCTTCTATTAAATGTCCCTGGTTTGTACACATCAAAGAGAAAATGAGGCACAGTTAAGGTCAGTCTTGTAATACTACCACTGAAAAGTGTCTGGAAATAATCAGAAACTGTATCAGACCTTGGTCCAAAACACTCCAGTGTTACACTAGTATTACAAGAGCCTCACTACTTGGCATGGCTCCATTTCCTGTTACTGCCTCTGCAGCTCCTCGGCACTGGGAGTTATCACTTAGTGAGGACAGCTGCACTGAGCATCACTGCAGGACCAATAGCTGATGGTCTTCCTCTTGAGATATGGTCTTGTGTTAAATAGGTCCTATTTCGAAATTCCAATCTAACAAGAACTACCTGGGGGGGGAGATGTTTCAATTATTTTGTCCTGAATACATTTTGAAGTCCATAAAACACCAAACTTGATTCTCCTCAAGGGGATGCAGTGTCATACCTGTCTCAGGTAAGATTTTCACTGCTTAAATGGGAAATGACAGAGCCTAAGTTCTGATTATTTTTTCGCAGGAATTACCTTTTTATTTTTATTTTAACATGTCTATCTTCGTCTGGTCCATGTTCCACATCTAGAGTCCATTATGTTATTCAGCGCTATCAACGTTCAAAACACCTCAACAACTTGTTAGTCCAGCTACCAAAAGCTCCAAGGAGAGTATCCTGAGCCTTCACATCTGAAGCCCAGGGACCTTAGGCTAATATACTAACAAAGTTACAAAAACATTAGCCTTGATACAGATGACTGCTTAAATGCTTCCTACAGTGACATGACTATATTCTAATAAAAAGAGAACACAAATAAATCATGTACAGTCTCAAGTTTCCCTAAGGACTCTGAACTGTCTCAAGGGAGCAGTCTTAAACTGTCTTTATTAACAGTTCTATTTTTTCTTCATTTTAAGCATATGAATTTTTCTCTTTTTTAAAGTTACTATTTGGAAAATAAGGGGGGAAAAAACTACCAGAAAACCAATCCCTTACCACAACAAGGAAACTAGAAGTTAATTGCCATTGGAGGTCACAACCTTCAACACAGACTCACCTCAAGCCCACATCAAATTTTCAGGATTTTTTTCCTGCAAACATACCCTCCAAATAGGAAATAGCAAGTTGTTACCATTTGGGCTCTTATACCAAAAAGAGCTTAAGGATATGTCTGAAGGATAAGACTGAATATCTCCCTGACACAACCTTCAGAGGAGTCGGATATTTACAAGTAGGCTTTAACACTCTTGCCATTGGAAAGTTTATACATGCTGGTTTAAGCTAAGGAATTAACTCCTGGATTCACAGCTTGATAAAAAAACACCGCCTAGAAGTACAAGAGCTATTATCCCCAATGCACTGCATTAAGAGATTCGTGAGCGTGGAGAAGATTGCACATTTAAAAGTTTTTCCAAGGAAAGACTAGATAGAAACCAATCTAAATTCCATGTTGACATGTATATAAATATATTCTTATGTATTGCATATTTTCTTCTATACTTAACAAAAGAAGGACATTTTGTGTGATGATGCAGGCATTTAAGAGAAGTCATTAGTACATAAACACACCTTCTCCACACTGATACTGCTTTTCAGTGTTCATAAAACCCAATTTAATTAAAAAACACATTTGTGTTCCAAATCGTTTGGAAGACACAATTAATAGTTCTGTTTATCTACATCACGATTGTGAATTCACACTTGCAACACCTCTAAACTGTGAGAATGATAAATATCCGGATTTCCAAGGAAAAGCTGAGAACTTGGGGTGAATTTGTAGCTTAGTTCTCATTTCCATGGATTGCCAATATCAAACTTTGGGAACCAAGTACAGACCTTTAGATAACAACCTGGATTAAGCTTTGTAAAGAATAAGTGAAACAAAAATAAGACAGTTACATTCGTCTTTGGTTTATGAAACATGAAAAATGTTACCAGCAAAGGATACATAAGATTTCACCTTATATAAGCAAAGACAAATGTGTATAGGTGTCAGTCAGCTGTCAAACAAATACCCAACATTAGGAAAACAGGAAGAGAGCAGCGGCATCACATAATAAAACTTCCACAATCCTTCACATTTCATTCTATGGGCCAGTGATTATGGGACAGGAGTGACTCAGAATGAAGAGATTAAAGCCTATTCTTGTTTTTCCATCAGTTAGCTGAGTAATCTTTGGCAAAACACTTGCCTTTCCTACATGTCAGCAACCCAAATTGAAAAACTGCTGCAACAACACTTAATTCTTTTATAAACCACCTTGACATCCAGTGGTGAAGACAAGCTTTATTGGAAAAAAAAAAGAAACAGTTCTGAGACCTTTAGTAATAATATGTTTAATAAGACTTGTAACTCTGACATTTTTCACCTCAGAAAGAGATGAGCTTAGAATATCTAACTTGTAAATCAAGACACATTTGAACTTCTATCTCTGTGATAGTTCTAACCCTTCCATGGCATAAAACAGTTCCCAGGAGTCCTTCCAGTTCATTTTCCTAGTACTGATATTAGACAAATATTGATTAAATATTTTTATTTAATATGTTCAAAAAATCTCCTTTGTCTGACCTGTATAACTTCAACAAAATATCAAAGTGCAGGGAGCTAACTAGGGATCACTACCAATGAAACATGATTTCTTTCACTCCTTTATTTCATTTTAATTCAGAAGTATTGGATCATTTTTCTGGCGGTGTAGTTTAAGTAGTTCTAAGTCAACTTTTGACAAAATTCTTACTTTATATTGAAATAACTCCACCTAAGGCACATCTGATATTTCACAGATATGCTTTTAGAATTCATTTACTTGATACACAGAGCTTCTAAAGAAAATAGAATACTGAAAGCCCATCTTCACTGCATTCCTTCACATAGTGTAGCACAAAATCTGATTTCTGCCCCTATAAATTCCTATCTTGTTTTAAGAAATTGGTTTGTAGAAAGCCTTCTCTCCCCTTGTAAAAAAAAAGATTTACATTATTAATATATGCAAAACTATTCCTTTTCTCTGTAACTTCTTCAGCGGCTCCACAGAGGGTTAAACAGCCTCTGCCTCATCACCTTCCTGCTTCCATCTCACAAAATTTGATGCCCTTATTAAGCATTCCAGGTTAACAGATCGGCATTTTAAGCGTTGATAAGCTTTTGAAAGCATTTAGCTCAATTTTTAAACAAACTGATCAACTAAAGAGAGGAAAAATCCCAAGGATGAAAGAAGACTCCATTGACCACTAAATATTTCCATGTGCTAAGAAATGTTAGTTTACTTTTAATAAAGAACATACAAGACGTGGGAAGATGGGCTAAAATCTGACATCTCACACATTGAGGTAAAAAATCAGGATTTCTCTCAATAGGACCAATGTGTTATTACACTCAAAGTATGGTATCTGCAGCTTCCCAATTAGACATGAAATAAAAAGCTGCGTACACACATCAGTGACTTTTCTGAGGCTATAATTGCATGAGACTTGATGAAATTGGCTTGTGCTGAACATTGGTCCAAAGAGGTTGAGATACATTATGTAATCCTCCTTCCTTTTTTAGGATACAATTATCAGCAAAATAAAAAGCATCAGGGCCATGTTGTCTATTCCACTAGAAATACCATGGTTGCAGAAATAATTTGCAAAATTTATGTTTTGCAGCTTTCAAATTCCCAGTAGTTGTAAAAACACATACATTCAGGGAACATTAGGTGCAAGAAAATACATCTAAACTTTAAATTAATGCTGTTAGATTCCCACAAGAACCATTCATTAAAATATTCTTATGTTATGAGCAGCTGGCACATTTCTCCATTAACATAGTGTGTAATATTTTAAGTAAACAGTACCTAGAATTTAGTCCTAGAGCTCTTAAATGAAGCTTATTCCAAATTTCCAAACCAATTTAATACAATCAACCTGAGCTTGTGTTTTCTGTAATTGGCATTTTTAGATTAGTTTCTAAGAAAATGCTCATAAGGACTCCATACATATATTTCAGCTTTTATGTTGTATATATTTTTATATCTATACATCAGTATCCAGCTAGACATATACATGCCAGCTAGAAAGAATGAAAGATGGAAATGATTTTCCAAAATACTTTGCCTGACAGAAGTTACCTTAAAATGAATCAATATTGCAATAAATTTTGATTGAGCATAACATTATGATAAACAATGTCTGAATCCACCAGGCAACCACTAGTATCCACATCCACTTCATTACTAGATGTTAATAGAGATTTATCCACACAAAAGTAAAATATATCCCAATACCACAATGCACAAATGCTGCAGCAGATGCTCCGGTTGGATAAAAGGTGATTAACTGAAAGGGATGGTAGTTGTTAGTCCTATCTGGAATTACCATTTGTTGTCCTCTTTCAAAATGAACATATCTTCCACTTTCTCTCTCCTTTGTGCTCAATAGTAAAATATTTATGTATTATCTATTATTTTATGGCAAAATGCTGGTTTTGAACAAATTAAATGCTTGGCAACCAGCTTGTCTCTAATCAATCACATGTTTGAGCCAAATCCTAAAGCATGACATTTGACTGAACCTTACTTCATGAGTTTTTGTTTAATGAAAAGTCTTCTCTGGGCTGCATAGATAATATTTTGGTGATTTAAAACTCCACAAGCTTTCACACAGCATATATATTGAAAGATATGAGTACTATGATAGTCAAAGCTTTTGTTTAGTTCAACAAATACATTTTCTAATCTGTACCTAGAACATAGTAAACGCTTAAAGAGTAAACTAAGCTCTTAACAGTCTCAGAAGTGGGGATTTTGCAGGTTATTGTTTGTCTGAGGGGGGTTGTTCATTTTGGATTTTGTTTTTAAACAACAACCAAAAGCATCTTAAATCCCAAAAGGATTAATTCAGGCTCTCAATACCTCCTCACTGTCCAAGATAATTTAATATCACACCTGAAGAAACATATCCTTGATTTAGGATGTGTATTTGTTTTGGGTTTTGGTGGATTTGGTTTTTTAGGGAAGCATGATACTTTTATCTTTTTTAATAGAGATGAAACTCTGCTGGGAAATACAAACAGCACATCTTTCTCCCTCACGTTCATAGCAACCAGACACCAACATCAAAAATGTAAGGTTTTCTTTGTTATTTACTGAAAGAAAAAATAATAAAGGATCTTTGACCACGTCAAAACTAGTGCAGACATTTCTAACTGTTTGAAAACTATAGAAAACAACATAACAAAAGATTGTCTGAAGATGCAAGGAAGGCATTTCCAAAAAGTTTCATGGCTCTTCTGTCTAGGAGCAAGAGAGGTTGCATTTGTTTTCTTTCTAAACCCTATTCCCAAGGATGAGAAGTTCATCTCCAAGAACATGTGTAATTGATAAAACTAATACTGTGAAAAGAAAACATCCAAATTTCCCTCAACAAAAGATACAATTGTTCAAACCAGCGGGGACAGTAAAGGCTGAAAATCTTCTCCAATACAGTGCACCATGGTCAAGATAAGGGTTGGCCTCAGATCTCACCTGTCACTGAGTACTAATTTTAAACAAAGTTCTCAGTAGCCACTTGTGTGCTCATAGAAAGAGTTTGTATCTCTCAGCCACATCAAACAGACAAACTTTGCTTTCTTATACATATCAATGATCTGAATGCAGCAGCTGAATGCACCATTAGCAAACTTGCTAATGCCAAACTTTAACATGAACATGGCAAACTTTAACATAAGAACATGAAATCTGGGGATGTCATCCTCCTTAGGTGAAAAGACACAGAAAATAAAGGAACAGCTGAAGTGGGAGACTGGCTCAGTAGCTGTACATGACCTACTAAGAGCCTTGCTGCCCCTAATCCATCATAGAGAACATCTGACAAAGCTCACTCTTTTCCTTTCCTGTGTGTGAACAAAAACAGATCTTAACTACAGTCATCTTGAACATAATATTTGAAAACCATTCAAGAACTGAAAAAAAATTTTCCATGGTGCATAAAGAAGCTTCTGTTAATTTGCTTTTCAGGTTCCACTGTGGAGAAACAAATTTGGATTAATATTTACCAGAGACAAAGAGAAGTTGCTTGTTTCTAACAGGCAATTCACACAACACATTGGGCACAACTTACTCCTAGTCTCCTAGAACAGGCAATAGGACAGTAGTCTCCAAGCTTTCAGAGGGTATCAGTAGGAGAAAAAAAAATTAAAAAGGAGGGAGTGAGGGAAAAGAGACCATATTGCAGATGAAGTTGCTTGCAATGAAGTGTGATTGATAGCACTGTCATTGTGGAGAACACAATTCAGCTGCAGCTATTTTTATAGAATAGTATGAAGTAGCTACTGCACAGGAAAAATACTGTCTGAAAGAAAGTAGGAGAAATAGGCATCTATACTACAACAAATACAGTCTGAGAATAAATCAAGGATTGATCTTGAATGAAAATGGTATTGGTTGCCTCATTTCAGTTTGAAAATACTTGTTTTAGCTGAATTTTAAAAGAAAGTTATAATTATCACAATCCTTGGAAAAACAGATCTACTAGCTTTGTAATAGTTTGGTTTACACAGCTACTCGTATCAGTTCTTAAAATAGAGGCCAGCCAACTTCCATTCTTTTTTTCCATCAAGACTTCAGCAAAAATCCCAGGGTTTTCGTCCTTTTAAAAATACACTTTGGTGCAAGCCCCCATGGAACATGACAAAGCACAATCTCCAAGTGCAAGGAAGAATGACTCTATGGAACATTTGAGCCTATGTCAGTCATTTAATTAACTTTTGTTTCTGTCACTCAAGTAAGAGGAAAAAATTTAGTTCCAAAATGTTTATGCAGTAACAATTGTAACAGAGGGCAGCCCAGAAAATCATCATCAATGAAGCATTTTGGTGAACTCAGGTAATCATTAGTGACAGGTAGGTATCATGAAAACAAAGAACTCAGCTGTTAACTCTGATATCTACACTTTACTCCTGGAAATCATCTTAATCTGATTTTGACACTCAGTTTTGAAATTATTACGATTCAAGCATTTATATGAAGGATGATATAGCAGCTTTCCTACAAGTTAGTCTCAAAAAGTATCCATCTTTGTCTATTTAAAGCGAATGTTTAAACCAAGGTCAGAATCCCACTGTACCACCATCCACAGGTAACACACGTCAGAATTTATAAATATATAGGAATCATTATGGGGGGGAAAAAAATATTTTCCAAATGTACATCATCTCCCAGTTGCCCAGCAACTTGAGATCACCAGGTGACTGCTGAAGGCTCCAGACTAGATGCAGGAAATACTTGGAAAGCCTGAACTTAAAAAGCTTTTAATTATGAAGCATCTAACTCAGAAATAATACAGAAACAGTATAATACTTATTCAATCCTTAGGGAAAATAGAAAAACAGAGACATTCCAAACCACACAGTTCTAAACAGACAACAAAAGCTTGCAGTGAGATGCCAATATAGGAACTAGGCATGATCCTGCATTTCTCTGAAGATTAAGTAAAAGCGAGTCAACTCATAGGTGACCAAACAAAAAAAGTGCCAGTACTCCTGTCTTGATCTCCGGGGGAAAAAATTCCTTCCACCTCACAGCTGAAGCAGATGAGCACAGCCAACTTGAATTTCTGCAATTTCTGGGTTTACTTGTCATCAAGTAGCACAAACACCTTGTGCTCATTGGCTGTGTTGTTTTGCTATAGTTAACAGTGAATTCAGGATATTACGCAGTAAGAACAGATATCAGACAACCAGATAAATTTTCAAGGTTCTGCTTAGTATTCACCAACTTACTAGCTTCAACTAGAAATGTCTGCACTAATATTACACCTCATTACAATAAGGAATATACCAGCTGTGTTAAGCATAAATTTCACTTGTGACTCCTTTTCATTCCATCACTCATGCACATAGCATGGCTTGAGGTTTATAAATAGAACAGACAAAATCTCCCATGGCATTTTGTGTCATTTGATTTTCATCTTCATATGATTTTGTAGGCCTTGCAGTAAACAGCATTGTGTGAAAACAGCAGATGCTTCTGTTTGGGTTTTGTCTAGGTAAGTGTTTCAACAGAAAAGTCCAGTATAACCATTGCTTTTGACATCTTTGAGACCTGGACTGCCCTGTAATTTAGCCTGCATAACGAGATAGCTTAATTACCCAAATTTGACTAAGCGTACTTACATAAGCATCCAATTATAGCTTAAAACAACACTCAACATGCATATCCATCTGTCACTGAATATATCTGTTTTTAAGGCAAAATAGTGTGCTCAGCTTATCCCTTTCCAAAGACATTAAATACTTTTCAAGGTAAGAATGAAAGAATGGCAAAACAAACATTTAGAATGCAATAACATGTTACCTTGACAATTGAAGACAAATTTACAGGACAATCTGCCAATATTATCCTAATTATTCCCTAAAACTCATGTGACTTTTTTTTTTAAGTATCAACTACAGATAATACTAGAACTAACCACTTGCCAACAAAAAAAGTGGATTGAAATTCTAACTTTCAAAAATATTGTTCTATGTCATTTTCATTCTAGGATAAACTATCAGCATTTCCACCACTGAAAGGTGAAATGACATTTAAATACATCTCAGGAGAATAGGAGTCAATCAGCAGTGCAGGAAAAGATAAATGCATGATGAGATATATTTGGAAGGTGCTGTAATGACACACTGTTTTGCAGTGGGAGGCATTAAAAACTCTATTAGTCACTTCTTCTGACTACAGAACTATGATACAGCTTTTACCAGACACAGTACCAGCTGCAATTACCCAAGGAACTCAACGTTAAGTTGCCAATGACAACCACAGTATACATACCCCAAGACTTGACCATCATTACATAGCTAGCCTCATTATCTGTGCCTAAAATTTTATTTTCAAAAAACATCTTCCTTTAAGACACTACTTCCTCCCTTATCTAAATGCTTCTTGGTCTATAAAGTACAAAGATGTAACAATTGTGTGTTATCTGCAAGAAATCAAAAGTCCTTTTTGCCTAATGATAACTTCCACCACATGTGTAAATTCAGCCTGGAAATATCAAATCAAAATCACAGAATGGTTTGGGTTGTAAAGGACTAAAAAGATGATCTAGTTACATGCCCCCTACCATAGGCAGGGACTCCTTCCACTGATTGCCCCAAGCCCCATCCAACCTGACCTTGAACACTTCCAGATGTGGGGCATCCACAGCTTCTCTGGGGGACCTACGCCAATGCTTCACCACTTTACAGTGGAGAATTTCCTCCTAATATTCAATCTAAACCCGCCCTTGAAGTCTAAAGCCATTCCCCCTTGCCTATCACCTCACGACCTTGCCAAAAGTCCCTCTCCACCTCTCTGGGAGCTCCTTTAGGCAATGGAAGGGGTTCTAAAGTCACACAGAGACATCTCCAGACTGAACAGCTCCAACTCCCAGCCTGTCTTCACAGGTGAGGTGCTCAAGGACTCTGATCATCTTCAGATACCCTGGACTCTCCTATAGGTCCATGTCCTTCTTATCCTGGGGGCCCCAGATCCAGAAGCAGCACTGCAGGTGGGTTCTCACCAGAGCAGAGGGGCAGAATCACCTCCCTTGACCCACTGCCCACACTGCTCTGGATGCAGCCCACAACACATTTGGTTTTCTGTGCATATTGCCAGGTCATTTTGATCTTTTTAGCCATCAAAAACCCCAAGTCCTTCTCCTCAGGGCTACCCTCCATTCATTCTATGCCCAGCCTGTGTCTGTGCTTGAGATTGCCCCAACCCAAGTGCAGGACCTTGTACTTGGCTTTGTTGAACCTCATAAGCTTTGTACAGACCCACCTCTCACAAGCTCGTCAGGGTCCCTCTGGATGGCATCCCTTCTCTTCAGTGTGTCAATCATTCCAGATGGGTTATTGTCATTGTCAGGGCCTGGGATCTCACTGTCCATGTCAACAAAGGTATTAAACAACACCAGTCCCATGCTGACCCCCGAGGGACAACAGCCATCACTGGTCTCCATTTAGATGTTGAGATACCAATCAAAACACTTTGAGTGAGACCATCCATGCAGTTCTTATCTACTGAGTGGTCCATCAATTAAATACATGTCTCTCCAGTTTAGAGACAAGGATGTTGTGCAGGACAGCATCAAATACTGTAGACAACTCCAGGTAGATGTCAGTCACTTTTCCATCAGGCATCAATGCTGTAACCTCACCACAAAGCCACCAGATTCATCAGGCACCATTTGGCCTCAGTGAAGGCACGTTAGCTGTAACTAACCACCACCTTCTTTTTGGCTTCACATAGTGTCCAGAAGGACCTGCTCCACAATCTTCCAGTCACAGAGGTGAGACTGGCTGCTCTGTAGCTCCTCACATCCTGGTCTTCCCTTTCCTCCCCTTTTAAAAGTGAGAATTATATTTACCCTTTTCCTCTGAGCATGTCTTGCTGGCACTGGCATCAAAGTGGTAGGAGTGGGGTGGATTGAGATTCCACTTCACAGTTGACTATAAAGTTCTCATCACCAGCTTGTCAAGGCTACTAGCAAAGACACTCTTCCCCCTCCCTAACAGATGGGCCTCATCAGCCCAGAGTGGACTCCTTTTCTATTGACAGGAGCTATTCTTACTGCAGTTTTGAGGAGACAGAAGCACAATTAGAAAGAAGAAATTGAGGAGAAACCCAAATAACAAAATAAATCGTCCTTTTTAGTAAGATGCTGAAACAATCACTATGAAGAAATACTGGAAGTAAAAATACCATCTTCATTTTCTATAAATGTTTAAATAGAATTCTGCTTTTTTCCTCATTAGGCTGCCCAGTAAATGAAGGTCCATTATTCCTCACTTGAATAAGTGATGGGAATGTGATGAAAACCTACCTTACTGAAGCGTATCTCCAGACACTTGCAGCATGCAAGACAGATTCATTCAGAGCCGCCTCACTAAACCTGCACAGCCCTGTGTGGATAGCACAGCATTCCTTAACAAGGATAGCCTGGTCGTGGATCCAACTGAATATCCCAGACTAGAGCTCATTACAGCAAGCACATGGACTTTGAAGCAACACTCATGTATTACTATTAACCTGGTTAAGTCCAGCTGTGAACACTTGTTTTTAAAAATTCCTGTTTGTGGGCAAGAATAAGGTGTCAAAGGGGCTTAGAGTATTTGTAACATTCAAATTTTATTACCTAAATAGCAAGCCTCAATTCACAATCCATTCCATCAAAGAATTACCACAACAATGATCTAAATTGAAACTATCATTGTATTGTTGTATTTCCTTTCAAACAAAGATGAGTTACCTTGCAAGAGTGAGCAGCAACAGGACACACAAGGAGAGTCAGTGTAAAGCAGTGACAATTAACTCGTGCTGCACATTGGCTTCTACCCATACAGAAGCTGACCTTAAAATGGGATTGAAAGTGGCAAAACCCAGTCACCGGGAGTCAAAGTTGTTTGTGGTTCTGGTTTTTATTGGGCACTAAACCAAAGCTTAGGACACATTGACAGATTATAATGAAGTAAATACTTAATTGACGTGTTCACATTCATTCACCCTAACTAGAAAAAACAAGCTTACCTCAACCTCAAACCACTTCAAAGTAAAAACAAAAAAGCAATTTTTTCCATTTCTTCCCTTAAATCCCTTGTTATTACAGCATCCCAGGACATTCACATTCTGGGGCTTGGAGGGAGTAGTTTAGCAGATTTTCTGTTCATTCCACTAAGGCTTTTTAATAAAGCACAAAGAACTTTCCCAGCTGAGACACAGGCACAAGAACTGCCAGAATTCTGAGTTAATAACCTTCTACATGATTACCTATAAATACAATGAATTAAAATAATAACATGATTTGTCCAGTTATACTGTTACCACTTCTTAGAATGAAAATGTATTAATGTCAAAAACTTTGTATGGAACATTTGTTTAGATGGCATAATTTTTTCTTTAAAATTATCAAATTCAGAACTGTTTAAAAACCAAACCATAAAAAATGGTTAATTTTCTAGAACTTAGGACATCAATCTTCAGTATTGATAGCAGCAGAATGTTAAAAACTGTTTTGGTTCTGTTAATTAACTTGTGGCCTTATTATCAGGGTTTTTCATGCTGTTTCTTTATAGTACCTCCAATAGGGCTGTACAGGAAAAAAAAATTCTCAGTTGTATGCTAGGTTCCTCCCCTTCCAATAGTCACCCTCACCAAAATCAATTTCTCTTCCTTTAATTGGGAGCTTATTTGCTCTAATGGTTTTCATTTGTGTTTCAGTCAACTAATAAATAATACTTCCAACAACTTGCAAATGCTGCAGTATCAGAAACCCTCTCTGGTGCACAAGCGTACCTTTACTGATGGATAGAATATTTGTTATTACCAGCAAACAAATGTTTAAGTTTCTCATATTAAGTCTTAGATTTAACATTTCAAGACTGCTAAAAATTATCTGGCAAAAACTCCACAGTTGAAGAATCCTAATTTACCAAGATCTTTGGTCAACAATTATTTTTAAAATACTCCTGCACACTTCTGACTTGTCAGAGAGATGTATCTTTTCATGCGTCTTAATTTTGAGGACACAGATTTGTTAGAATCTGAGAAGTGCATTTGACTTTGTTGAATTTCATACAATTAGCACCTTGTTCAATAATTTAATGTAACATACATGCAAAAATCTAATAATACTTAAATCCCACTAATATCTAGAACCACATCCTTTAAAGGCAATACAAATCTTATGTCCAAACCAGACTTCTATTTTGCCATTTTCCTATCAGCACAGCAACCCAAAATGGAAATAGGAATTGCGTATTACCCTCACCCAATGCCAGTCTTGTCTGCCAAGAATTTGCATTTACAACAAGATGCTAGAGATCAAGTGAAATACCAACAGCATGACTGGATTTGGCAGTGGCATATTTTCATATTCCCTTGACAATATTAAACATTGACAGTGAAAAGAATTAGATCAAGAACTGAACCATGAATGAACTCACATCTGATATGGCCTAGAGCAAGAAGTCAGTACTTTAGTACATAATACTTGAACATTGTTTTCATTGTTTTCTGCAGCAGATACAAGGCTATGTAAATGTTTCAGCTATCGAGGTACCACAGACTTGATTCCTCTTCCTGTACCATTTAGAGATGCTTCACCTTCAGAACTTTCGGTCAAGTTTGAAGCCTGCCTTGACAGCTCAAAGAAACACTCAGATTTACATTCCCACAATCATTAAAACAAAGGAGTTTAAAGTCTCCGCTTCAAACAAACTAGAATTCCCCAGGAATACATCAATCCTTCTTTTTACATCCTTCAGGGCACCAGAGGAATTATTTAAGAAATAATAAAAACTGACATGGAATTTTCTGCTTGCATGCCACAATCCAGGAGACCCCAGCTCCTAATATTTTTTCATTCATTTGTGCTCCTAATGTTTTTAGCAACAAGTTGTCAGAAAAAAGCTTATCACAGAGGCAATTTCTTTTCCACTCTACTAAAATACCTTACATGAGGCAGCAGGGTGGAGGAGCTGCTTGGGATTCTCTATGCCACTCAACTCAAGTTTTCAAAGGCATTCAAGAGCATATGTCTGAAATTTGATAAAAGCCTTAAACCTCTTTGAAACCTAATCTCAATTTGAGATATTCCCTTCAAAGGCCAGGACCCTTCCAAAAATGTAGGAAACTGCCCACAGAGGAACAAGAAAAATCATTAGATAAGGAATATCTACTGGCATGCAAGCAAGGATCTGAAGAATGAAGAAGACCCTATGCAAAGAAACTCTAAGCTGGCTGATGAGCTGATCTTCATGGTCAGACATAATGCATTTCCTCAGCAATGAGAGTTAAAATCAGGCATCTAACAATAATGCTGGAAAAGCATTCCAAGATTGTTTATGGAGCTTGTAGAAGCTCATCCCAGGTTTCTAAAACAAATTAAATCAATCGAACAACAAAAACGTTCAAATATGTTAGACAAAGGTTTAACAACCTGAAAAAAATCCCAAAGCATACCAAAAACAGTTTGACTTTTCAGTGCATGTACCACTTCCCTCTCTCAGCGCACCTCTGCCCAAAACTCGTCTTTTCTGTGACATTTGCCATCAGTCTGACAGTGTGTTCTCTGAACAGTTTAGACTGGTAGCCCTGAGTGACATAAGGTCCAGCAGGAGGCACTAAAACCTAGTCAGGAACCCCTCCAGAGCCTGCAGCACCCCCAGCTCCTTCTCAGTGCTCTTTTGGTTCCCACTCCCTGAATGTAACATACTTTACAAGCAGTCATCATCAGGGAAATATTTTAATTAGGTTTTGAGAATTTCTAGTGTTCTTATGTGTTATCATCTTGCTTTTCACAGAAACAGATTGGGTTTTTGGAAGGAAGAGTTTCACTTCCGTCCTCATGACTAAGTTTCTTGGGAGTTACATTTTCTCGTTTATTGATTCGATGGAGAAACAGGGAAGAACACATGATGTAAATTTGTTAAATATTCAGCATATTTTCTTAACCAAATCACAATCTACAGGCCTTAAAGCATCTGTATGATAATACCCTATTGAATGACCTTTCAGATTTATTATCTGAAAACCATGCTTAATAACCACACTTCTTCATTATCATTTATTCTGACCTAAAGACAAATTTTGCAGTCCACAGGAGAAAACTTTTCCTGATAATTACTTCTTTGGTTGTAGTCCACCAGAAACAATGAATTTCACCTTGTTTAAAGCACCTTTTGATAACACTTTAAACCAACAGGAACCATGCATATTCTATTAATTCTTCTTCAGACATGCACAAGTTTTTCTCCTGAGTTTGCACCACAATTTTATCCGACTACTTATTTTACTTGACACAAATTACTGTGGCCTAGAGAACAAGAAGCCAGCTTTTCCTCCCTTTGCTATGTGGAAGCTTAGATTTGGACAGAATGCAACATAATAGTAAAATAAAGTCCTCATCAAAACATCCTTTTCTTACACTATTGTATGTGAAGACATTTTTCCCCTAGAAGTGCCCAACGCCTTTAAAGGAGGTCTACCAAAAACTGTAAAATGAATCTATGTATAATTGAAACTAAGAATAGACCACAAGATAAAGAACAATTCTTATTACTCCTGTCTCCTTCAACCCAACACCTAGACACCATAACAAGAAATTTCACTCATTCCTATTGCTGCCGCTTATCCCTAAAAATCCCACACACAGTCTGATTGCATACGTATAGTGGAAACACATTGAGGGGGGAAAACAGCTAACATGTGTCATAGTAAAGGTTGGACAAAAGCAACACACGCACACTGCTGCTGGTGAAAATGCCTCTATTAACATTTGACACACATACAGTTAAAGAATCAAAAGGCTATTCGAATTGGGTGCACACGTGTTTACACTATGTTCATTGGTGGACCTTCACAGTTCTCTCTTCTGCTCCAATGTGGAGTTTCTCAGTGAGAAAGTTCTGCAACAGTTGTTTATTTCCATGACTTAGCTTATGCCCCTGCCACACTCTCTGCTCATGAGTACACCGGGATGCTATCAATGTCTCTTTCTTCTGTGTTGATAAGGGATAAACTCCAAGCAGTCCAGCTGCTATCCTCAACAGAAATGCACCCGAGTACTCCCGGATCTAGCTAGAGCAAGTCTTTTTCAATTTCTTTAGGAATCAAGATACATCTTCTGTCAATGCTTAGCCAGAAAGGTTGTAAAAACCCCAAGTGGATCCATAAAACTGCAGATCAAGACAGTATCACAGACCTTGGGGTTTAAGCCTGAAAGCAATATATACCTTAGGGGAAAACATACAGTTCTTTCCTTCTGAAGGAGCTACTTCATTGTTTCTTTAATGTTGAACTATTTCTAACCTTAAACCCAGGGAACAGAGCAGACCACAGCAATGCCTTGCTAAGATTTCACAGTTTACTTTGCTGGAAAGAAAGCAACTGATCTCCCAGGGAATGAAAAGGTACTGACTATGGGCAGCGATCTAAGCAGAGATCAATGTACATAAAAGTACCAGGCTTTGACATGTGAATTAAACACACCTGTTCAAATTGTATAATGTCAAAAACACCATTTTAATGTATGGGTATTTTGCAATATTTTACTGCTCTTTTGTTTTGGCTTGTGAACTGGAATAGATAGCGTTTTCATGCTTTAAAATACCCATTAGTATTAGCATACATCTGTTCTAACCACTTAAAATTCCATCAGTTTCTAACAATCTAACGTCCAAATAGCGTTTACAGCACCTCTGCATTTGAAAGGCATGTGTTTTTCTCCCTTTGCTTTGACAAACTCTTTTCTGTGAAAAAAAACATGCTGGGTTTTTCAGAGTGGTCTTGCACTAGTGATCATCTCAGCTTTATAAACACTATAGGTCTTTTTAAATTAATTCATAAGTGATATTGGAACATACTTTGTATTTGCCAGTGCAGCTGGAAACAAAGTCACTGCAGCAAATAAAGGATGAATCTGAATAAATTATTTTGTTCATGAAATATTTCATCAGCAGGTTAATCTCTTCCACAACTCCCCCAGGGCTTTCCTCCTATCCTCCCCCATGGTCTATGAACCGTTTACCACAAATGTATTTATTGTAACACTTAGTAAGGCTGAGCATATGTACCTCCCAATCTGGAAGATTTTTTAAGCAGGAAGGATTATATAGACCAGGAGAATTCACAATCTTAAACTGGGCATTTAGAGATATTTAATAAAAGTTCTTTTCCCCTCATGACTCCCTAACTTCTACTGCAGTCTCCCCCTCCCCTCAGTTGTATATGTTTGCTATGCAACTGAAGCATAAATCAAACCTACTAACAAATGAAGTTTGTACTGATACACCTTCTTTTTGTATCAGTTCGTAATTATCAGACAACCGGCACAATTAGAGATAGATTATGATACATAATTAGAATTATGAACATAATTAGAAATGTTCATTTTCATGTTACCAATATATTTGTACTTCAATAAATGTGAATAATGGATGAGAGCCTAAAACTGCAGAGTTGTATTCTGCATTTTCAATACTACCTTAAATTATTCATGGTTGTCAACAAGTTAATGTATGAGAGAAGGAATCATGCATTTCCCTGAAACAGAGAAACTTCAAGATACTGAAGTTACTAAAGTTGTAGCAATATTTCCATCTACTGGGGGCTGGATATAATCAGCAGCTACTTACAGTTGCTACATCCTCTTTTTCCTATGAAAGTCACTTTGATTAAGTATAAACACTACCTCTCTTACAGGATTGATCATGCAATCTGGCTCCATAATTTCATTTTTTATGCATGTCCACAGCATTAGGACAAAAAAAATGTGGTTCGTTAAAAGTTTCTGATCCTCTTATCTTAAAGGACTAGAACAAAACTAGGGCAACAAACAGAGGCTGTCCCAGAGAAGTAAAACATGTAAGTCAACCACATCTCCAGAAATTAAAACATCCAGAATCTATTAATAAGTCATTTTTCCAACAGTGGGTTCATTTCTCATATGACAAATAAGCTTGATTCAAAGATCTTGTTAAAGAAAAAATCACTTCAAAGTCATGGCTTTATTTTTGTCACCACAGTATATTGCAAAAGAACCACTTTCAAGTGTCATGTACAAGACCTCTATTTCTCCATTTCTTCATCACTTTTAAAATGACCTCTCATTTCTAAGTGGCATTTTACGAAAGCCTAAAAAAGTGAGCAATATATCACTGTCAAATAACAAATAATCAATCCCACAGGAACCAAAGGTTAAGTCCTATGAGTCTAAGAGAATTTGTTTCACCTTAATGATTGTCCCTCTTCAGATGAAAATACTTGCTTTGTCCTCAGCTAAATCCCACATGTTATTTGCAGATAGCCTACAGCAGCAGGTCAAGTAATTCAGTTTACTCAAAAGGCTGTTCAGACAAGTAGCTGTGGATTCTGAGATCACTGATTTTTCAGAATATCCTAGATTTGAGAAAACAAGCTGCTCCTCTGTTTAAGAAAAAAAGATTCAGTAAAGCACCTTATTCAAGTCCACACAACATAAGGATTCATTCAATCTTTTGCAGCAGCCACTGAAGGCTAACATAAACAAACCAGTATCATGTTTTGCTCATGCAGTTCTTCGCAGCAGGTCACTGGCAGTTCCAAAGCAAATCCATACGCAAACACAAGCCATCCAGTAGAGTGGCAGCACCAACTTTGGCCTCAATTGCCTTGACATACTGAGCTTCTACCTGACAGAAGAATTTGACTCTGTATTTATGTACCCTCACACGGCTGTAGATATCTGTGATTGAAAGGCAACACAGAAATTCCAACATCCAGACTGACACTGTAATTACAAAAAAGGATTACTGTTTCTATAGAATGCTGTTGTCAAGTAAAGTCTTTTAAATGTATGTGTAGAATAGCTTTGACCACTACTATCTTCTTTTATTCATGGATAACTCAGCAGACACCGGCAGTCTAGTACAACAAGTTGGGCAAACATGTTACACAAATTTATATTTCAACACCTTCCTTTCTTTTATTTGTTGGAGGTCACCCAACTAATATGGAAGCTTTATGTGTCCCTTGGATAGCAACACTTCTGAGAATACAAATATGCAACACAACTATGTTAGTTCAAATCTCAGTCCACAGAATTCTCAAAATGTACACACACTATATGTACAGGGCTACACTAACTGAAAAAAACAAAGGAGTGTTTGAGAATAAATAAAAACAAGCATTTCCAAAAGATTTTTACTGCTCCTCACTATTTAAGAGGTACTACAAAGTAGTGCACAGAAGACAGCTGCAGGTAGTGGAAAAATATCCATGGCATATCTTATAGATACCAATAAAGAATGGCTCATTTTTAAGCTTCAGTCAACCAACAACAAGACAAAATTTCCATTACATTCTTTTGCACTAATTAAAATTAAAAAAGATTACCTGAACTGAAAACAAATACTGTAGCAAAAAACACAGATGCATTGGGAAAGTAAATCTATCACTTTGAATCTGCTCACCTTCCACTTAAACCAATCTTCTGTAATGGCCTTAAGCCTTCACACATGCTTGGAGGGGTGAGTTATTTGCTGAGCCCTGATTGATGGACCGTGAGTTAAAGAAGAGCCCTCATGCACTGCAGGTGCTTTGGTATTTAAGAAAACCTCCCTGTCCAACCACCCAGGAGCCACTCTGGCACTCCCATCATCTGAGCTGGGGTTGAGGAACTACCTGCACCTGCACTGAATTCATTCCCCAATAAGTGAATCTCGGGAGGCAGCCTAAAATGCCCCTTAATAAGTAACAAATACAAGGCAGAAGCTCTTGGCCTATGCAAATTCTGTTTTCATTGGGAATAGGTTCAGCCACTGAAAAAATTCCTTCCCAGCGTTAAATTAAATCAACATCAGGAAAACAACAAAACAGCTTTTTAAAGGAGGGTTCCAAAACAGTTAGACAAAAAGGGTCAAAAATATTTATCACCTTTATGTTTTTATATCAGGCTACCTGAAATAAATGGGATTTGAATTATGAATTCTAAATAGCCTGAAAGAGCCTTCCACAGCTTAATTTACATCTTTCCTTAAATACCTAAATCCCTGGTGCATGCTGGTTTGCCTACCTAAATCATCACAAATAATTAAAGAAACAGTAACTGTCAGCAATTACTTTTTTGGAGGAAGTATCTGCTTCCCTCTATCAGCATTTCCAGCACTGATCTGCAGCACTGTAAGGATGTAAATCACTGCTGCACTTAAAATGCTACAAACGGCCCTGGAAATGGAAATTTATCATGGTAACTATGTATTGTTCAGGAAAAACTTGAATTCTGAAAGCATTTCCCAAAAACAGTGCATAAAGCAAGCCATTATGAGCAGTTGTTGTCATGCTGATACCTGAGACAATACAGTAATTTTTTACTTGCAGATTGATGAAAAACATATGGAACAGAGCCTTAGAGTCCAATCCTGTTCAAACACTTAGTGTTCTCCAATTCAAAAATCCCTGGTGACTGAAAGCTGCATATAATATGCAGACAAACTGTAAAGAATTATTGAATCAAAGATTTAGCCAGAAAACAAGCCGTTTTCTTCACATTTGGGCCTTCTCTTTTCATTTTAAGTTGTTGCATCATCTTCTTCCATCCTTATTTTTAATTCTTAACACAAAGATGGAAAGAGAAATATATGAGAAGTCAGCAACTGCATTTTATGGATAACCTTTCAATTTTCAACTTTGCTAAACTGAAGAAATACCTTCAGGCTTTTAGACCAGCTTTTCAACTGCAAACTGTGCAAGATGCATAAAAACTAAGAATCTTCTTTTCATCTTTCTTACATCTATAATTGTCCCCTTCATTCTATGTTATAACAACAAATGCAGGAGCATTCACTACGAGAGACTGCAATTACACAACTACAAACTGCTTTCCTTGGAAGAATCTTGTGGTTTGGGCTTGAAATTCCACGTTTCAGACAATTTTCAAAGGATATGTATAGCCCAAGCTTCAGCAATCCTTTCTCTTACAAGGTAAGGGTGTGCTATACATTAAAAGTTATTCATTTCTTACTGAGCTACAAACTTTTCCTAATCTTATTTACAGAAAAACCCAAAACTTCTCAGAAACTTTCTATAACAACTCAGCTTGAGGCAGACCTCGAGAACAGTTAATTAAAGCAAGGTAGCAAATAGAAACAGACCTATCAAAGGGAACTAAAAAGCAATCTTAATGACTTATAGTCTCGTTTTTCCCTCTCTTGAACAAAGCCGGAAGAATAAGGAAAAATTAAAGAATATATGTAGAAGCCCACAGAATTACTTGGTACATGAAAGCATGTAGAATGTATGTGCAAGGAACTAAAGAAAACCTAATTAAATGTCAAAGGAATATGTTTTTTAAAGTATGTATTGCTTTTCCATGAAAATTATTAATTCACTTAAGAATCATCTTATTAGAAAAGAATAAAAAAAATCAAAATGCATCTGTACATATTTGATTAAAATCAGAAAGAGGGAGATGAAAGCACTTATAGTTGGAAGCAGTGACACAGGAGCCTGAGCAGGAGTGTCTGGAGCTACAGTTCTCAGTAGCCTGATTTATGAGCCATAACATTGGCAAGAATAAGCCAAGACTCCTGTGCTTCACCATGATTGTTCAGCTGAAGGAATCATGGTAGAACATAAAAGAAGAGACGATTAAACTTCTAAACAGAAAAGTTTTCTGTCAATATGTTGTGAATACACACTATGAGACAATTTTGTCAGTGTCCCTGGACAGGCTGCATCTCTTCTACACACGTATTTGCGTAGCAGGAAAAGTTACCTCTAGACACAGAGTTCATCTTCTTAAAACCAACTTTTTAATCTATACATAAATAGGCCAGACTGTCAATAAAACCATAGCTGGCATTATCTAGTTTTCAGCCAAGGTTATGGGGGTTTTTTGGTTATATCTCGTCCTACTAGTGGCAAAACAAAATTTCCTCCTAAATCCCAACCTCCTGTTATAAAGGGAAAAACCCCTCAGGTGTAATTGTTACTCAGTATCTTTTCTACTTGGAGTTCTCACAATTCCACCAGAGATGATGTGGTTTGTTCCACAATCAATAAAACTGTTTCATCTTTTGCTCCTAATATTACAATGTTTCCTTTCTCTGCCTAGCTCAACAAAGCAGAGGGAGTTAACTAAATTCCATATTAATATAAGCAGTTGCAATTCCTGGACTAATATGACCCTAAAGGGACTGGTAATTAGCACAATGTTCATATTGGCTTAAGATGTGCGTCAGACTAAGCACAGTTCCACTCCTCTTACACTATACTATTACATCCTGGGTTCTCAGTCCTTACATAGCACAAGTGAGAAAAATCCCTTGAGGATTTATGAGTGGAACAGAACTGTTCTTTCAGCTGACAAATACGTATCACACACCCTCTGAGGATGTTCTGTAAAGCTGATGCATCTACTCCCTCCTTTCCTTCTGGACTGCAAGTATATTTTTCACAGAGAGAGTGATTGCATATTGGAATGGGCTGCCCAGGGAGGTGGTGGAGTCGCCATCCCTGGAGGTGTTTAAGAGAAGACTGGACGAGGAGCTTAGTGACATGGTCTAGCTGGGGGGTGTAGGGCTGGATGACCCTGGGCACCTTCCGGCTCGGAGTGGCCTGCTAGACTGTGAGGGATCTAGGTTGATGTTATGCTCTGCGATGTGCTCTCGGTCTCTGTACGGGTGTTAGATGGTGAGTTGGACTAGATGATCCTTGTGGGTCCCTTCCAACTCATAATATTCTGTGATTCTGTGATTCTGTGATTCCATATCCACCCAATCACATGAAACTACTCAAAGAATATCATTTCTCATTTGCCTTGAGACAGGGCATGTGAAAAAAAAATGCAAATAGTAGCCATAGGAGCCATTGTCTCTGGCCTCAGCTGGTATCTTCTTTCCTTTATTCGTTCCAGTGAACTTCCTTAAAGTCTCCCATGGGTTACTATTGGACATTCAAAGGATAGATTAGGCATCAGAAAAAGCAAGGAAGCATTTTATTATGGTAGAAAATCAAGAAACTGCAGTTCAGTCAATGGCTTGAAGGGTTCTGGACCACATGGAGGCCAGAGTACCAGAGAAATTCAAAAAGGGACCAAAATGTGAAGCACACATGGCATGTCACCATTTACACTACAAAAAATTTTGATCAGATTTGTCTTGCAGTCTACCATAGGATCTACAGAGTAAAACCTTATAGAACAGCACAGCAGGGTAGCCCCATGTGCCCCAGCTCACTAATCACCTAAGATCACATGTACTTCAGGTACAATGCAAAGACACACTTATTTTCCTTTATTATTCCCAACTGGTCTGAGGAGGCGAACAGAGATCAAAGAAAGAACAACTGGCAAGAAACAAACTTACCTTGCCCACACTAAGTCCTCTCTGGTAAACAATCTCTTTCTCACAGGTACTAAACAAATAGCAGCACCCCCAAATACTGCTTCCAAGCTCACAGAAAAGAAGAAAATCCAAACCAAATAGTACTGAAGTCCTGAGATTTACAATTCAAAAAGTAGAACACAGTTACCTGAAGGGAATGATGGACCACAAAGAAAAGACCGTAACTGTGATGGAACTACCGGGGCTGCTCACCCATTATACATCAAGGTTTTCATCTAATGCGTCTCCACATGAGTAGAAGTCACAGATCTTATATACACTCCCAGTTTCTCCCTTCCCCTAAAACAAGAGCATTTCCCTTTGAAAACAAAACCAAATCTTTTCATGAAGTTACTTTGTGCTGCATGCTCCTCCTTTAAAGTGGGCAAAGGGAAAGAGCAGAGAGACTCAATCTTTCAACTGTGTGACTGACTGGCTCTCCGCTTGCTGAGGAGTTTTTGTGGGGTAGTACTCAGCCTTTGCTGATTGCCTTTATTCTCCCAGGAGCCTTCAGGAGTCAGTTCCTACACAGCAGCTCCAAGAAACAACTTTAACAAGCATTCCTGGATCAAATAGCTTGTCTCTTATTTCCCTGTCAGATAAATATTTCTTAAAATGCTGTTTGTCTCCTTCCCTTTAAATTAACCAGCATACATAACATATATAAACTCATCAAAATGCTGCATAGATTTATAAACAAAGGCTTGTAGCTCTCCCTTTTACAGCGTTGATCAACTGCTTTCACTTCACAAGTGTTGGCTTGTGTTTCTTATTCTGTGATTCTTACAGAGACAACTTTGCAGCACTGGGCAGTTACACGTCCGGTGCACTGCTCTGCTGCCCTGAAGTTCCATGATGGTAGATCCACAGCCAGTGTTTTTTTCACCTTTTCATTTTGCTGCAAAAACATAGATGGCTTTCTCTGAAGGGGAAGAATAGCCAGTTGGTAGAGAATGGGCTAAATAGAAATGTGAAGTTCTCAATTAGTTGTTTGCAAGGGAGCTTAATTTTTCTGGGGCTTGACTAGCTCAAGAAGTTTTTATTGCCTTGCTATCAGCATCACAATACTCCTTTCTAATGCACATACACACAGCACTTGGAGAAAATGGTACAAAGACCTGTTCCCATAGGCCCCTGAAGGCTTTGGCAATAAATTGGACTTCTGAAACATCATTATTCCTAAATGATGACAACTCAACCCTACGAACATAAACCTCTGTAGAGCAGCAATCTGTCAATGACAGCAATTTGACTGGGCTGTGTTATGTGACAGCTAGTTTGCCTTGGCTCAAAACCACAGAGCCTCACTGCAGCAGAGACACTCCCTCATTTTTTACTTCTCAACATTACCTCTTTTTCCATTTAAAGTATTTCTAAGTCTGCACTGAACAGATTTCATTTATATTTCATGCTTCTCAACTACCTGGTCTTTCACTAAAGGACAAAGAGAAAGTGTTTGCTTTTTTTTTTGGAAGGACTTGTAGGATTCAGCTGTAAATTTAGTTACCTGATTTTTCACCAAACAGGCCATTTCTATCATGCATTAAGCTGTTGCACAATAAAGTTTACTTTCAGCAAACATGCAGATGTTCACAAGAGTTGTCTAGTGCAGTTCAAAGTAGGAAAGTTTGACTTGGTGCATTTTTTCGCTTCTGCTTAAACTAAAGCAAGCAAAAGTCAACATCATGTATTGCACAAGTTCTTCATGCCACAAAAACAAGTATGTCCTCTCATCTGATGATAAAGTTAAACATCTGTGTCTCTTTTTTAAAGATGCTTGAGGCTTTTATATAAAACTAGAAATTACAAGATGAATTATTAAGAGCTGGTTGGTTTTGCTCTTGGAAAGTGCAAGGAATTTAAATTTGTTAATAAGGAAAACCTTTAAAGAATTCAAGAAGAAGCTTCCTAATTCTCAACTGTTTGACATCTTACATAATTATGGCTCTAATTAGCCCAAAGATATAATGACTTGATTATTTCTGTGTTAGACTATTTGAAAAAACTTTCATTTAAATGGAAAAAAGGAAAGAAAAATAATTCAGATACCACCGATTATTATTATATCATTGGGCAAATTTCTCAAGTTCTCCAAACAGCATTTGTTGTTTCATCTAGGAAATTATGGACAGGCTGTCCTGACTCATTTACAGATGCATTGATCACTTCCTCTTGTGTGCGTAATACACCTCTTTTAGGTGCAATTGCTGAAGTGCTCAAACTGTTGAGCTGCCTAAAAATGTCTACTGGACTTCTGCTTGTCTTGACATGTTTCATGAAGCAGGCACATGAAGTATCAAGCTGAACAAAAGAAGCATTCCCCATCTTTTTTTAGGTCTACTATCCCTCTACATGTAATTATTTTTCATTACATGATCAAAATTTAGCATTTAGTATATCCTAATAATTTATAATTCATAATGTTACTCCCCTTCCCTAATATCTTGCAGGATTATTTGCACAGAAAAACACAAACTGGACAACTGGGCATACTTTCAATAGCAACTTTTTGTTCAATGGAACAGGCTTAATAATGTAAATTTGATTATGGGCATATTTTTAAAAAAGCACTGACAATCTGAGCTTGGCATGGTAAGTAATAGTTGGTATTACAGCTTCTCTCTATGTCAACTTGTTAGAGATACAGAAGCACAGATTAACTCTCATAGGATTCGTGTTGGCCTTAAACTTACCTGCTGAGGACTTCATCACTCACCAGTTTTCCTGGCTAGAGAAAACAGTACTAGAAAACAAGCATTCAAAAAAGTGAAATGACTAGTCAGATTCCTCATTTTTCATACTCTTCCAAATCAAAAAAGCATTTCAAGACCCTAAAAACTCAGACGTGTTGGGTCTTGCATTTTTTCCTATTGCTATACTAGCAGAAATTTAAAAAAAGAAACCGCACACAAAAAAAACCAAAAACTACAGATTGAGAACAAAAACACCACAGCTCCACTTCAATCCTTATATTCTGCAGTCATATAAAATCTTCAGTCATCGGGGGAAAAAAACTCAATCAGAAGGCAAGAGACATTTCAAACCTGTCATACCACGGGGAGAGAAGGCCCAGGGATGTGGTTACTGGGTTCCAATAGGGATGACAGGCAGCCCTCTAAAGCCGAACAGTAGATCCAGAGCTACAAAGACACTTCTCTGACTCTGTGAGGGTCTCAGGACCTTCCTGACAGCACATAACTCAATTATGCCCTGGAACCTGCCAGTGGCCATATGGGCAGTTTATACATTAAAGCAGAACACCAAAAAAGCATCAAGCAGTGAGCAGAGCCATAGCCTTCAACACAACTAAAATAGAGATTATTTAGCACTCTTTGCCTAAAGTGAAAACAAAAATACTATTTATATCACAGGTTACTTTGATGAGAATCCTTAAAAGGATAAAATTCATGCCTGCAGGTGAATCAGGTCCTAGACTTAATCAGAGAATCCCCCTTTGAAAAGAATGCAGTCAGCTGGATTTCGCAGCAGGAGTGGCTGGAGAGGGCGAGCTGCATACCATAAACTCATTCCACATTGCAATGAAAACTGAGCTGATTGTGGTACAGGGAGTAACTCTCAAGGATTACTTCTACCCAATTTGAAAGAATCCTCCTCACACTTCCTATTAGTCAAAAACTGATTCCCTTCATTTGCCTTCCCCTTACAGTTCAATCAATACAGCTAAGGATAACTCATTTTTAAATTGTAGCTACTATGTACTTGCCCTGTTTCTTGGTAATATTCCCCAAATCCTATTAAATGTATAAAACCATAACAATTTTTGTCCTTACACAATACTGAAACTTACTATATTTACTGACCTAAACCAAAGTTTACTGACCTAGTAAGTGAAAATCTACATTACTTTGTCTAAGGCTTTTACTTTGTAATTGCAAAGTAAAGTGCTGTCAGCAATTATATCTATTCAAATCTGAGGGGGGAAAAGGGAGAATGTGGCCCTTGTACCTACATTTAAAATATTTATATTGGCCACTTAAATATTTATATATTTGTCACTTTAAAATATTTATATAACTATCTATTCAGCACTTCATATATTGGAGAATGAACTTATATAATGCAAATAAATTATGTATTAAATATTTACCATAGGTTAATATTTTATGAAATTTACTGTACACACAGTAGGAACAAAACTGGCAAGGGATGAGGAAGCCCAAGAGACTACTTTTGCACTTTCAGCACAAAACAACAACCATCACTTACCTTTGCACTGCTTTTAACAGGGTTTATCTGTTTGCTAAGAAAGCAGGTCTGTTTAGAAATTATATAATTAAACATCTTGGGATAATTTATCCTTGAGCAGAATGCCAGAAAAGTTTGTGGAATCAGTCACGAATTAAGTTGATCCTGCAACTTATAAGCTAGGAGATCAAAGAAGGAATTGAAAAAGAGTTGAGTATTTTGAAATATTTATGATCAAACTTCTAAAACTGTTTTTGACTCCTATGCCCTTAAAATGGGTCTCTTAACAGTGCATTCAAAGAGCAAAGCACAGCAAAATATTTCCTATGCCTTGCATTTGGGACTAAACAGGATCTCTCAACACCACAAAACCCTATATTTCATTCAGCATATTTGAAAAACAAACAAATGAGGTCTTCCCTATAGCTCTAAAAGGTTTGACTTTTTCTCAGCCCATTACTGAGCTCCGGTTACTACTTTGAATTTGACACAGGTTGAATGTTCTCAAAAATATGCTTTGTATTAAAAAAGAAAGTAAACCAAAGCAACAAGCCCAAGGATCTGCTCTCTGTTGTGGGACACACAGGGATGAGTCCAGGATCTCAGAAGCAAGACAACCATGAAGGGATTCTGTTGATGGTAGCATCCAAATCAGGCTCTCTTAGCAACAGCATACAAGAATTTAATGCTAAAAAGATATTACAAGACCAATATAGTCTGCATTTACATTTTTATGACAAGTTGATATATTAGCAGTAAGTTAATATCAAGGGGCTATAGGAATAGAAGAGTCCTTATGGCATTGAAATTTGCTCAGAGCTTTTTAATTCCTTCATAACTTTTTAATTCTGATTAACAGTCATAATAAACTCTGAATATACTTACAACCTCCAAGCATCAGCCTTTATTAATCTAAATAACATGGCAATTAAGTTAATATTCTTCAATTCTGTCTAGGTTTGAAAGATGTTTTAATCTTACTAATACAAACCCAAACTAGCAAGCAAAACTCTCCTTGCTCAATTTTTGGGCAATTGACCTTATTTTGCTGCCTTCTAGTAAGGTAACTTCACAGAGGAAAGTACATACTTCAGGAACTACAAATTAGTTCACTACTAACAAGATTCTTGTCCTTGCACTGACCATATAAGATGACCACAGGAATCAGATTTGTTCCAACGTTAAAATTCATCCCCTTGACATCTCTGTCCACATCCCAGGCACTCTGCTCTGTCCCTTCCTCATCTTCCATACTGCTCCCACAGTTTTCTCTGCCTCCCCTGTACTTCCTTAGGCACTGCAGCACAGCATTGCCTCACACTTCTCTTGTAGGTCACTATGATCCCTTATCCCTTTCATCTCCATTTTTAAGGAAACAGCCCCAGCCCAAAACACCTGCACTGGGATTCCAAAACACTATTACAGTCCAGGAACCCTCATTACAATTTATAAGCATAACATGCTGCCTGATTTTAACCACTAAGCATTTAAGTCCTGGCTGCCTGGGACTGTGTATTACGGTACAAAGAGCTCACTGATATCATACCAAGAAATATTAAAAAATAGTGTCTGCCATGAGAGAGATGACTTCAATGGCCCTTGTTTAAATTCAAGTAGGGAACTAACAGGGCATCCAGAGCTCTCAAGCTTATAGAATCATTTATTTTGATGGATGGCTGCTATTACACCTGTCCATGTTTAATTGTTTTCTACTCCAGTTACCTATAAGCCAATTAAGGAATGCCTCCTGCTTCTTCCTTTCACATAAATGGTATCATCCCTATCACAGAGCTGTCAACAAGGAAGAAGAAAGCTTCTTCCCAAAATATGTATATTCAAGTCAATTGTCCCTCCCACGACTGCCTACACAGAAAGAATAGCNACATGTTGATTCACAGGGGGGAATTTGCTTCACATTTTAGCTCCGTGCAAGTGTGCCAGCCTACCAATTTCAAACACTTTAGGAGGTATTCCTCTTGCCAGGAGCAGTGTGATGGCCAAGTCCCTTTGGAATTAGCTCTATCAGAAATTACACTGTTGAAGGCAAAGATAGGGTCACCTGTCACAGAGAGGAAATGAGCACATCAGCAGCAGGAGCTGCACGAGGGTGACCTGCCACTGATTCACACCCAGCTTTACTCAGACCAGCTTTTCTGCCTTTTTCTCAGGTAATAACAAGCCACTATATCAGGATGTTCATAGTACAGTCCATTGCTCTTCTTACAGCCCCCTGTAATACATGACCAAGCATGAAAGAAAAGGGAGGGCACTGGTGAAGAGATTATTAACATAGTTCTTCTGGGGATTATAACACATAATAATAAATAGTACAAGAATTATTTTTTAAAAAAACTATTATTTATGGGGAGAAAAGGGAATAGCAGCATAATAATCATGGGAAATTTAACACAAAAATCATGAGATTAGTTAACTAACCTTTCTTAATGACATTATGATTTTAAATAAAATACACAAAAATGCTCCCCAATTAATTTTTCAAGCAATTCTTTCACTGCAAAATGAATTATATTTTGAATGCATTCTTTTTGCATCAAGTACATTATCTATTAATAAATAGATCGTGTGAAGGGCTTCATACAGAAGTGAAGTATTAATTTCACACATCCATTTTAACATTTATGTATTTTGTACAGCCACAAATGCAGAAAAACACTTTAAATTGATTTAGCTATACCCTTAATCATGATAACTCAGAGCAAGGGTGGTGCCATGTCTCTGATCCGCCACTCAAACAGGGAAAATTTTCAGGTGATGAGATACTTGCCTAAGGCTCCTGCTGAACAGTAGGTTACAAAGCATTTTAAAGTTCATTTAAAAATCTTATTTCAGCATAGCTTAGAAAGGTTAGATTGTAGTAAACTACGCTGACAGACACTTGCCAGCTGTGTCAGACTTGAAGATTTCAGTCCCAAATAACCCTAAATATTAAAACTAATTTTCTTTCTTGCCATCCTCCAAAGAAAAGGGAATCCTAATGCTGAACATCAAGTACCAATAAAATATAATAGTAACATATATAATAGTAATAGAAGTCAGAAGCTTAACCTAGGTACTTAATAAATTATGTTTAAATGCTGTTTTACAAAGATAAACAAACAAATACTAATAATGGTGACCTCTGGATTGAGATAGCTCATGTACACAAGTACATGAACATGGATAAACTGGCACTTGAGTTACTTCAGCAATCTCCTTTGACATTGGTTTGGGAGTAAATGCTGAGACATGAACAAAAGACCTTCATCTCCACAGAGTCAAGTTTGAAAAAAGATATCAGAGGTGTGGTTAGAGTTATACTTGCTGACATCCCTCATTTTTCTCTGTTTTCTCAACTTTCCTTTTGAACTTGGCAGAATCATTACACAGCATTTTGCAGGGAATCATTCACGGATTTCTCAAAGCCTGTGAAGGAAGTGCACTTTGTACAAGACTCAGGACTTAAGGAGAGCAGCTACAGCCGTGGTCGACACAGTTCTGAAAATTTGGCCAGACCACATGCTCAACCACAAGCTCTGCTCCTGCTGCTTAATGGAAATCATGAACACGACTCCCTGTTAATATGAAATACAACTAAATTTCTTGTTCAGAGTGGTTTTCTCCATATCATCCATTTGTCAGTCATTGCATATATCCCTAGCACATTCTTTTGAAGAACCACTCTGATATAACCCAGTCATCTGACTCCTTTCTGTGAAATAGGGACCATAGAGTAACTCTGAACATACAAATAATGAAGCAGGCTGCTCAAGGCCTGCACTAGAACCTCCACCCAAGAGTACAAAGTTTCCACATATACAGTTGTTAACACAGTGAACACCCCTGGAGTTTGTCTTGAAAAGTCTTTTTTGGGAAAAGGTTTGCTTGGCCTGGAAAAGAAGAGGTTTAAAATTCTATAATAAATCTCCTTACTTTCTACAAAAGATCAAGTACCTGGATTTGCATCACAAGGACTTGCCTGCTTATATTCATGCATGTGAACTGCACAATTAGTCACAACCAACTCAAAGATCAGAGATGTCATTTGAGTTTATTCATGGAATGACATTGATCTAAACAAGGCTGATTCTTTCTACTGGTATTACTAACTTCTTTGAAGTGGAAACACTAGTATTAATATGAATGTCAGACCTTTGCTCTTTACTGAATGTCACTTTCAAAAAACAAACAAACAAACAAAAAACCCCCTCCAACCAAAAAACAGAAAAAGCCACTTACCAATTCAGAGAAATGCCTACAAATTTTTTCTTACTATCTGCTCAACTCTTGAAAACACATAAATAGTGCCCTCCCAAACCTAGACACAGTTTCTAGGCACAATCAATCTTTGACTGATACACTAAACTCAAGTTGCTATAAAATGATTCTGTCCTGGTTAATGGAAAGGAAGATTATATGATATAAACCAAAATATTTTACAGGCTAGGTGTATGAAATCAATGAGTCACTTAGCTTTTATAGTCAACCTAGTCACAACAGCAGATGACCTTGTGTTTTTCACATCCCAAGGATCAAAAGTGTGCACTTCTTAACATTTTTCTGCTTTAATCTCCTACTCACAGTCCTGCCATCCTCTTTTTCTACACTTTCATTTGCCAGTTACAGCAGAAAGATTACGAGTGATGTACGTGCTCAAGATCAATATGCCTGTAAGGAGATGGAATTTATATTGATCTTCAGTCATGCAGCACATATGCCTTACTTTCTATAATCCTTTTGCTATAAACAGAACTGCTCCTGAATGTTGGATTTTTTTCCCTTATTACTGCTCCAGGACTACTCTTTCCTGTTCCTACATCCTGCTCTCAATCTTTGCTCCAATGTTTTAAAAATTAAAAACTCATGGCACCAGTAACTGTGTCTAGTGTTTCACGGCAGCAAAACAGAATTTTATTGTTGGAGAAAAGATCCAATGTGATCAATTAGTCCTTCCTAAATTAGAGCAAGAACAGCCCTTAGTGCATTTTTAGTTGCAGTATTCCCCTATATCTCACAGCTACAGGGATGGCATGAGGCATTTTGGTGAGCAAGTTCTGACCACAGAGTTTAAAGAATTATTTGCACATGGAAACATCACAGTATTTCCAATAAAATGTTCTATATTCTGATTATTTGTGTTTATTCCTTGCACATGCTCTCCTCCCAAGAAGTTTATACTTTTTTCTCATTTGATCAAACTTTCTGAGGCAGAAGGGACCATTTTTTGGCAACCTCCACAACTCACACTATTCCCAGGAGTTGCATAGAGGTTAAACCCATACCAGAGGTAATCTCAGGCCTCCTTTTTCACACTTGTGCTGTGAAGCTTCCCAAGTCTTTCTGGGCTTATGGTGGTCACTGGGGAGGCTCAGAGAGATGGCAGGATGAGCTCTGTGCGACATCCAGCTGCAGGCATTTATTATGGATGGACACACACAGTGCTGCAAAAGCACATAATAACCCACAGATATGGTCTGTTTGTCTTACAAAGAGTATCTAGAGAGACCATGAGGACCTAAAAAAAATAAAATTAAAAATCACATTTTGAAGCTAAGTTTTCCAATATCAGATTGAGGCTGCCATTCTGAATACCTGATATCCAAAATCCCTGATACCCAAAATCCCCATGTCGTGCTCAACTTAGAGAGGAAACTTAAACTCTGAACAGTCAATATCCAAACTCCATATAACCCACAGATTTTTTTCCTGTTTCTGTGCCCCACATCAATATGGAAATTTAAATAAACAAAACCTAAACAAAATACATTCTGAATTTGACTCCTGTTGTTGAACAGGAAATGTTCTCAGAGCTCATATTCCATAGGATGGGAAAATTATTTTCCCAGCCACAAAATCGAATGCTTGGATGTATCATAATACTGACTTAAAGCACTATTTTTAACTGAGTCCAATGCGATGAATACTGAAAGAAGTGTATTACCTTATTTGTTTCATCTTTCTTGCAGAAAGGTTTATAAAAATTCATGTCAGGACAAAGATCCAGCATTCTTCCTATGAAAATCTGCAATCATATCCCTACAAGAGCTGACACATCTCCTCACATTAACAGCTTTACTTCCAGTCTTTCAGATTTTCACAGACTTTCAGGAGCTTGTAAAACTGACCCATAACAAGGGGTTTTTGCATCAGATGAAGGTTTTCAGCCCTCATTAATTAATCTCCATCCATTCGTTTATGGTATAGAGACACTTTCCCAGTTTCTTCTTCTTACAGAAATATTAACTCTGCCATCTCGGAAATATTTTCTCCCTGCAAATTACAGAGTTTAAAAGCAAAGTATTTATATGCATGCAAGCAAACGGCAACAAAAGACATAAACACCTAGTTGGGAAACAAAAGATCCTCCTTAAAGATTACAGTCTGTATTAAATCATCCAGATTCTGCCAGAAGTTTGGACATAGCTCAAAGCACCACTCCAGCTCAGCAGTGCCAGTTTGCCACCAAGAAAGAATGGTTCAATGTAAGAAATAGAACTAAAATTACACTTCCAATCTCACAACAGCCCAGAAGTTGTACCTTTTAAAGTCAACGCCTCCTACTGTGCTGTTTGTTCTGAAAGCATCAGAGAAATTTAAGAACACAAAAAAAAAAAATTCATTCCTCAAAGAGATATTTAAAAATGCCAAGGGTTGGGTTTTTTTTTTTACCATTTTGTAAAGCCAGAGTATTCCCCAACATATTGCACCATAGGCACAGATGGAGAGACAGCCACACGGACTGGCGGCATTTGGCCACACGGTGCAGAGAGGTCTTCACTCATTGAAACACATGACATAAGTACATCACCCCGCCAGGCTACATGAAAAGAGCACGGCCAGGCCTACAACAAAGCAGAGACAACTGGCAGAGACTGCAACCACAGGCCTGACAGCATCTCTGGCTCACAGCAACACCAACAAGGCAGAAACTGGGAGCTATTAATTCCTTTTTCTAAAACATCTAATTTTGACAATCCAAAGCACTTCATTTTGGTATTCAATGGATTTTCAGCTAGTACATTGCTCTCTTCTCAGAGTAAAAATCTAAATATAAAAGAAATCTGTTGTGTGGTATAATGGAGGCGGATCTACCTCCTCAGCAGAACTGCAACCACTTCAAAAATATGGAACATTTGCATATGAATATTTTCAATGGAAATTAAGCACCTTTTGAGTGTCTACATATAGCACAGCAGTATGAATGAATTCATACCACTGTTAATGTAAACTGGTAAAAATGAGAAAGATTTAACAGAATTGTCTGTGAAAAAGTAGTGCAGGAAGAGTCCCATAGAGATTAAGATCACAGAATCACAGAATCACAGAATATTCTGAGTTGGAAGGGACCCACAAGGATCATCGAGTCGGCAAAAATTTGATCTTTTCCCCCTCCCCAGTTGATCAACTGCAGTTGATTTTGTGTACAGAGGGTATTCACATACACAATGGGAGGGACACCACATCTGTTATACTCAAAAAGCCCGGGTGCAGAAAATTGAACATGTATCAAAAGTTGCCTTGCAGGAGCCTGGACAGCCAGCATTTACAGCAACTAAAGTATTTCTCGGAGAAGTCTAAGTAATGACATTCAGAACTGAAGGTAATGGGAAAGACCCATGTTGGAGAAGTTCATGAAGAACTGTCTCCTATGGGAGGGACCCCATGCTGGAGAAGAAGAGAGGGATGGGTGGTTTTAATATTTGGGTTTATTTCTCATTACATTTGGTTTCACTGGTAACAAATTCAAATAATTTCCCCAAGTCGAATCTGTTTAGCTGATGATGGTAATTGATGACTGATCTCTCCCTGTCCTTATCTCAACCCATATGAATTTTGGTATATTTTCTCTTCCCTGTCCAGTTGAGGTGGATAGTGATAGAGTGGCTTGGTGGGCACCTGGTGTTCAGCCAAGCTGAAACCATCACACATATAATCATAAATCTCAATTTGTAGGCACTATGCCCTATAAATAAATAAATAAATCTGCTGTACATGTGGAAGTAAAGGTATACAATCTAAGACACACAGCATGGCCCGGTACCTCAATTCTTACAGCAGCCAAGGTCTCTATGTTTTAAATAAGGAATGCATGTTAGTCATTATGCAGTATAAAAATAGCAGTTTAGTAGGACAAAGAAACTACACTAACAAATTATTGTTATTTATTTTTAAAATTAATTTTGATTCATTTTCCTATCTCTAATTCAATATCACCATATATCTATATTACAAAAAAAAAAAAGTTGTAATTACAAGTTCTCCTAATTGCCAGGTTTTTTTGTCTCATTTTTAGTGTGGATGCCTCAAAAAATCTTCAAGACTGAGCAATGTGCTTACACATCAGCTCCCTCCACTGACAGAAACTAGAAAAGGTGGCACTGCTGACCTCAAACTTCAGTCACAGAACGATTTGAATGCACTACAGCAGCTAAAGAACACACACGGCCAAAATAGCCTTTGGAAAAACATTTTAGCGTACGGAGTTTGTCTGGCATAGGTTTGGCTGAACATCCCCTGGAGAAGGTGCTTGTGGCAGGAGTACAGTGTTCTGGACAACCTTCTGAGCTGCAGCTCTAACCCTTAGTGTAAACTGGACAGTGAGAATGTCACCAGCTGTCCCAAAGGTATGGGAAGAAGTGGCTTTTTCTTCCCTACTTCATTTCTTAAATCAGGAGAAGAAAAGGGGTAAAACAAAACCCCAGGTCTTTGTGCTTCAGACATGAAATGCAGTTAACTAGCAGATCTGCAGCCCTCACAGCCCTCTCGATCTGCTTTCCTGCCTCTCTTCTACCAGCTCATCACGGTTTCACTGATGATCTCAGAGCTCTCCCTGACTACAATGACAGACACAAGAGAAAAGTACACTGGCACAGGGAGAGCCATCCAGTAAAAATGCTGCCAGGGGAAGAGAAGAGCAAAGAGGTGAGAGATTGTTTGATTTAGATATGTATTTGAAGAGGACCCAGGAGGGTGCTGAAAACAGTTGCAGAAACAGAGAGCGTTTAGAAGCAGGAAACAGCCTTCAATTTCATCTCAATAAGTTAGCCCAGGGGAAACACGGAAAACATTACTTCCCTCACATAGCATGGCAACTTCGGTCTCCACGTGGTGCATCCACAGCTGTGGGCCAATTTATTGCTACTTTTTCAAATGTCATACTGTCTCCCCTGAGAATCCCGACCACAGTCACACAAATCAGTGGCATCACACTCGTGGTGAAGTCAGTCGAGCTGCATCGCTCACCCTGCCTCATGCACAGCATGTCAAGGGATCTGAACTCACTGTGCATGCAGTGAAACACAGGAGGGAACAGAAAAGGTAGTCTTTGTATTGCTGTGCAAAAAAGCACCTGTAGGATTCAGCCCATGGCACAGGGTAGAAAGCAGCTCATCTGTGTCTGGTACAGTGTGAAAGCCCTTCTCTGAACCACACACCAGCTCCGTGTCTCAGCAGCAATGACATCAACACATAAAGGAAAAAGGAGACACTACAACTTTTTTTGTTTAAGGCCATCTGGTGTCACTGGAGAGAAGAGTACAGAAGCCCCCAGCGCACTCATCTCACCTGAGGAGAGGAGCAGAGCAGGGCCATGCAGGGCACAGGAAAAAGGGGACAACCCCTACTCAAAAAGGGGAACTAGAACAGAGTCACCCTAAAATCTGGGTGTTTAATGTACAATGTGTTGCCAGAGACAGGCTGGGAGCAACATGAGGCTTTGTCACACTTTTGGAGCCACTCAGGGGAGGGAACTAGAGATTGCTGCTAGCACAGAGGCATGGGCAAAGGTAACAGGTGAGTAAACCAGGAGAGTGAAACACTGATATGGCACTGGCTCCACACACTTTCCTCACAGGAAAAATGAAGAAACCACCTCTGATCCCCCTGCATGGTCCAGAGACTCAGCCCAGACACGAGGCGCTTGCCAGGACCAGGTTCTCCCCTCTCCCTCCCTGTCTCCTTGGCATGCAGCTCCTGCCCAGGTAAATCCAAAACCCACATGCACCTTTAGCCCCATCCCTACCTTTAGCTGGAGCACCTACCCTGATCCAAAGCCCTGAGGACATCCTAGATTTCAAGGAGCACAAATGCCAGACCAGTGGTGACATCAACACAATACTGCTATGGTTATGGTTCTGGTTTGGGGTTTTGTAGCAGTCCCATCCGATCCTTGGAAAAAAATAAATGAGCAGTAGAAAAATAAAAGCAAAAATTAATCAAAATCTTCTGGGATTCAAATACATTCCCTTAAGGAATCCTCCACTGGGTGATCTGCACTGCCCAGGGTGAGGGGCTGAGGTAGTCTGGCCAGTGATGGAGAAGTTCGGGGACAAAATTAACAAAGCCCCAAAGCCTGAAAGCACTAAGACAATTTCCAGCATAAAGCCTCATATATACACTCTTGTATCAACAAAATGCATTTGTTATATAAAATCATTTTTCCTTCTCTTTAAAAAGAACAGGGGAAGGGAGGCTTAAAATATAACTCAAATGGCTTAAAACATAGCTCATACTTCCAGTGCTCATTACCAGAATTATACATTTCATGTCTGGCTGTACAGTACGATAGATGGAATTTTTTCCTACTTCCTGCAAAACAACATTTGCTTATTCAACTGCCTTTTAGCAATGGGTATAATCATAATCCCAAGTGACATATGCAGTGAGAGCAACCAACTACTTACTTTCTCTCTCCAGCACTTTATTTCTAGGGATGCTGTGTTTAATTAGCTCCACAGTAGTCAGAGAAGCAAACAGGTCACCTCTGTGTCAAATCTCTCAATAGTCATCTTCCCTACCACTATTCCCATTGCCTTCATTTATTTTGCTGTTTTGCATGTTTCAAGTAAGGTCATTATTGTCAGACAGCTTTTTGAGGTGGGGGGGCTGGGGGGGAGGTGTGTTTTAAGTTCCTGAATATCTTCACTTTGGGAAAGAGAATGAGGTCTAGCACACATCATCGTTGTGAAGGAAGGAATATTTCATAAGGATTCTATATTCAGACTGAATGTTACCAGAATTCTTTGAATAGATGATGTCACAAGTGTTCCAAAACACTGAGAGTTAGGAACAAATATGAGGTTTATGGATTCAAAAATCTGTGGGGTTACCCAAAGCCTTCTGCAGAAACACATCTTCTTTTTTCTCCCTCTGCAGACGAACAATGTCTTTGCCACATCCTGTGAGACTCTGTCACTGGACTCACATTCCAGCAATGCCATGAGAGTACACTGAAATCTGTAGTCTTTAAAGCAGACCTGCCACAAATGTTGAGTCACAGGGAAGTATATACAAGGGGCAGTTACATTCAGAATACTGTTCTTTGGGACTCTAACTGAAAGAGAACCACCAGGCAAGCACAGCACAGGAATGGGATGCATTTCCAAATTTAATCTGCACAAGAGCTACAGAATATATAACTCCTGCAGGGAGCAATCTGTAAACACTGACATTGGGACAAGGCCCAGGGGAGTCAAGTCCAATCTGGAATATGATCAAGGTCATGGATCTTTGTCTGTTTCTACTGCCCAGTTTTCCAGTTTGGATACCAATCCCTTTAACAATCCTCTTGTACAGTGGAAATTCACCTGCAAAAATATTGCTGTTTTGAAATCAGCTGTTGCTCTTGAAAGAAAAGTGGCATTTTGCAACACTTGCAAATCACCAGTGTTTTTGCAATTTCAGTATTCTTTGAACACAGATCATGATAGACAGATCCCACATCTTACAGATTTGCATGTTATGTCTGTAATTTCACTACTAATATTTTATGTAGAAGACAAGTGTGGTAAGTATTTATGAAAACATGTGAGAAATGGATGAAAATATTTTCTTTTTTTACATAGTTTTTCAAACAGGTTTTGAGGCTTAACAGTATTGGAAATAACAACCAACCTCAGCTGCTGGTACAGACAGATCTCTGCTGATCTCAAGGCCATCACGTGAGTTTATGCAAAGCTGACTCTGGGGCCCACCTATATATTTATGCATTGAACACTGCATAGGCCATTGGAAACGTGAACTGCTCCTG
Source organism: Pitta sordida (assembly GCA_013390025.1). NCBI lineage: Eukaryota > Metazoa > Chordata > Aves > Passeriformes > Pittidae > Pitta > Pitta sordida. The sequence goes on from WEKX01011678.1 coordinate 108,411, forward strand.
CAGTGAATAATATGCCTCATTTAGTAGGTTATACCAGAAACCTTTTCATAAAATGTAGGGGGAAAATCCCTCTCGGATCATTCATTGACCTTTTTATATGCTGTTCAGTGATCTGTCTCATGGAGAATTTGCTGGACTCAGTTTTGGGGGGATTTTTTGGTTTTATTTTCCTATCGTGAAAGGTCAGTCTTTCAGCACTGTTAACTCATCATTTCATTCCTTGTTTCCCATCTCATTGAAGCTGTGTTTGCTCTACTGCTGTAAAACTCATTCACATCTCTATTTTTCCGTATTAAATAAAATAACAGCTATTTGTCTCCATACCATAACAATGAGAACCATGATGTTTCTGCCTGTGAAGTTTGCATGCTACAACATATAATAAAATACATAGAAACATATAATAAAATGCATATTTTTGACAGGCCTAGTGAGATCAAACAATTTCAGCAGTAGCTTAATTCTTCTCAGCTTCAACTACAACTGGAACTTAACAACTCAGTACTTAAATCTTGATACTCCTAACATTTTAGAGATGCTGCTTTACATTATGTGTATTTAACCTTTTGCTTTGGAAATGCTTCATCACCTGGCAGGTCCATTTATAAAAAATGTCTAGAAAAATATTTTTTATTCTGTTTCTTCATGGTTTATTTCGAAATAGTCCATTAGGAAACATGTTTTTTTCTTTAAGGAGTGAAATTAAAAATAAATCATGAATTGTATTATCCTGAATATCCAAGGTTTTCTGTCTTATTTTCATGTGTCTGCATATAAAGCTACAACTTTCATCAAAAACCGTGGAGTCATATTTCCCAGAGAGATGGCCAAAAACAGTAGGCTTAAAATTAAACAAGATAAATTTATGTATTTGCATTCATGTAACTTGGGAGCTGAAGATTTATTTCAGAGGAGAAACTGGAACTGCAGGATTAGTTCTACAGTGCAAGTTGTCCCTCCAGCCCAACTGAAATAACCATTTGTTTGAATTTTTTTTTTCTGATTTCCAGGTACAGGGAAGTTTTGTACATGGGAGGAAAAGCTAAGCAATTTGCAGTCATTTGTCACTGTTAGCTGTTTTCAGAGAACTAACATTGTGCAACAGTTGAATCATTAAAGCAGGACTCCGGATGCCAGGACTGTCTTCCTGGATGTTTCACAATGATTTTCAAGCACAGGTACCTTTCACATCTACCAGAATTCCCCAGGCTAGTGCGGTGAAGCCTGGTCTAGAGAGAGAGAATTAATTGGACAGAGATTGCAGAAACACTTAGAAAGAGAGGACTCTCTCCCTCTGACCCAACCTTTATCAAGATGCTTAAAGAAAATATCAAATATAAAGGTGTTGTGTAGTGGCAAGAAAATACATAAACGTATGTTTGGATCACTGATTTATAGAAGGTTTACAGAATTGTGCACAGAATCACAGAATACTCTGTGTTGGAAGGGACCCCATAACATCTAGTCAAGGTCTGGATATCTCCTTCCACATTCATGGGATATTATTTTATTAGCTAGTTAACCTAGAAAGACACTTCTCTCATAAAGTAAAGCTCTGTCAGTTGCCCCTGATTGTTCAAAACTGGCTTTAAACTACATTTTAATGAACGGTCCATGAGGTAGGAAAGGGTATAAGAGAAGTATCAACGTGTTGAACTGTTGTGTGATATGTAACTCTCTGTAAGGCACAGGAGCAGATATGAGTGGAGGTGGAGAGAGCAGTGATCTGCCAAGGACTCCTCTGTTAGGAAATGGAGTCGGAGCTTCTTCTGCTGCATATCTGCACAGCGCCTCACATGAAAAGGCATGGGCCTGAGGGTGGGACTCACAGCAGCGCTGAAATGTCAAAAGAACAGGGTTTTTTAATTGTTTCATTGAACTCTCTGTTACAATCAGAGATGAAAGATAATAATGACTTTACAGAATCATCCCTTACAATCAGAGATGTTCCAAATATAGCTCTAGTTGAGATCAAGATCAGGGACATTTATCTTCTTTACAGATTCCTGTAATCAGAAACCACTGTGATCATGTAGCCTTACTTCCAAAATAAAAATTAAGCACTGCTCATTCCCATATCAAGAGTATCTGCCCACAACTTCATAGCTTAATTTTAACAATAATATTTTTTCAGGGAATTACTAACTTCAACATGTCAGAGTGGGATAGAAAACTGGTCAAGTACACTAAGATACTATATTCCAAGATGTGGATAATACAAGCATCTGCTAAATTAAGCATGTGTTGTAATGTTGTACTTCACCAAATGGAAAAGAAAGGATGTTTTTAAAAATATATATTTCATGCTTTGTCTTTTAGACTGACTCATTTCAGCTCATTTGAACAGAAAAAAAAGATGAACAATGCTTGATGAGGCAAGGATTCCTGCAGAGACAAGGTGATTATGAAAAAAGTCAAGTGAAAAAAACAGAATCAAAAGAGATTAAAGTAATTACTTCAATTCAATTGTCCAAATCATATTAAGACCCGATCCTGCAACTTCTCACTTGTCGCAGGTTTCTCTGTTTTACATCACTTTGTAGGCATGCAAAAGGTAGTGGATTGAGGTATTCAGAAGATTCCTTTTCTTATCTCCGTGGTAGATATCTGGAAATGCTACCAAGAGAACTGAAAGCATTAATATTACAGCTAAACATCTTTATGTATAGAATAAAACTTATAATTTTTTCCATTTTAATTGTACTTATTCGCTAATACTTTTCATATATATATACACATAGAACAGCAAACAAATGCTGTTTCCTTTCTCTTTTGCAAGATACCTATGAGCAAGTTACTTTTGCTATGCACGTGTTATAGCAGATGGTGAATATTAACATCCTTACACTTCTAACAGCTACAAAAAACAAAGTCACACATACATCAAAATGTGTTTTATTTTTCAAAATCAGTGAAACTAAACTTCTACTGCTTTAGAGCAATGCAAAATTTTATCTTCCATTCAGTCATGTGAAGAATGTGGAGCTATTGAGTTCTGCATTGCTAAAATTAAAGAAACACAGTGGACTCCACGTAGGACAAAATTGCCATTAAGCAGAATAAAACTGTGTCTGAACTCAGGGCAACCTCCCTCAAAGTTCAAGCAGCTGCCCTGCAAGTCACTGTTATAGAAAAACAGAATACTACGATTGCCATAAGTTCTGGAAACTTTAAAAAAAAAAAAAACAGTCTCTTAATACAGCTTTTTAATATCAAGAGGTACTTGAGGCATTTGAATGATCTTTACACTTGGCATTTTATTAATGAAAAACCTCTTGGAGGGATAAAAATGCTTTGAAATGGGAAGCTATTTTCATAAAATATAGATCTGGCTAATGAGTCTAGACAAATCTTTTCTCCCATTGGATATAAAATATTGTCTCAGAGGTGCATGCAGATGATAAACTCAAACTGACAAAGGGAGTAACCACGACGATACTGCAATGCCATCTCATAGTTTACAGGCTCAGCTGTGCCCATTGGGGATGAAAATGGCCCAAAAGAGGCTTCTGATGTCCCCACACACAGGAACACTGCCTCAGGTACCAAAACAGATCACAGAATAAATCACAGAATACGACGACTTGGAAGGGACCCACAAGGATCATCTAGTCCAACTCCCCAGCTAACGCCCATACAAAGACCGAACCCACACCCCAGGGCTGTGAACACAAACTTAGTTCCCTCACAGGCTCACAGGCCCCTCCGAGCCAGGAGGGACCCACAGGACCATCCAGCCCAACACCCCCACAGCTAGACCATGTCACTAAGCTCCTCATCGAGTCCTCCATAACATTTCATTGACACATACAAATCTCCATCTGTGCAATGTAATTTGGTTCAGTGTGCTTCTTTTCTTTTTCTTTTAAAAGGCAGGTTTGGCAGAAACAGCCCATGACACAGTTAACAGATCAGAAGACTGGTAACATTAAAGGGCTTTGTACTTTTATTGGCTCAACAAACAAAAGGTTCCCTTTAAGTTTCATGGGAACTCAGGGTTATCAGTCCAAAGCTGAATTAAATTAGAAGTGATTGGGAGCTGTTACCATCTGTTGAGTGTGTGGTGGCTCATGCAACATGAGTTTAATATACTTTAGCAGACAGATGGGCAGAAATGTGCAGGCTTTAGTCATTCAACACCCTTGTTAGCAATCTGAATAGAGAGATCAGCAACATGCAAGGAATGGGAGTGAATTTCTTTTTATTTCCATGATTAAGTCCCCTGCATTGTTTTTTTGTCTTTTTCTAGAATGTTTCTACAACTGCTTCCTCTGTTATATATATTGTGTGGTTAAGAAAAGCATTGTTCTTCCCAGGTGCTGTCAATCTTGGTCCTTTCTCTTATTCCAAAATAAAACTTTTTTTTAAAAAAAGCCACATTTCTGTTCATGCCTTCAGGTGTTAAAACAATATTTTTCATGGACTGAATGTCACAGTAGTTAAATAATGATGTGAAAAAACATAGCCATAAATCATATCGACTAAGATTTAACACTCTTTCTCTCTTTTGCCTCCTTTCTCCTACCTGAAACAGCTTTCCAGGTCTCAAGTCACTGATTGTCCCGCAATACAAAAGAACCCCAATGTGTAGTGACAAGGAAACTATTGTTTAATGGACAACTGCACTGAAAATTAATATATTTCTTGTAAAGATTTCTTCATTTTAAGGAACATTATCTATCTTACTTCATGCTCAAAAGAATCCCTTTCCTATGTTAAATAATCTAATAAAAAGGAACAGTTTTAAGCAATAAAAGATGAAAAGGGAATAGGGCACTGCACAGGGATTACAGAGGCACCAGTGCAGTTCTGTAGATAATCCCAGCTATTGTGTGCTTCTTCTCTCTCCGTGCATCAGTTTCCTCATCTACAATTGGCAACTGTTAGTACACACCAGCCATCATCAATTTCCCAGAGCCAACGTCATATCTTTTGGGTTTCCAAAAATCTTTTGACAGTTACTTGTATTTATGCCACAAATTAGACAATAAGATTTTGGAGCCAGAGAATTACCTTTCAACCTTCAAAACATTCAGAAACATGTATATACAGTTTCATTAAAAATTCAGCCTCAGAGAAATGTCAAGGTTGTAAAATCAGTCACTCCACATTACAAAATGCCAACATCAAGCTTCACATGCCTTTTGTATAGTCATATTTTTTCATCAAGTCCGGCTTTCTGGGTCCTGTGCCTATATTTTAAGATCAGAAAAGCTGGACACTTCCTTAAATCATATTTCATTGCATATACTGAAAGTGTGTATAGTAGGTGTACCAAAATCCAAACATGACAAGAGTTATTGGAGGATTCAGCACTATGCATAACACACAAGATCACAGAATCTTCCAAGTTGGAAGGGACCCACAAGGATCATCTAGTCCAACTCCCAAGTGAACACCCACACAGGGATCGCACCCACAGCCCTGGAGCCATAGGCACCACACTCCATCCATCCAAGCCTCCCACGGTCCAGACCACGTCACTGAGTTCCTCATCCAGCCTTTTCATAAACACCTCCAGGGATGGCGACTCCACCACCTCCCTGGGCAGACCATTCCCCTGAGAGAACACTCTCTCTGTGAAAAAGCTCTTCCTAACATCCAGTCTAAACCTCCCCTGGAGAAGCTTAAGGCCATGTCCTCTTGTTCTGGTGCTGGCAGCCTGAGAGAAGAGATTAATACAAAACAATACATAAGTTTTAAAAACTGACAGAAGACACGGGCTAATGGCATTAAAGTCCCTCTGAAGACTATTCTGCTTTCTGGCAGGTGGCAACAGAAAGCAGAAGATCAGGATGAAATTCAATAAAACAGGGTGGACTGGTTTAAGAGCTTTCAAAGATTCATAACTTAATAGAGAAAACTGAAGCTCTATCTCTGTACATGTTCAAGGAAGTGTAACATGAAATTCCACTCATGCAAGGGACAGATGAATGAACTAATGTCCTATCATGGTGCTCAGAGCTCATGAACTAATCATCTTTCATCTGCAATCTAAAACAAAAGCACAGACTGGTTATGCTCTTTAATCTCAATAGTACTTTTCTCTAAAGGAAAGCTTTAGCCCATAAAGCTCAAGCCAGACTCCACTCTGAGTAATTATATTCTGCCTACAGTAATTATGTTCCCTTTGCAGTTTCATAAGGAACTAGTGTCCACCCACTTGCTACACTGTACTGTTTCATTGCTCTGCAGTTGCTGGGAGTAGCTGGAGATTTGCTGGGGAGGGAGAGGTAACCTGGGGCTAGAGGCAGCTGTTGTGCACCACGTCTGCATGGTGGCAAACCATCACCCTGCTGACCAATCCAGAGCGGGCACTGTGGCAGGACATGCTGCTGGAGGAAGGATTACAGTACCTGAGCCCACAGGAGGTCTTCTTCAAAGATAATTCAACTTACCAATATTTCACTAAGTGCTGCAGGATCCTACAGAAGGAAAGACACTGTGTGCCAAGTGTCATGAGGTCAGTAGTTGTTCACCAAATGTAGCAGCAAATTCCTTTGTTTGTACAGAATAGTAAGACATGTAGCACTAAATATACAGAAAGCTTGAAAATACACCAAAATAGCAGTGTCTTCTCCATTGTCAGACCAGCAGCAGTTCAAGTTAATGTTTTTCCATGGATTTCAGAGCAACTGCAAGCACTGTCATTCTACCTCATGAATTTAGTGTAGTCTGGGAAAAACTCAGCTGAAGCATTGCATCAACATGAAGTTCAAAAGGCACACTGAACACAAGCTCTAAAAGGAGGTTACCATTCTGCTTCAGCAGAAATGGAATTCAGTGGGAGCTGAATGCCTGGACAGGGTGAACGTGGGTTAATAGAACTGCATGTGCAACTGGCCACAATTCCATTTTCTACAAAGGAAAAACAACACCTGTTCTTCTGCAGGCATTTCCTGAGTAAGGAGGTTTTAAAATGTCTTAAAGAAAGAGAAGATATCTTTCACTCAGAAAATGATCATGTACTTGTAATAAGGACTCCCTAAATATCACTTTGTGAAATGCAGCAATGACTGGCCTGTTGCAAAGTAATCTGTGAGCTCCTTCTAGTGCTTTTCTGAACAGCACTTGGACCACACAGAGAATCTGTATCTTAAGGACATACTGAATGCATCAGCTCACTCCACTCTTACACCAAATTCAGTAACTCTGTCCTCCTACTTTTCTTGTTCCTCAACAGCTTATGTCATTTTGCTCACAGGTTTCTACCTTGCCTTTGCAACTCTGATTGTTGCTTTGAGTCCTGTCTTGCTAGTTACTCATTAAAAAGGCCCTGCAATATCTTTCACTAAGCAATGGAATTTTTTGGTTTATCCTCAAAAAGCACTACAGAACTTCTCCTAAAATTATATAGACAAATATATAAAACAACTTTGAATTTGATTAGTAACTGTCTGTAACTGATTTTCCACAATTAAAATATTATCCTTTCTCTGCCCATTGTGTCCAGGAAGCTATATCTGACCAATGGTAACACTTTGGTTTGTTCCAGTTTTTTCAGTGTTTGCTGCAAGCTAAAGCATATTTTAAAGTATTCAGTGTATAATGCACCTCACTGAATTCAGTGGGGCCCAAGTATTCACACTAACCCTGTGGTACAGAACCACCTTGGTCTGAGTATTCTTCCTGTATATATTCAATGCATCAACAAAGGTTTTCATTAGCTTTTCTCCTAAGACACTTTTGCTGCTAATGAACAAAGGTCTGTGTTAATGGGATCCAAGAAAGTGCTCTAATTTTAGTGTTCCTGATAACAAGACAGAAATCAGCCAAAGCTGAATAAGAAGCTGAGTAGTAGACACAAGCAAAAAAGAGATTTAAAAAAGAGAGAATCACACAAATCAGATCCATTTGTTATTTCAGCAGCTGTCTCCAATTTACCATCATGAATAACTCAGTCACCAAATCTAAACAGCCAAGGATTTTTATTAAATAGTACCTATCACAGGCTACTGAATATTATTCTATTGCAATTAATAGCCTTTATAAGATATTATAAAGTCCCTCTACAGACATTGCTTCTTTTGGCTGCACAGGAGCAGAGGTATTGAAAGATAATGCTTACAGTATAATGATAATTCATTATATCAATACATTGGTGAATAGATCGAAAGAAACTATGACCAATCTTCTAAAATAAGGAAGGAAATCGGGGGGAGGGGAGGGGTTGGTTGGTTGGCTGAGGCACAGCAGGGTCTATCCTAGCAAACTTCATATATTAATCACTTTGATGTTAGGTGGAGTCCCCAAGCTAGGTTAACAACCTTCACTGGCTCTTGTCTCCCAGACAGCCTGTCCTCTCATCTCTGCCTGAGGCTGAGCATGCACAGAACATTTCATATTTGAAATGATCCGACTGAAAAAAAACAAGCTACTTGGGATTAGTGCCGAAACCCCATTCCACAGGTCCTCTTTAGCACAGAGCCACACAGCCAGGTGAGATAGCCTGGCTGAGGAGGTGGTGGAAATAAGCAAGAATTTCTTGAAGCAGATCTGCCCTGAATGATTCACAACATGGAGGTACAGAGAGAGCCTTTCCTAAACCTTCAGAGATCCCCCTGCCCACCGTGCCCTGTACTGCCTGTCCTGCACTTGTCACAAGGTTACATCCCAATGAAACTCCACCATCAGATCAAACTGGGAAACAAGAGACAAACCATGATAAAGAAGAGTGGGTATAATTTGCCAAATTGTTTTCTTTCAGCAGGGAAAAGCATAAGAAATTAACACAAACCCTGGTTTGGTCTGCTTTTTAAACTAAGGGCTTCCACACACAAACAAGTCATTGCAGAGGAAAAACACAGCACATTAGTGAGGTAAGGGAGACTAGTTTATTTTTCTTCCCTCATTTTTGTCCTTTCAAACTTCTTTGTCTAAATCACCAACTAGCTTCTTCCCCTTTCCCATCTCTTTTTCAAAACTATTGGTATTCAGAGTAGTTGATATATTCTTCTGCCTTGCAGTGGGTCTCCAACACTGGCTGCTGGGCCATGTTACTCCTGGCCTTTTAAACTGCATACTGCTCAAAATCCCATCTCCCATGGTTACCCTCATGGTAGTTAAGAGCCTGTACTAAATTGGTCGATTTGCTACTTGAAGTTTTGCTTATGTCTTTAGCTAGCACTTCTTACTGATTCTTGTGACGTGACAGTAACAGCCAGGGAGGTGCTCTGTTTCTCTACTTCTTTAAGCTGGTTTTCCACATATGCCAATTACATGGGATGTATAGGAGTTTCCTCATTTCCTGGCTCTGTTTCTCAACAGTCTGTGGCCTGAGTCTTGAAAATGAGTCTTAGTGTCCATAAGCTGATGGACACTCCTCAGGTAATAGAATTTGAAGACAGACTACATATGTATTCCTGAAATACATTGTGAATATACTCTCCATATAAGCCTCTTACAGCTTCCAGCATCTGCTCTGTTGACTGACATTTTCGTCAATTCTGTATATTTCACCCCTAAATCCCTGGGTAGGTTATTAGTGTAGAAGTGTATGTGATGTCTTTTAGGTCTGATTGTGTAATTTAAAAAGAGTCATACAAAGAAATGCTATTCTGTATTTTAAGATCATCTGTTTTCCAAGAGGATTTTGTGGTTTTCCCTTACCTGAAAACACAAACCCATCCCTTTTATTGTTCATTTCCTGACCACAGTCATTTTTGCTACTGTAAAGTGCTTCCAAGAAAAATCCTGACCTCACTGAGCACACAGAACAATTACATTGACTGCAGCATGGTCAGGGTTTCAGGTTGGCTCTCTGGTTTATCTGTGACATAACTGTTTTGCAGGCAGTAATTGGATAAGCATCCACATTGGATAAGCATTTAGCCACATTATTTATGTTTGCAATCCGTATTAACTCTTAGAAAAAAGGCATGATGTCAATAAAAAATAACCTGTGAAAAAGGAACACAGCACACAATTCAGAAAAATCCTCTTGCCGGCAGATTTTTTTTTGCTCATTAATTATATTTAGGACTGCAACCAGTGCATACAGGCCTTTTTATTGAAAACTCTTCTGGCTCATTTTTTTGACTAGTCCTTTAAATTCCATAATGTCCAGAAGGGATGCTTTAAAGCAGATATTTTGCAACTAGTTTCTGCTTCGTCATTTCTGCCAGATGTTTGACATTTCTTCAGTGTTCTTTCTTCATTTTTCTACTTCTGAAAGTGATGGCATGTTATCAAATATGTCTTTCCACATACCGCATATTAAAGTATTGTTTATTTTATATATTAAAGTCATAAAACTTTTTACTGAAGGTTTCATTATGAGAAAGGCTTCCTACCTGAATTCCATAATCACTGAGAACAGAACAAGCAAGATGAAGAAAGCAGCTTCAATAACAGATTTTGGGTTGTGCCATTTCCCTTACCCCTCTGGTCCAATCATTGGACTTCTGTATTTCACTCTGTTTCAGCTGTTTCCCAGCTCTGTGAATTCTATGGCACACGTATCTACAGGATTTAAAACAAACTTGTGTCTGCCCAGTTTTAGCAGCAGCTGTTTGAAGAGATAGAAGATAATTCTAACAAAAAAAAAAAAATGGATCTAGTGTTTATTCACCCACAGCTTTACAGCAAGCAGCAACTGCAGCCCAAATCACAAAGGACTGAATAAATCTGGCCTTAGGTGAACTTTGGCCTTTCCTGGGACAGCTGAGGAGGGTCAGATAGTGTCTGGTTTGAGCGGGGGGCTCCTGCCATACAGGTAGGGACAGGAGGCTGTCTCAGCTGTGCACTCTCCTTCCCACTGGGATAAACAGGGAAACTCAGTAACAGATATGGAAAAGGAGAGAGATTTGCCTCTCTTCCATAAACGGTTCAAGCATTTTGATACATCATCTCATGCCTTTACAACAAACAGTAGCCTTTTCCTAGACATTTTAGGCCAAATTCCAAATATTTTTATTTCCATCTCTCTAGCATTACCCATTTACAACAGCAGGTGTTTGGGGTTGTGCCCAGTTTCTATTTAGCTACTTTATAAAGGATTGGGATACTTTTGGGTTTTTTTTCTGTCAGCCCTGGTGCATGACTCAGCAGAGCACAAACCAATTCATATCTAAGCTGGCATTGCTGTCCATAGAGATACAGCAATCACTACCAGAGGAGGGATTTTATCCCCCACAACATCCGCAATGCATTTGTGCAGGAATTACACATAGGCATTATCAAGTATTTACAAAACTGGGGATGATAACAGTATCTTTAGAGTCACAAATGTGAGCTTTTCTTCACAGCTAGGGAGCTACAAAATAACCTTTAAAAGTAAGTGCATAAATGTGAAGAGTTTGAGCATAACCCCAAATACTCAGATGCCGTAGCTTGGAGTACAACATCAAATATTACGAGATTCATGATAAAAACACAAGACTTGGCAACAGTGGGACTGTGGCAGCCCGTTAAATTGTAGCATTTTATAATCAGGCATCTGGCATTCTTAAATATTCCACCCCTAGGGCCTGAGCTCTTATACCCCAGTGGCATCCAGACACTCAGGGACTGGCCAGGCTTGGGAGCCTGCCGGAACACATCATGTTACACGGGCATGGTAACGCTGGGGAAGGAGGTTAAATTAACTGGCTTGGACAGAGCCTGTGCCAGCACTGCCACTGCATGGACTAGCCAGCATATGTCAGACCCAGGCAATGCTGGACACTGAGCCACACGGCCAGCTGCTCTGCATTCACATCATCTATTTCACAAGGATTAACAGCCCAGGATTATTCCATAGCCTGTTCATAGGTGCATACTCATAAAAATGAAGCTTAAATGAAATTGCTTTAAGCACTTGGCTTCCTAGCTTCTGTATTTGTCAAAAGACATCTTCATTAGGTGTTCTAAAAGCAAAACAAGATTCTACAGAAATCAGGAATTTGATACAAAATCCTGAGGAAAGTTAAGAGCTAAGGAGATTGAAATTAACCAAGTTGTACTAACAGGAACTATTCTTCACATGTGTTTAAAAAGTGCCTAACTCAAGAAGTCTCTTTATTATTTTTTATTCTTAGATAATTTTCACGACAGAGAAATATAAAATTTTAAACAGCGTGCATATGCCCAGAGCAGATCAGATGCTCAGCTGGTACAAATCCCTGACATAAGTGGAGTTCTGCTGATACACCCCAGCTAAATGTCTGCCCTAATATATCTCCAGACCATTCATGTGAGAAGGCTGCACAAATAGTGGCCTGCAGTTGCCTAGTGATGGCCTCCCGGTGCAGAAGTCAGTGCCACTGAGATACCTGTGCATCTGTGCGTCTGCTTAAACCACTTCTGTGACCCTTTCATTGGGGCAACGATGGCCAGACCATTCATGGTCTTCAAAGGAAGAATTCAGTGGGATTTTAACAAGTTTACACACAGACACAGAAGAGGTGTGTTCTCTAAGTTCAGGTCATTGGTAACTGCTTAGGGTTTAAGAAGGATCTTCTCCTCCAAAGCAGCTTGTTTTGTAAGATATTTTATCACGAGATTTTGCTGACATACATGGTGGTGGCCACCTTCAAAGGAAGCCTTACAAACTCACTGGACCTTCAAGCATTGTCTAATATGACAATTCTGACATTTCTATCAAATATTGAATGGTGCAGAGCATGAGAAGTATAATTACCTCTCTTCTGGTCATTTATTCTTTTTGATGGATCCTGGGTATGATGAATACTTTAGCACTTGTTTATAATAGATAAACGTTCTACACTAATGCCTCTCACTAAGAAAACACAATTATTTTAACTATGTAAGAGATTAAAAATAACTAGAGAAATATTGTGACAGATGGTGCTGTTCATGCTGCCTTAACATTTGGGCATGTTCTGTTTAATGTTTCTTTCATTCTCCTGATTCAGAACAGAAAATCCAATTAAATTAAGCATGTTGCAACATTTCTGACATTTTTTTCTCGGTTTGTTCCGTCTTTTGCTGATGAAATCAGTCTGAATTTAATGCCCACTTTAGATGAGGAATAGGAGGCCAAGGGAGTAATGCAGTCTGAACAGACATAATGAAGGTTTTACTGCCACAGAGTGAATTGCTGCAGAGGGGCCAGCACATACTTCAGGCTCTGTGTTTTTTCAGTCTTTTACCTCTTGAGGAAATGTAGTGAGTTGTGCTAAATATGTGCTGATTTTTCTTAGGAAATACGGCTAATATTTCCCAGGGGGAAGAGAGCTACCCGACACTGGATTTACATAGTATTTTCCTGTGGTTTTCCCCATTTTGGAGATTTCATGTCTGCCTTTTTGGAAAGTACAGGGGAGATGACAGGCCATGCCCAAATTTGTCTTCAAGCTGACCTGAGCACAGTCAGACAAAAAGGGAAACCCAAGTGTACCATCATTAGACATATTTTGACCATGTCTTTCACAGGATTCTAGTAGACATGAAGTTTAATTGCTTCCACCAGCCTTAAAATATTTACTTTCCTTTTTCTCTTTTCAAACCAATTTAATGTTTCTGTTGGAAGAAGGAGAACATTTCACAAAACTCCATTTCAGTGTGCTATAGCTCTCAAAAAGGGATGTAGACACAGTCTCACCCTCTCAGAAATATGTTTCACAGGAGTGAGGCTATACCAGAGAAGCACCAAAGGTTGGAAGGACACAGCAGCCACCACTGATTCGCCTTTGGTCATTACTCAGGCATGAACTAAGGGACAGCAACCCTAAGTGCTCTTACGCCTCTGTGGAGAAACTCAATTTCTCAGTCTTTTTACCAAATCAATTCTATTTCAGGTTGACTAACATTGTATAGATAACTCCATTAAATGTAAACTAAATCTGAGACAAAGATTGAACTCAGCCACGTCCAAGATCCATAAAGAGTTTAGAAGTTTTAAGGGCTCCTCTCTAAACCTCATGACTCGATGGAAAGCTCATCTTTATTCTTTGCATCTCTGGTCTCTGTATGAACCATTCTAACTCCATTTTCCTTTCTATATTTCTTCCATGCAGTTATTAATAAGATGAATCTTGCCATCAAACTTAACCAACTTCGTCAATCACTGTTAAAGTGTGTTAAATTCCATCAAATTTACCAAACTCTGACTAATTATTTTACCTCAGTAAAACATATTGCTGCTTCCCTCTTTTAATGGGGGGTGCATTCCACTCATCTGTGACAAACTGGTATAGATGGCAGGGTCCTAAATTGGGATGTAAAACCCAACCTGGCAGACACTCTTAAACAAAACTCCAGTCCTGCTTTTTCTCAGCATGAACAATGTTCCCTCCTGTACGTCTTGTAGAGGTTCTTTCTTGTATATTTTTGAAAGGGGAAGGATAGGAGGAATCTGAATTCTTCCCACTCAGACTCACAGGTTAGCATCAAACAAGTCTGCAGGTGGGAGCCCTATATAAGGAATTTTAATACATTGCAGTTTAATTCCATATTTCAGCTCTATCAAAACGGCTTTTCCATGTGCATGGGCATGAAATTCTTTGTAATGCCATTGAATCCTCACGCCTTTGAACTAACGCCACAGGTGTCCAGAGGGCTCCTAAAGGGACTTAATGCTTTCTCCAGCTGGTGCCTTAATGCTGGTAAGTGGAAACCACATCTCTTCTGAGAAGGAAATTTCTCACTCTGATTCAGCCTGGCTGCATGAAGCACTTACTGCCTGTACCTTTCCATAGGAAGAACTTGAGAAAAATCTTCACACACAGAAAGCACAGGTCCATGTTTAGCGCCCTTCCCAAGGGGCTCATGAACTGGCCACACACAATTTCCCTCTCATGTCCCAGTCTTCCAGATCCGCCTGAGGAATCAGGCAATCAAGGGCTCTGTGATCCAGCTGCAGTGTTCATTGTGTGATGATCAGAAACTCACCCTGAGGCAACAGCTGCAATTTCCAGTGAAGTCTATTACTGAGAAAGTAACATCCAAAGACACTTTGGTCACTTCAATAATTTTTAAAGGTTTTGTCTCTACCGCTCCCGAAGGAGAGTGGTATTTCATTCTGTTGCTTGGAGAAGTGAAAAACATGCAACAAATCATTTTTACAGAGAAGAAATTATCCTGCATCTTTAACTTCACTTTTGGTCCCTAAGTGTCTCCAGCTTCCTTTATAAGTAGTACTCAGCAGAAGTGAGTCTCCTCTTATTGCTATTAAAACAAATGCAGCTGAAAGCTTGGTAACCATATGAAAACTAAATTTAAATTCTATTGTAACTGGACCATCTTCACTTTCTATGCTTTTTCTAGTCCCATTTATGTAGGTATTCCTTAATATACTGAGAGCATTATAACACAGGAAACTCCATTCTTATGTCTTCCCAAACACAAAGAAAAGGAGGAGAGTTAGGCTTAAAAAAGATTCAGTTAAGTGGTTTTTATTGCTATTTCAGAAACTCCTTATTCACCTGGCTTCCAGGATATTTCAATGACATTTCTAGCAGCAGAATCTGCTTTATTCTGTCAAACCAAATGAAAAGGCAACCTGCAGAAATCTAAAAATATATGGTCCCGTTCATATAAATATGAAAATATTTCAAGTGAGTACAAGCTCTTTTCATCCATCTATCCCTCTCTGCATTTTGAGTGTTTTCATTTTTCTTCCCTAGATTGCTTTTGGAGGAAGAGGTAACGTATTTTGAAGATTATATAGTTGATTTGCTTGTGGGCTTGTCTGTCTGTTGCAGGAGTTCCTTCCCTGGTGGTTTGGCAGGATTTGGCTTCTATAGCATGGCAGGGAAATGAATTTTATAATGTCCACAAAGGGAGAGTGATGCCTGAGCAGAAAGTCATAAATGAAGAGACAGGCACAAAAGATCATGGAACTACGGGGTATCTCATAAAATCTAAGGAAGGAAGCCATCCTGTCTTCCTGCAGGGAAACTGCACAGAATCATAGGACTAGGAATCCTTCTGATGGCCAGGGCACACTGTTAACTCATACTCAACTTGCCGTGAACCCAAACCCCCAAGGTTGGCAAGGCAAAGGCAAGAACCAATCTCTGCCCTGAACTCAGGAGTACTTCTCACCACTGTACCTGCAGAAATCCCAAACTCCTCTCTCACACCCAGGCACAGCTGTAGCCAGGAGAGCTTCTGCCATTCAGCTCTGCATACGATTTTTCAATTAATACCAGATCAAAGAGAATCCTCATCTAGCCCTGTTCTCCATGGGCAGCCGCTGTCCCCCTTGTGCCCAGGGAGAAATTTCTGGGGCAAGGATGGGTGTGTTGTCCTGTGCTTCAGACAGCACTTGAGACACAGAGGTTGGCAGCTGGCAAAATCTTAAGAGAGTCTATTCTGCCAAAGACTTTTCAGCTCACCACACTATTGATAATAGCTGAAAATATTTCCTCACTAAATGGGTATATTCTTTCCTTATTCGCTTCTGTAGCTCTGGCTTCAGGAGCAAAGCTAGTGTGACTGGCACCCTAACATATCTTCTTTGAATAATTACATTTCTAAGCAGTGTAAGTTTAGGAAAACATCCATCTCTCACTCAGACATATTTTCCTGAATTAAAGGTTCAGACTGAGAGAGTATTTTGCATAAGCAGAATTAATCGGCTTGGTCCTGCCCTTGTGGTCATGGGGAGCTCAGCTCTCGCATGGATTTCATGCAATGTACAGAAGCTTTGCCATGAAAAAACAATGAGAGAGAGCACATAGCTAAAATTTCTTTTAAAAAGCAAGCCTTAGACTGCAAATCAACAGCAATACCTTCCACTAACTCCTGTGCATTCTGTCAAACGTTATTCTCTTGAAGCAGAAAAACAGACCACTATTTCTCTGAGCCTGTTTTGGTATTAGAAGTCTATTATATATTTCAATCGTGTTTTCCAATTATTATATGTGCCAAACTGGCATCAATGATGTCACCCTCCCTATGAAGGGGTTCTAGAATTCTGCGGAATGTCAAAGATTTCCGAGCAACCAAAAGTAATCAGGTGTGGGGGACTAGGAGGAAGGGATATTTTCACTTTGCATCCAGTCAGGAGCATAGCTCTCCTTCCTTTTAACAGGATTTCCTTTGTTGTTTCTAAGATACGTATTTTGAAACATAAAGCTTAATTATTACATTGCACACCTCTGTGACAAACAATTGTCAGATTCTGCTGCCAATTTATTCAAAATAAAAACATCGGGTGAAATAGACCCTCATATATCACAGTAATTGTCTCTTTGAAAAGGTTATTTTTAAAAAAACAGATTTCAGATTCCTAGCGAGTTTCATTGTTTACTCTGGGCTACAACATCTGAAGGTAGATTTTGTATCCAACTGCTGTCACAGCGACTGAAGTCAAAACATCCTGCTCCATCTTTTGTTTATGTACTGCAATCAGCTCCACAGCCCTGTGCGACTTGAAACATAGCTAAAACCTGCTTAGATATGTGCTCCCTGACATAGTTTGCTTTCTCTAAGAGGGACAATACCAGTAATCTTAACTGACAGAAAGAATGTCAGCATTAGGTTTGCAAACAATACTACAAAAAGCAGGAGGAAATATTTCTTTAAAAACCAAAAATACTTAGGAAAAATTGCCAAGTAGCGCTTCAGCCATTACAACCATTACACTCCCTTATGCTTGGGGAAAAAGTCAGGCAGGAAACGTATTTCCCGAGCACCCCTGCACTGATGCCTTCTCTGGCACACACAGTGTGTGGTGAGAGCTTCTTGAGAGAGGTCACAATGCAGCAGGGACATACGGTACTACATTTTCTTTCAAGTCTAATCATTCTCTGGTTTATTGTTCTCAGCCTCCTGTGATGAGTGTGTCCTCTTTAGCACAATGTGCAACCAGCAATTTTAATGTATAAAGATCACTTCGGTTGACATACCCTTTGAATGAATGAAAGCTTTGTTCTCATGCCTGGGAACTTTTTAAAAAGCTTATGTGCACATCTAAATGTTTCCAGTATCATAGCATTCTCAGTTTATGTTCCATGCAACAATTTTAATTGGAGTAGACTTCATGTTCAATTCTAAAATCATGGTGTTAGAGGATAATAACATCAACGTTATCATTTCATTATCGAGCTTAATTTCTTAAAAATAATAAGTTCAAATTTTTGTAACAAATGAGTTCTCTGAGGTCTCACACTGAGCATTCATGCACACAACAGATATGTTAGTCAGGTTTACCAAAAGGGAAACCATTAATGAAACTGAAGAAGGGATACTGTGTAAAGCCAGACCTGCGTCTGGATAGTATTCTTGATATTTCAAATCCATTTCCACCACATTACTTAGTTCCTACTTCATAGAGCCAATGTCAGCTGATGACATTAACTGTAAAACCTGAAAAGATACCCCTGGTTTGCTCATATGTTTATCCAGCAGATACTGGTCATGGATGCAGAAGGAACAAAGAAACAACACAAGATTTTCAGCCACTTCAAAAGAATCCTTTCCTGGAAGTTCCTGTGAGTTCACAAGATGTCGCAGCAAGGCCATGGCATAGTACAGGGAACACGGAAATCCATGTTAGTTAACCCAATTCCATTTGCACAGACAAACTATTATTCTACTCTAGTGTTAAAAATATTTTCTCATCGCTGCTTGATTCCTGTTAATAAGTAAAAATGCTAATTATCTAGAGTGTCTAGACAAATCTAGCACCATGAGATCAGCATATGTTGAATAAAATTATTTTAGACTTCACAAAAGCCTGCAAAGAGCTTGAGCACCCTCAGACAGAGAAGATGAGAAAGACTTCCACTGTGTTCTTGCCCAGTTGTGCATAGGGCAAGATCAATGGACTCAAAATTCTACACAGAAGATTAAAATTGAACATAGAAAAAATTTGTAATGCCAAGAATATCAAGAGTGGGATTAGTTTGTAAGGTTAAAACCTTACCATCATTTCAGGGTTTTAAGAACAGCTTAAAATGATAAATTATTCTTGACAATTCTTTAGGTATAGCTCATTCTGCCTAAGGCAGAAGAGATGGGCTCAATGACTTCTCAAGGTCTCTACTATTTTGTATGGTAGTATGATATCACAGCTGCAGAGGTGTAGAATTTCTTTCAGATTTAGAAAATATCTACATTTGCAAGTCTTCATCAGAAGAGAGACAAATATGTAAGATTTTGGGGGGAAAGGCTTCATGAGTTCTATACAGAAACCAGAACCAGAAACCACTTGCAGAAAATGTTGCTTCTATTCTATTTGCCTCTATTGTATTCTATTGTATCGAAAGCGTCAATAATCATGTGAAGTAAGAGGAAAGGAATGGAGAAAACCACAAAACACAAATTCCAGTGCACCACAGGCCACACAAGATTTTGGTTAGGTAGCAAATGCTCTGAAAATTACCTGGTCCTGAAGGAATATATGGCATGAGAACAAGTTACCCAATAAGGAGACATTCTTGCAAATATCTGATTAGTCTCCAGCACCACAGCTTTGAGATTTGATTTCTGCTGAATTAGTTTGTTTCAATTTAAGAGTAATTTATTTAACCTTTCAGTTGTTAAATGAAAATAAAGAGGCCCAATATATACATTTTCTTTTTCTGTGAAGTGTCTGTCAATATTAGTTTAGTTCCTGGATTATGAGTTATAGGGTATAATCAGCTATAAAAGTTCCTAAGTAAAAGCAATTTCAAGAAATACTGTGGTTAAATCAGAAGCTTTTAAACAAGAAGCTTAAGAGACTTCAGGGTATATAATTTAATCATTCCTATTTCAATTACTGTACTATCAACAGATTTAGTCAATTTTCAAAACCTGCAGTCTTTCTAATTTCATAATTTCTGGTCCATTTATGGTTTGAGTCTTCTTTCAATTTCCGCTTACTAAAATTTTTCTGAACAGAACAACTTCTGCCAGAACAGCATTTAGAATGCTATTCTTTCCCTTTTTTTCAGTGAATATTTCAAATATTTAACTTCTCTTTGCATTTAGATGGAGAAAAATTATTTCCTCACATCTTTCTCTTCTCTTTGTCTTCTTTTGATAGTTAGGAAAGTAATAGCACCAGATAGCTTTAAAAAAATAGAATTAAAATTCTCAGATTAATCACTTCCAAACTTTTTTGTTAAGATACTGTTTCCCTCTTCTAATGATTTTATTTATTCTGTTGCCTAAAAGCCCATGGGACAAAGATCTGTTCATCTTTCCTCATGTGATTTGGACAAAAACAGTTTAAGAAGTTCTCAAAACACCTCTAAAATTCTGAAAATTAAGTTATTTCCTAATGGAATACAACAGAATTTGTGACTGTCAAGCTGGTGATATGAACTCCACTGCAGCTGAAGAATCTTTCCTCGCCTGTAATGAAGTAAACAAGACCCAAAGACAGCCAAATGCCACGTGCAGTCCCTCTAACAGGTAGGTTTGGGCAGAGCATTCTCAAGATAAAAACAGATCCTTAGGTTTTGCAGTTCATATTTTGATCTATATCAGAGAATTAGTAGTGAATCATCACTTCTGTTAAATGGATGTCTATGAAAACGTGCCTCTACGTACCACCTTGGACAAGGACACATTGTCTTGGATTAAACCCAGCTACCTGAATTTAAGTCACTGGATAATGTTCAAATACCATTCAGACGACCAAATTTTCTTTTAAGGTTTTTATCTAAACTCATGTCATCACAGACTCCAACAATTCTCAATAGAAAACACCAAGTTGTTACAAATGGCAGTGTATGAATGTCTGCTGGGCACTTCATAAAGTGAAAGAACGGGCACTATCTCAGCTTCTATCTACACTAAACTCTTAAACTGCCTCCTGCTGGGAATCGAACCCCTGGTCCCCCGGGTCACAGGCGGGGACGCTCACCACTGTACTAAAGTGGATCTGGGTGAGGGATCATGTTCTGATTTCCACTCCGTAGAAACCATCACGCCCCCGTTAGCTATCTCTGCAGACAGGGCACTAGGAACTAGCAGAGCTCAGATCAGGGACAGAGAGGCAGCTTTTGTGGAAGGGTTATTGCTGACAACACAAGAACAGTAAATTAGAGACAGGAATGAAACAAGACATTAAGGCCCCCGTGGCACCATCTTAAAAGAATTTAATATTCTGAGTTATTTCACTTTCTACCGTATCCACATGCCATTTATAATCCAGACAAAGCAATACCCAGAAAACAAATTAGGTGTAATTTTTGTGCTAATTATGCTACATTCATTTATCCTTATGTCAGATTTATTTTTATATTGTGCCTTTAAAATATAAAAAGACAATCATATAAAAACACAAAAATTAAATCTTAATGTTGTTTTGCCTTCTGCACCCCTTCTATTTTGCATAATAATTCCCAAGCGACATTTCATCCTGTCTTCTCACTTATATTCACAGATGACAGTGTTATTTATTCCCTTGGCCAAAGCCTGAGGGTTTCTTTTCAATCTTTGCTCAACAAATCCCTGAATGAAAGGTATGGGTGTTCAGAGCAAGGGCAGAAATAGAAATGAGAAGGTCTAATATTCTTTCACTTGTGATCATGCAAAACAGGGGCAAGATAAATGAAGTTAAGGAATTCACCAGGTTTAGAGTGATGTATGTGCCCATAAAAAATTGGATTGATCAGTAGCAGTGATACAATACCATGTGACATTGACCAATCCTTTCTCATTGCTGTTACATTTTTCTTAGGCAAATTCAATTGCAGATTAAACCCACCAACCAGTTCTTGAGTTAGAATATACTTACAGCCATTTTAATAACATGTTTCATAAAGGGACTCAAATTGGAAATGTTATAATTTATTTATCAAAGTTCTTTAATATTTCAAGCAGTTCAGATGATCATTTTTATTTATTTATGTATTCAAGGATTTATGAAATATGCCCATCATCCTTTCTGTTTAATTCTACAAAACTGATGTCACAAAGAACATAAGCACAACTGATAGATCTCACTATGAAATCTTCCTTCCCAGTCTGTCCCAGTAATACACCCACCCTGTAGTGCCCCTGTGCAATCAGTGTGTTCAGAACCTGTCCAGGAGCAGGGGAAGCAAATTTCTACATAAGAGCCCTCACAGATCTCTCCCTCAGGACTGAAAAAACTTCAGACCCTTGAATTAAATTTTCCAAAGGATCTATCTAGCAGTGAAGAACAGCAGGATGGGGAAATTCCTGCTCTAGCTGGAATCACCTTTGGCCTAACAGGCTAAGAAAAACACAGGGAATTGATCCACATCCACAATGATGAAAGTGCTGAGTCTCAGACAGACATCTGGCTTATATGCTTCTTACATCTAAGACTAACCCTTGGCTGTATCTCATAAAGGACAAAAATAATGCAAGACTTCATGTCAGTATATTTGCTGCTTATGCCATAATCTGTTTTCTCCAAAAGTGGTATCAAATTCAAAATCTACCAATTTCCCTCTTTAGATGGACTGGCGCTGCATCTGCTCTGACAACTGCAAGCATTGCTACTATTTTCCTAAATATGGTTCTTTAGACACATGTGCTGAAAAATCAGTAGTCATAGAAATTAGGCCAATTAGACAAGATTAAAGCTCCCTAAATTATTGCTGAGTCAAAGTCTGATGCAAATTTCTATTTCCGTTTTTTATGCGACCCATCTCAGCATCATGCCAATTTTCACATCTGTTCCTATTAAGACAGCAAGACTAAGAGCACATCTTTCCTTTATTCTGAAAGTAACCTACTTAAGACACAGCCTAATCCACAGCACAACCAAGGCAAGCCATGAGGAGGAATTTGAGGCAATATCAAAGGTTCAGCTGAGCCAAGCCAAAAGAGCATAGCCCATGACATGTCCCATATTATAGTTAACCTCGTGTTTCATAGCAGTTTGAAACAGCACATAAGACAGCTGGCAGGAATGATATGAGGACTTGCTCATCTAACCAGTGAGCTACAAACAGATGTTGTGCATGAAATAGGAACCACTGCCATTGACACATCTCACATGCCAGACACTGGGGCAAAGTGACTCAACCTGACGTGAAGAGGAAATTGTGTGTGACATGTCCTTCATTTCAATGAGTAACATGTCACTTCTGGCCTAACTTTTCATCTGAAGCATCAAATGTTATGTGACAAGTGACTTCTGGGGTGGTAAAATTTTGCCTATATACATAAACACACACTAACTATAATAAAAGGCACAGTGACTATGCAGCAGGGAAACAGAATTTCTGCACTTAAGTGTATTACTGGAATCCATTATAAGGATATTCAATTATTTTATGGTTTCTTACAATATGTTGGACTAACACTTCTTATAAATACTGTCCGTGAGTACAAACAACTGTATTCTAGCAGTGCAGTTTCCAATTTTTAATTCTTTCTTTAAAAATATGTAATGTCTTCCAACAGCACTGTTTCTAACTGACTAGACTGAAAAGATGGTCTTATATTAATAAGAACTTAAGAGATAATGAGATACTGTGTGAGAAGTGAGGAGAGAATATTAATTGTGTGGGTATATGGTTGTGACAACACAAGATTGGGAAGTCTCCCCTGGTCCTTTGTCAGGTCCTTCTGAACCACAGTGCTTGCTCAGGTATCTAGTTACACACTGAGCTTTCTTTTCCAAAAACAAGGCATAGTAATGACAAAATCATGGAGCTCAGAGACAGGTGGAAGTATTTAATAAGATCCTTTCACCGTGCAATTTCTGCAGGTAAAGACTGACCATGGGCATAGTTATAATGATGTGAATGGAAATAGAATCTCTGTGTATTCATGTATAGGTTTAGGTATAGGTAAGTGTATAGATGGGCCCATCCTTTCATTCCTAACTTGTGTACAGCTTTTTGTAGACAACATCTAGCTTAGAGTTAGATGTTTTGGAAGAGATTCACCCATTAAAACTTCCAAGTGAATATATTTTCTGTAAATTGTAGGCAATGTTCTAACCTCATATAAAGGATTTAACCTTGTGACTTCACTTGTGTAATAGATTCCTTCATTCCGTTCAGACCACTAAAGTTATTAAAGAGGAATTGCCCAAGAACATCTACCCAGAACAACCCTGGGTCTGAACTACAGACACCCATCTAGCAAAATACTTGATCATGTGCTTCAGTTCAAATAACTAAGAGCCCACTGGAGGGTTTGACAATCTTCTGTAGTTTACACAAATTTTGCTAGACTGTGAGTTATAAAGCTCTGAAAAAGGTGCACTTCCTCCTACCTTCACAAATTAGAGGTTAGGAGAGAACAGAATCATTTCAGTATGTAAGGATGAACATCTTGGCCAGGACTCAGTTGCAAAATACCCACCCACCTCCTTGTTGCTCGCTTATGGATATAAAAGGTCTGTAATAAACAGAGAAATCTGGGATAGGAGGTCTCATGGCAGTGTAGCACCTCAAATAGTTTTTACTCAATAATTAACATTTTTCCTTGGTGCTCTGAATTATCAGATATTCCCAAAGCATATGCAGTAGAGAGAAAAACAGATTTACAATGCTAACAGGAATTTTATTAGTGGCAACATTGGCAGTATGCACGTAGGCAGAAAGCCAATGGGTAACAAAAAGTGGGTGAGGTTTTTTGTTGAGTTAGTCAGGCTCCAGTGTTCATTATGGTTTTGTTCCTGATACTCAATTTTGCAAGACCTGGTCCAGCTGCCAGCATTCAGGGCCTTCGTTCAGGTATCAGAAAATTATTGATATTGACTGCAGTAAATCCAAGAGTTGACTCTGAAGAGACTTTGTAGTTCTGCCAACACCTTCAATGACTGCAGTAACTCCAGAGTTTCAACATTCTTTAGATCATACCCAGTCCCTGCTGTTGCACCTCTCCATAGGCAAATGTTCCCCAAACCCCGCAGCTTTTTAACCATGTTCTTGCAAGACCCATCTGAGAGGTGAAACATGACTGCAGACAGACGACCCAGTCATGTGGGCCAGTCCTAGTGCTGACTGCTGGGATCTCTGCTGCTGTTGATTCTGAAATCAGATGACTTTGTGTCAGTGTTTCAGATAAAATTCTTTTATGATTTTCTGATTCAAGGGGAACTGAAAACACAACATTGGAATCTCATCCATATCTAGTCCTGCAAAATGCAAATACCAAACGAGTCAGAAAGCAAAAAATCAGACAGCTCTGCAGTTTTAACTTGCTCAGTGTGCATTAAGGAATTTGAATTTGTGAGTATTCATGTTACTGTCTCCATATCATTCCAATATAAAGACATCATGACCACGCACAGGTCATTAAATTGGACAAACTCATGTGCTTTCTGTCTGTTATTTATTTACAAAATACATGTTTTAAATAACATGATGGGGTGTCATATGAACATACATTTTACCATAGACTTGATCGTAGCTTCTTAGACATCAATATCAATATTTGTTTTGAAACATTTTTATGCAATGGAGATATTAGCAGCTGTTTATGTAGATTTTCTGGTGTCTAATAATAATCATCCTGTAGACTTCATCTTTGTTACTTCTGTGAGCCATCTACGCTGACAAAACCCATGGCAATATGACTACATATGGACCTGTATCACTCTGACAAATTTAGCTGAAATTTTCTCATGGGTTAAAAATATTACTGAGAGGGAGAGGAAACACAAACAGATACACAGATGGCCTAATTGCTTAAGTCTTCTTTCCTCCTAAAGATAAGCTGTAGAACTGGTGCTATACCAGACTAATGTCGATCATTATGCCATGGGAACGGGTCTAAATGCTTGAGGCATGATAATGAACTCTTCTAAAATCTTACAAGTGGAGTCAATGTTCCAGAGCACTTTCCCAAATAGGAGAATAGTCTGTGAAATATGTTAAGAACATGTGTCCCTTGAAATTCAATTGTAGCTTTTAAAAAGAGATAGTCTAGAATAATGAAGGGAAAATACAGTAAGAAGTACAGAACAGGAACCATTTGCCAACTGGAAATAGCACAAAGGGAGCATCAGCCTATACCAGTCTGCCTGGGTCACTGCTTCCTGCAGTGAAATACAGCAGCTATTTACATCTGTAACCATTTTTAAAACATATTAAGCTACAAAATAGTCTTGAGGTAATGTATAATGATTTCCCTCTCCTGTTAAAATTAGCTTTGAACAGCTGTCATGTAGTTATTAAAAAACCTTATAAGCAACAGATTAGAAATTACCCATACACAGAAATAATTTGGCAAGTTAAGAAATCATTTTCTCTTTCTAAATTAACAATGAAATATCATTAGAAACCTCTCAGCAGTCCAACAGTTTTGGCTGGGATGGGGTTGATTTTCTTCATAGCATCTTGTAGGGTGCTGTGGTTTATAACTGTAACCAAAACACTGCTGAAAACACATCAGTGTTTTGGCTATTACTGAACAGCACCAAGGCCTTTTCTATTATCTCACCCACAAATTTTCTCACTTTTTCCTTTCCAGTTCTCTCCCCCATCCTGGTGTAGGGCAATGAGTGAGCGGCTGTGTGGGGCTGATCTGTCTGTTGGGTGAGTTAACACACAACACAGTTTTTTATTCCTGTTATCCTGCTGAATTGACTCAGCACTGACTCATTTTTCCAGCTGACTTAGAAAAAATTGCTTGATTATATTGGATAAATAAATGAAAGAGCTGGAATATGTAACCAAGGTGTGCCATGAAGTGGTCCTTGGAGGAAGCTGGACTGTTTCACCTAATTCCTGCTATGTGTTAAATCAGACCCATGAAAATTCATAAGCCATCCTAAATAGTACCTTCAGCAAACGATAGCTGAGGCTTCTGGTTTAATTTATATTAATGAAATACCTCATAATGTTACTAAATGCACCCAGTTAATGAAATACAAAAAGAAATGCCTCCAAGGCAGATGGGTGAAAATGTTATTCTGCCTGAATCTGGTTGCCCAGCAGTAAGTGCTGCTTGTTAGAGGAAGTGCAGTATAGTACATTAAGGAAGAAATACACATGCTCTGATGACAAAATCAGAGACAGACTTGATGAAATTCACATTAAGCAGACAGGAGTTGGTCGTGCTGTGTTCCCAAATCCTACTGAATCTTATAGACATCAAAAAAATCAAGGACATGAGTTGTTCTTTGAATTTCTTTTTTTTTTTTTTTTAATGTGCCCTCCTTTAATAAGTCTTCATTGGATATGACTCTGACCTTCTAAGTCATGGAAGTAGAAGAGTGGCTTGTGAGTCCCACCGCTGCTCTGTGCAGTCTGATGCTACTTGCAGGGTGAGTAGCAGAATTGGAGGTAACTCAGGGAACAAGAGACCCATGGATTTGGGAGGAGAAATCATCTCAGAAATTTGAGCAGGAAGATTTGATCTTTGCTCCCTCATCATTAGGACACCTGCACCTTAGGGCTTCTAAGAAACACTCCCACAAACACTTTCTGAACAGCAGGGAACCTGGCTCCCTCTGGGGCTTTTGTGAGCTGTAATTCTTTCTTCCTTGGTCTCATTTAAACAAGAATGGAGATTTTCACCCAAAATGTCACTCTGGAGTGAGAACATTTTCCTGGACTAGGAACTGCCACTGAAGACACCCTTAACCTGAGGAATACCTGAGGTTAGAGGCCTCCCACCAAATGAGTACTTAATCAAACAAAAAGAGGACAAAAATCAATGTCTACACATACAGTTCAAACCTTTGAGCTCTGCTACAGCTCTAAATAGACATGGAAGCTAAATACAGGCTTTTCCAAACATGTCTCCCTCTGACACTTCCTATTGCCTGAGATCTATTCCATCTGCTGTGAAACCCTGGGGAGAACAACTCCACCCCCAGGCTGGAGATGAGATTCAGCTAAATTAGCACTGCAACCTCCCCAGTGGAGCAGGACACCCAATGTGGGGAGGGCAGTGCTAAAAGGGACAAGTGTCTCTTCATTTGGGGATCCAGTACCACAGGCTCTGTAGGGAGATGCGGCAGAAGCCAGGCTGGAATCTAGTCAGTTCTACTAGACTTCCTTCCAGATCCTTTTCAGTCATCCAGGCACCCACTCCTCCACTTCTAGAATCAGTGTGTTTCAAAGCCATTTACCATTTGGGTTTTACATTTTCCATTCAATAACAAGTACTTTCTAAACAAAAGAGAAAATTGTCAGATTGCACCTAGCTGGTAAAAAAAGAAGATGGAAGCGAAACTTTGCTGGACTGTGCCCAGACTCACAGCAGAGCCATAGCATCAAGTCCTTAGTGATTCCACATCATTCCTGTGAGCAGGTCGGGGAAGCACTATAGAGTAGCTCCTGCTACAGTAGTTACACTAATTTAAAGCTCATCTTTGAGCAGGAGCCTTCTTTATAATTTTTGCCTTCTCATTTTGTTTGTACTTTGCCAAAATGCCTCTGATATTTTTACCAAGATTTTACAGGCCTCCCCAAGGGCAGAGGCTAACACAGTCATAGTCATTCTATGCTGGGTGAACGGCCAATTGTTCACACTAGAGATTTTTTAACCCTGACTAATAACAGCCAAAAGCGTTTTAAAAAGAAAAAAGCACTTGAAAGCTTGTCATTTTCTGCCAAATACTTTACACAGAAAAATAGATTTTGTTAATACCAGTTTTCCCAAGTGTCTCAATTACCTGAAAACACTGCTTAGTTTAAATGCTACAAGTGAATATAAGAGAGAAATAAACAGTGAAAGTTGCCAAATCTAAAACTGAAAAATCTTATTATAACTTCTGTATAGCTCACCCAGTCCCCAATACTTCAGTTTAGGGAAGGAACATCTGGACACCATGAACACTTGTGCTTTTAGCTGTTCCCAACTTGTTCACAGCCCTGAAAGTGCTCACGGCAGGGGGACTGTACATAAGAGTGTGACTAAAAAAACAGAGGCTGGTGTTTTACAGGATGCTGAAAAAATGGAGACCTTCGTCTCCCTTTGAGCATGGGTGACTCTGATCACATTGAATCACCTGTGAGGGTTACCCACTAATTTGTACCAGGTTCCTGTGGCAGTACTTTTTGCAAAGGTTCAGATCAAGGTTTGAGCTCTCTCTCTCTTCCTTATCAAGCCATGACAAAGCCATCAGTGATGACTGAACACACTGACACGATGAATTGCTGTCTCCTTGAAGAATTCTGGAACAGTTAGTCACAACAGCATGGACAAAAGTTGTCAGAGGTCAACATGTATCAGTTTACTTTAGCTTTGCTTCACACAGAACATCCAAAGCACAGGATCAGTTATCAGAGATCTGCCTCCCATATGGGAAAGCACTCCAGCCACACGTAGAGCACACACTTCTATAAAAGAAGTCAGTTCGATACTGTAGGTGTAATGAAAGCAGAATATGGCTCCCTTAGGAACTTCTTATGTAGGAAACAAGAATAACTTTCTTACAACAGCCAAATATTGTTTACTTTTTGACTTGTATAATTCCATTTAATTACTAAAGGGAGTAGGATTAGTGCCTTGGTATTACAAAACAGACCTTGTATTTCGTTGACATATGCCTGCAACACTAGCCACAAATCATCTGCGAGTAATTAGGCATTCTCATGGATCTCTTGTCACAAAGCTGGCACATCTCAGAGAACAATGAAGCTAATGATCAGCATAGTACGCATTTCTGAGAAACAAAACCTACGGCTTTGCTTTTTAACCAAGAAGATATTTTCATTATGCATTCTAAATGTTACAGATTGAACCAGTTCATTCCTGGATAAAAATTCAATCTAACCTACAGTCAAAGCAGGGTGATTTTCTCAGACTGATGAAAGTAGTGGAGCTCTGGAGCCTCCTATGGGGAGGATTCCACAGCCTTTGAAGATCCAAAGTCTGTCGCGTAGACACAGGTTGTTAATCTAAGCCTTCAGGCTATAGGATGAAACAGCCTGGCAAACTAATTTTCTGAGGTTCTGTGATGGTCTTGTTTTAATTACACTCTTGCCCAGCCACTGCAGTTCTGAGGAGTGACATGAGGCCAACCTGCTTCCCAGATCTGAAGATCAACTGCCCACTCACAGTCCAAGGGGTGAGATGTCAACTGCTAATACCCACACCTGATTTTCTTTCTTTGGGATTCATAGCAATTCCACATTTTCATTGGTTCAGCTGATCTAATTGAATCATAATGTGCCTCATTATTAGGTTTTATAGCGACGAGTTACTAAGGAATTATGATAGCATGGAATAGAAAAAGCTCACATTTTAGGAAAGTACAGATTGTCCAGCGTGATATAATTTGCTTTCTCTTTCCTGATTTGGATAAATGTATGTCATGTCTAGTCTGTGGATGGCATTTGGCTCTTATACAGAGCTTGCTGCACTAGTTACCATACCCATACAAAACATGTAGTACATGCAGTATTCTGTTTATGCTGTTATAAAATATAAAGCCAAAACACCTACATATGTCATAGGTAAAAGTAAAACTATCAATCATAAGCCAATCTCCTGTTGAATATTTATAGAGACCAATTTGGGTTTCTAAAGTGTTTTACTTTAGTGGTAACAGGGTCAATAACTTTCCTAAATATATTCAGTATAAGCAAAAGCCTCCTTATGAAGAGGACCAGCAAAAGCTTGTGTGGGCTGCCCAAATCCTGTGTAAAACCTACTTTCAGGAATCAAGAATTAGGAGAAGTGGGTGTTACACTGAGCCTCTGTGAAGGGTGACTATAGCTGTAAGGATCTCTCTGCACCACAGACAATTTGCTGCATCCTGCACAGGCACACTTGGGCATCATCTCATCTGAAAAAAACATCTCATCTCGCCTGGTGTGACAATGAAGTCATGGAAACAGTGGCTTAAGTGCCAGCTAGATGAGGTAGATCAGCATAGGGTACTTATTCTGGCAGCTCTGTCAGATGATGGAGGCTGTGCTGTGGGTCTTGGCTGCTTGGTTCTTACCAGAGTAGTTGCAGTGTCACATACACAGGAGCTGCAATCATCTCTTTGCACCTCTTCTGGCAGTGTGCTGCGTCTTTGTCCTGGACATTGGATATTCTATGGCTCTTGCTGGGAATCAGTTCATTTTCAGCACCATGATGAGACAGCAAGAACCAAGGCACTGGGCCGTACCCCACTCACTTTGAATTAGATCACCTCCTAATGACAGGAGCTTCCATCACAGGATCCAACACAGTCTGAATAATACTGAACAATTTCTGATGCTATCTTGCAGCTATATTCTCATAGAACACACAGAGTATACAAATGATATAGTCACTCTGAGTTCTCACTCGTAGTTCTTACACTGCAAAAGGCCAAGAGTTCTGTTTGTTCAGCTTGGATGTAAGGAAACATACAGAACAATGGCATTTCAGTTTCATGGAACCAAAGATCCTTACCCAGTACAAAGCCCAGTGTTTTAACTTTTGCTCCAGCCTCTTAGATTTTTCTACCCAGCATAAGGAAGAAATGCAGAACCAGGGAAAGTAATACACTGTTTCACAGTGACTATTATAATTCTTCAGGCTCTTAGGAGTCTACCCTGATGAGCATCTACCTCCCACTTCATTCAAGTTTATTGTGGAGGAAGAAATAGTGGTGGTCATCATCCTCTTCTCCATCCTTCATGCTAAATGCTAAGGTCATACAGAAAATTACACCACATTAATACTTGCGCCATCATCTTTTTCACAACAAAATTGGTGTGAATCATACACCATTTTATTAATTGAATTATAGAATAGGATTCCCCAAAATAACAAGGACTGGATTTGATAACCAAATAAGCCTTTTCCACTCTTTGCTTACTCTTCTATTCAAATATTTAGCCCACGCACTGCCTGGTCTGAATTCCATGGGATTTCTCCACATACTCAGTTTACGTGAGAAGCTGTATATACTGAATGAAAGGTTCATTAAACATCGGAACTTCCTGGCCTTTTCTTTGCCTTCACCCTTTCCCTTTGATAGCTGAATGTACTGCTGTACTTACGGAAACCAAAGTGCCCTGGCAGGAGGGAGGCATAACACAAGCACGTGCCCTGAATACGGAGGGTTGTGAGTGCAGCTCTGGCAGCACATCTCATTCCCAACTCTCAGCACCTCTGCCACGGGCACGTCTGCAGAGCTCATCAGGGCGGCCTTGGCAAGCACAGCAAACACCCTGTGCAACGCTGCAACTGTGCAAAAATTACCTACAGAGGGCAAATCTTAGAGCAGTAAGTTCCTGCTCTGCTTAATTGGAATGTGAGGACATCAGTCTCACAAAAGAAAATGCTAATAGTCTGTGTCACTCTGGGCTTTCCCTCTCTCAGCCTCTTTTCCCATTTCTTAAATCCAATGACAGCAGCTTACACCTGTTCAGTGAACCCAGCAGTCTCATGCATTCAGTTTTAGATCCATTTCTTGGCTGATGTGAGCATGGGGACTAAATGCGTACGTAGATGGAGGGGAATCTGAAGGTTGATTTCAAAATTGAAGCTTACAAGGATAAAATGACAACACAAAATACTGTGTTCTGTCTGGTTTAGAGTGGAGCTCTCACATACACAATGAAGCATTTTGCTTTAGTAATTTCAAATTAAGAAATTTATGAATATGCACACACATACGCCCTCACACATAGAGTATTTTGACCAATAATAAAAGCTTTGTATTACTAAAACAGTTACCAAAAGTCATAAAGCTAAATGGGATATTCAGACCTGCATCAACTAGAGCTTTCTGGTTCTCTTCTTCCCCCAGAACCTCCTCAGAACCCCCTTCACACTGTGCTTACAAATGTGATATTTTCATGCAAGTTTTACTGTAGCTCTGTCAGGGCCAAAAATATTGTAACAAACAAAAAAAACACCCAACAAACTTGAATTCTCATAATTCACTATGATAACATAATACTGCTTTTTTATACCTGCAATTCTTATTCTCTTGTATCTTAGGAATCATTCTTTGATGCTATTAAAGCACCTTTGTAAATATAATGGAGTCACTGTGAATAATTAAGCTTAAACATTACAAATGCTTTTTTATAAAGATTGCTTCTTATTGGCCCTTTAATAATTTTGAAACACAAAGACAAAAATAAAGCTGAACTTAATATCTCATGTCATCTCTTCATAATATCGTGTTTCTGCCTAACAGCACCAAACCCATCCGAGACGAGTCTGTTCTGCCAGCCTACCTGCAGGAGCTGAACTGCTCTAATTGTTATGGCATGTCAGAACATTTCACATTAATGTTGAAAAGTTTCGCTACCCGTGTATCATGTTCTGTTGCAACTTTTTGCCACATCTTCTGTCTTAAGTGAGGTAAGGAATTTTTATTACTAACACTGAAGGAACATAAGCTGTGGTTTTCCAAGTTTGTGTTCTGCGCTGTGTCTACAAGCTGGGGGGCAGCATGATACAATTTGCATTTCTCTGTAAGTCAGGGGCTGCTGCACAGGAGAAAGGATTCAGTCTCAGATAGGAGGAGATTTGGACATGCTGCTTGGGTCCTGTAAGCTTTGTCTCCAGCAGAATCAGCACAACTCCCAGCTGGTTTCATCTTTCTGAGCGGTCTTGCATTGGCTGGTCCTGACACTTCCAAGAGACAGGAGCTTGCCATCCTCTTCCTTTTCTGCCTGCATGAATCTCACCACTAGAAATCCAAGCGCACAAGTGAAATTACAGAAAGACATAACGTGTATTTTCATCCATTCTCAATCACTGCCAAAATCTTTCTGATTTGGTAAATACATATGTGTGAATTCTCTCAGGGACTTGTCTGATGATCTGGATCTGGCTCATCCTGGCCACACTCTCTCAGGTACTGTGGAGTGGTGCTGGTGAAGCCTCTGCCCTGCTACCCGTGGTATCCTCCAGCTCCCCATAGTGCACGAGCAGCCAGCCCTTGCTGTCCCCTGACACCTTCTTAAAAGGTGTTTTTACCCTTGCATGGTTTGGTTTTGCTTCATGTCAGTTAAAGACTGATGTTTAACCTTTTGCCCTTGTCAATTCATGGAGGGTCAAAGTTTTACCTCCACTTTGGAGGTTTTGGTACAAAATTCCAGCTTTTTACAGCTCAAAGTGCAAGCTGGGGGTGCAGCAGAAGCCCTAGGCTGAAGATAAAAAGGACATCCAAAGTCATCTGTTTCTTATCTCTCTCTTTAAGGTGGTGAACTAATTGTAAGAGAAGAAAACACATTAGTTAATCTGTGACTGGTAAAGCTGCCCTTTGCTGTCCTGCAGTGAGTTGGCCACAGCCATCCAGGCCTCTGACAGCTCTCGCCTGGATTATTTTTCTTTATTTGTGCCAGTGTAAGAAGCTCAGTCATACCAGCTTTGATGGGGATGAGAGATGGCAGACAGTTACGAGGTAGGACAAGCCAAGGGGAGCCTGTAATGTCTGTACTCTGCAGTTTGCTCTGACTACTGACAGCCAGCTCTGCAACAGGGTTGTGATGCTTACAGGGTACATGTGTGAGGCTTTTAGCAACGCTTATAGTAAACCCCAGGAAAAGATGTAGTCGCACAGCACCCCATGAGCTTTCCTGAGTCTCATAAAGATGAAGCCTTCCCAAATTCTGAGAGAGCTTCTCTGCTAACCAAGGAGAGCCTAACATATAAGGTTGAACAGATTTGGGAAATACTGGATGTTTTTCCTCCTCTGAAAACAAATTAGTTTTGCCTCTTCTTTCTTTTTTCTTCCCACCACCCCCCCAGTTATTTGAAGTCTTCCCAGTGTGTTTCGAGGTTTTTATCAAGTTACTAGAAAATAAATTTTCCTGTGCCTTCAGGAAAAAAAAAAAGTATTGTCAAAGACAGGGGAAAGATTGCTCTGTCTTGTTTGTCAGGCTTTTACCCCAGCCCTTGGGGGTTTTTTTCATAAAACTTTCCACCCTATTAAAAGCTATTTTCTCCTCAAAGTTTTGATGATAAAATGTTCATGTACTTTGTTCAGTGGTAAATTTCACAGTATCTCCTACCATCTGCTTCATTGTACAAGATTTTCCCCTTATGAAGACTAAATATATAAACACAGAAATGCAGATTTCATGTCAGCAAGTTCTTCTCCAGAGATTAGCAACTATTTGCATGAGAAGGGACTGTTAGCTTGATTATATCTTAATATTGAACTGTCCCTAAATTGCTGGTTAAATAAAGCCAGACAAGACAGAGCTAGACTGACTTTTTTTTTTCTTATTTATACAATGCATATAATTAAGATAACACAGAATCTGAAGGAGCTATAAGAATACAAATCTATGTAAATAAAGAAATCAGATCTATGCAAATACCTGACCTAGGGCATGAAGAAGGAGATTCTGGTTAAATTAAATTAACTCTTTGACCTGACAGATCTCTTTTGGAGGGTTTTAGCATTTCCTTAAACTTTCATGTATGAATCAACTTTTTTAAACAAAATGCAAATCCCAAAATTTTAGTAATCTGACAATATTATCATCCAATACTCTTTCAAGTTGATATGAATTTTAATTTGTCTTTCCTTCATCCTTAAATACCATTTGCGTGCTCTGGCATCTTACTTATTTACTGGAAAATAACTTGGTGCAGGAATGAGAGGCAGAGTATTGTGAGCTCAGTGCCCCTCACTCTAATGAAAACACTGAGGACTTGCATTGTAATATGCACATGAACTGAGCCAGTGCAGAAGAGAAAATGTCACTTATTCCCAAAAAGAAATCTGGCTGACATGGACACACAGCATTTGTAGGAAGGCAAGTGTTGTCCTACCTGACCCTCAGTGACAGTTACAGAACCTGATCCAGCGCAGGGATATGCTGAGCAAAAGAGAATGGTTTCAACAAACATTCTTTTGGGATTGCTGGGGGTTGTAAAGTCAACAATATGTTTACAGAACTAAAGCTCAAAAATGCACAAACTGCATTGTCAGGATAGAAACAAATAAAGCCTGATCTTTTTACCTGTGAAACTACTCAGAAACCATGTACGCTTGATAGAATATGTGGTACTTAAAATGTAAGCGCTGTACTGAACTTTGCTTATCTGGACAAGAATAACTTCTCGGTCTGACAGACTTGCCATAGGAATAGCTGCTACTTAGAGGACCTCTCCTCCTTTTCTGCTTTGTCCTTTTGCTGAAGAGGCAACTTTCAGTGGAGGTACACAAGTCAAAACTCTTGATCTGACACACCACACACACAGCTTTGACACACCCACATATACCAGGAAAATGAGACAGTGGTCTTGGAGAAAGTTAATAAAATTTATTAGTCCATCTTTTAGGGAGCCCTAAGGAATTTGTTGGAAGGCAATTGTGTGAAAGCCTGTCTGCTACTTCTGATGTAACAATTGATAACCTGCATTTGGAAACCTTTAAAGGTTTGCTGCCATAGTAGGCTACATCAAGTTATCAGTTTTAAACAGCTTAAAAGTAAAATTAATGGTCTGAGAACACATTTCAAGCAAATGTTTGGCTTGAGTTGCTCTAGTAATAAGTAGAAGTAAATAACTAACACAGCCCACCCCCTGCATTGCACCTCAGGCAAAGGAGGAGCATACAGAGCAGCTGAAAGAAGTTGTGTGTTTTCTGTTAAAACCTGTCTCTGAAGAGAAGCAAAGGTTGGAACATTGAATACTGAAGTGCAAAATATTTCTCATTCTATGCAGATACTCCACAAGAAATATGATAGTATGTATTTTTCATTGAATGAAGAGATAGTGGATTAAGAAAAAGAAGATAAGGAATGAAAGAAGTAAACAACAAAATTCTCATGCTGAGCTTTTGCAGACAAAGATAAGTATCTAAGGGTTTAGGGTTTTCAGTGATATGTATTTTCTATGGGCTGTGTTAGAAACACTAAATGCAGTCTTTTGAGGTTATACCAGTGTTTGGAAGAATAACAAGATATTGTTTTATGAATAACTGAATTTGAGAGGCTTGTGAACAGGCTCTTTAATTTATGGATGTTGACAATTTAGATCCAAAGTTCAAGGGTATCAAGTATATTCAGATTAATTTACCTTTTTTTGACAAAGATTAAATCTACTGAAATTGAAGAATTTGATCTTGGGCTTTCCTGGTTTCAGTTTGCCTTGAGCAGCACAATCTGACCTTACAACTGACCCTGCTTTCAGCAAGATATTGGACTAGACGAGTTCCAGAGATCCCTTCCATCTTGAAATACCTTATGATCCTATGGTATTGGATTTTGAGGGATTGAAACTATTTATGAATTCCAATTAAACTCAATAAATAATTCTGCCTGGGAAATGGTCAAAAGGATTTAATGGTTTATGCTAATACATACCACATTTTCAGAATTATATATTTGAAAAACTTGCATTGCTTCACTCCTATATTTCCCAAATTACAGTTCTTATTACAAAACAAGTTCTTTCTATTGCATGTTTGTCTCAGAGAAGTTAAGGAATTTCTTCAGGACTTTGCTTTGTTGTTCTGAGTAAGGTCTTTACTTGTCACAGCAGCAGCCTGAAAACAGCAGCTTTTCTCTCTCAGGCTGCTGTGACATGATCGAAGCAGCAAGATATTATTTTCTGTTTAAAATCTTAAGAAGTGTTTTGAATGAAACATAGATTTCTCTTCCTAACTTCAAAAAGCAATTCTTAACTACCTATCAAGCTTGGAACGTGTTTTCCTCTGTCAGTCTGAGCTGAATAGCAAACAACAAAGAATGAGTGACAGTTGTACAAAGCCTTATACAATCTCATTTTCCCCTAAATACAAAATCTGCTTTCTGGGGTTTTTTATTCCAAAGCATCTAAATTACATTTTTGAGACTTCTAATGAATTCACTCTTGGCATTGAAAGTTCAGCCTCAAATGATAAGATTTTAAGAAAACTAGAAGGATTCAAGTGAAACAATAGACCAAGCCTTAACTGCAGATTTCTTGAAGCAAAAAACAATATAGTTCCCAAATCAATAGAGCTCTTCAGTTTTGAGCATGAGTACACTCCTGACTGGTATATATATTAAAAATGGATAAGTATTGTCATTGATGTATCTGTTTGTGGGTTTAAGGTCCAAAGCATACTTGTATCTTTTCTTATAATGGGAGGAAAATCTATAAGTTCCATAGATATTCTAAGTTTCCTTTTGGTGCTTTGAAGGTGTGAAGTGTCTTAAGAATTCTACTGCTTATGAATTATCACAAGAAGAGAAGACTATAAGTTACTCAGAAAAAGATGGGAAAACACTTCAAATGTCCTAAATAAGTCCCATCAGATCTAGCTGTTAGCTTTCTATCTTGTGAAGCTAGATGCTAATCACACACACACACATAAGTAGATCTAAATCTCTACTATCTTCTCTGAAATCTGATAAAACTATTTATCTTGGTATGATACAGAAAAGACTTTTTCTTGAAGCATGCATTTCTCTTTCACCTGAGGAAGTTTTTCACATATGTGTAGAGAGGAGCTCCTTTTTCTGAAAGGAAAAATCTATTTTTTATTTGAAGATTTCTTTGGCAGAGAAAAACTCAGTTGTAGAGCTGCTCTTAGAATCCTGTGGGAAATAAAGGAACAGCATATGCTGAAGGGGGACTGGGGGAAAGGAAATGTCTTCAAATACGTGTCACTATATTATTCTGATCTATAGAGTCCTTTCACAGTGTAATGCAGTGTAATTTATTTTAGGTGGGACAGCACCCCCATAAGGCGCAATTTTGAACGGAGAGATGTCAAAATTGGAAGGAGAAGCATAAAGAGCCTAGCAGGGAACTGCTGCTTGCTTCTGGCACGTGTTTATATCAAAATCTATTTGTTGTGAATAATAGTGGCTTTGGAAAAAAGGTAGAGAGAACTGTGCAGGAAAAGGTGAAACAGAACAGTGATTTTTGGTGCTCCCCTCACACATCTATGTACACAGTCATGTCAGGAGAAGATTGCAATTCCTGTAAGTAACTGTTGTAATGAATATAAGGATTAATGCTATTACACTGAGAGTTTTTCTGAGTTCTGTGAATGCCTGAATACCAAGGCCTGCTCATATTAGAAAGGGAATCAGGAAGAGGTTTTTTTCAATGATCACCCAACTCTTCAGGGAATAATCAGTAAGGAACAATGCACACTGTTTAAAATTAATGGCTTTACCTCTCTTTGCTTGGAGGAAACTAAAACTTAGCAGCAGGAAATTCAGGATGATATGCAATTTCTATGCATAAAACCATGTACATAAAGACTGAATTAACATCCTTAGCTTGGATCATCCTGAAGTCCACAATTCCCCTACTGCCTTGGAAAAGAGCTGCACATTTGTTCTGCATGGCATGGCAGTCAATCAGTAAGACCTATTTAACTTTATACTTCTGAATATGTTGCTACTTTCTGCCTTCCATGAAATGCCCAACATTTCATGCAGTAGAAGATATTCTGGATTTGCAGATAAGCAAGTCATTTAGTGCCTGAAACATCTCTTCATTATAGGTCAATAGGAACTCTTTAGTCAGCTTTTTCCATTTTCTGTGTACAGAGGAAATTTCAAAACATGTCACTCAGCCCCAGAAACAAGCTGATGCTCAGACTAGTTATTTTTAAATTTGGATCTTCACAAACAGAATATCTAACAGACTTCTTAATTTGTTATGCCACTCACTGGCTTTAAATCTACAGCACCACTTAGCAACAAGACCAGTTTTGCTGTCAGTCTTGCTACCTGCTATGTTGTACCTCTCTAATAACTGCAACCTGCGGTACTCGATGACAGCCTGTACGTTTTAACTAGAAGCAGCTTCAATTATAGTTTAAACAAATTCAGAGGGTTTTGATCCTGTGGATTAGGATGCTTACACTGTGTGTGTTCTCCTACCTACCACGTAGGAGCTGCGAAGTTCTTAGTTTTATATTGCTCTAATTTGATTCCACACAATCATGAAGTCCTCTGCCTCTGTTATAGGGGAGATGTAGGACTTAGAGCTACATGGAGAAACAGTAACAGTAAGAGTAGATGAGTTCTGGCCCTCACTTTCCAGTATATATCTTGGGTTACCCATTGGAAATTCTCTGTTATGCTAAGAAGAGGCTTTCAGTTTTGGACTCTTCAGATTAAAATGTCTGTACTGTCATCTTTGGGCTCTGCTGATTACTATCTGAAGTGGTCTTGACAGTACTTTAAAATTTTGACTCCATGTGCCTCAACTATAAGACAGATATTCGCCTACCAATGCCTCTGTCTACCTTCGTGCTTCTGTTGAGAAAACAACAAATACTGCCTTAGTTAATGCTGACAACTATGTGGGAAGCATTAAGGTGGTTTATAGTTTTTCTTGCTTTCCATTTGTCTTTTCTGATGAAGTATCCCGCTTCTACTCAATGATTTCCACAAGTACCACACCCAGCCTCGAAGTCTCTTCATGTGTGCCTTACTCTCTGACTTTAACGGTGAAAAGTGATTAAAAGTTTTTCTATTCTCTGTCTTTTTTAGCAGCGCCTTTTCCCCCCTACTTTCTATTTAATTTAACTTAAGAGACTAACTCCGAGACAGAACTCCTTTTTTACAAGTTATGGCATGAATTTAATAGATGCTGAAATCACTTAGCTCACATTGCATATGTCCTATACCCTGTCTCTAATGACATTTTGCCTACTCATATTTTCAATGGTTTGGAGCGAGGACAAAGCTACTACTCTAACTTTACTACAACAACCAAGTGAGCTCTTGCTCTAGGCTCCATCCAGTGCAGTAATACAGCAAACGTAGCAAGAGAAAACTGCAAGGAATGTCACTGAGAAGCTGGTTGTCAGAAAGAACAGAACACAAAATAAAGGCAATATATTTCGCAGGCAAACTTTAAATTAGTCTGAAATAGAAAACAGAAATAGAAAATCTAATGAAAGTAGATATGGAATGGTAGACCGAAGAAAACGGCAGAAATCAAGAACCCGACAAAGAAATCCCAAAAGCCATTATGTTAAACTTGATGAATTTGCTCAATACTTCATATTCTTGCAGATGCTCTAGACTCAATCCAGTACTGATTATCTCTATTTCTTTGATTCTTCTTATAATTTTATTTCTTTGGTTTTTTACATTTTGTCTACCAAGCAGGGCTTGTTCTTTTATCCTGAGGTCATCCTTCTCTTTTCTAAGCAGCAACCTTAACCATCCACTCAGAAAACTGAGTTGGTGTCTGGTGCAATAAATTTTGGTGTTACCAGCACAGCAAATAACCACCACTCACACACACCCAGTCTCTGCACTTCACAGGAATGACAGCAGACTCAAACCTTCAGGTGGCATCAAACAGATCAACAAACACTGCCCTTAAATCAAAAGAATTTTAGCTATGGATGTAATCTGCCAAGTGAAATCTCAAAATTTATGACTCCCAAAAGTACCTGTAATGCAAACTTAAGATAAAAAGGAAGAAATCTTGATTAGTTCTTCCAATGGCAAAATCTAAATACACATAAAGAATCTAAAAATGTCAAAACCCAGCAATACAGGCTGCCTGCAACAATGCTACGTATTAATATAACCATTCTTATTAGCACATTTTTACCACTGGAAGCAAGATGTTATTGTTTCTAATCTCTAACATATTGAATAATACTTTCAACA
Source organism: Pitta sordida (assembly GCA_013390025.1). NCBI lineage: Eukaryota > Metazoa > Chordata > Aves > Passeriformes > Pittidae > Pitta > Pitta sordida. The sequence continues at coordinate 149,711 of WEKX01011678.1, forward strand.
AGATAATTCCAAACATGTTTCCTCTTGTAGCTATTTTATTACATTTCCTACAGATAATGCTTACAAAATTATCTCACTCATTGTTATTACTGTAGCCTCTGGCTCAGGAGCCAAACTCTAATAAAAAGAAAAATTCTGTTTTACATTTCTGAGTCCTAACAGGGATAAAACGTTCCTACGTTTAGCCTCTATTACCAAAGCTCACAGTGGAAAGTGACCAAAAATCCATAAATTAATTCAACTTCTAAAAAAATCCCCAGACTTCCAAGTGTCAATCACCCCGAGCCTATCAACAGGGACAAAATACCTTCAGCAATCTTCTAAGGAAGTTATAATTATTCTTTTTCATGTGAGTGAAAGATTAGAAGCCTCATGCCATATTTTAGGGGACAAAACGGAAAATAAATTGAATAATCACTTGCTAATGATAGGCTTTTACACTGAGATAGGAAAACCAATGTTTTTACATCTTAAACTATGGTGTGATAAGGGGAAAGGAAACTAATCTAACCTGTTTTGTTTTATGGTACTAACCTAAAAGCAAATCTAATCCTGTTTTCTAGCTGAAAAAGCTTTTCTTCTCTTTCCAAAATATAGCTGGTTAGGCAAACAGTTCTAGGAAATAGAAAACAACTATAATGCAAATGGCCTCCTTTTTGATCTTCTGTATAGTAGCTGGAAAGTTAAAAATGAGCATCTATTACTGTTTCATTAAGATGTATATAGATGGATATAGATGTATATAGATTCAGATCCTGAAAAAAATAAAACCAAAACCCCAATAGGCTCCTAATAGCAGCATTGTTGGGTCTACTCTGCTCCTATTCAGGTAAGAAACAAAACTTTCTTTGACTTTATTAGGAATCATTCTTACTTGATGTTTGTCTTTCTGGAATGCTCAGTTAAGACAGACCTCAGTGATAAAGGAGCAGGATGCTGTGTCACACAGGCCAAGCCTTTCCTGTCCTCTACCAGGGCCATACTCAGTAGCTTTTCCTCCTGTCCTCCTCCAGGCTCCTGTAGGGCATGGGGCAGGGAAAAGGGAGAAAGAGGCTTCATGCCTTTGCTCCTTCAGTGAGTACCCTGGCTTCTTCAGTTCATACAGCTTCACCATTAACAAACTGTTGGCTCATACAGCTGCTTGCTCACCAGTATTTACCTTTGCATATCCAGGAGCAGATTGCCATCTGTTTCATTGACATCTCATCTCTGGCCTTTTAAACTCCTCTCAATTGCACCATCCAGAGAATTCTTCCTGTCTTCTTCATAAAACTCCTACTATCATTTTGGCGACAGTGTCATATTCCCTAATACTTTAGCCTAGAGGTTGAGATTTATTTATTCTTTGTCCAATCAATAATACTTGATGAGCAATATTGTTTCCTACTCTCTCAAATATATCCTGCTGTTCTTCCTTGGGCTGTTGTAAAGCACATAATGGGTTTACAGTGGGCCAAATGCTTTGATTACCTTCATATTCCTTCTCTTTTATAAGTGACATAACTAAAGCCTTTGAAAGAATTTATAGTCTACTATAGAAATATTACTATTAATAGGGATTGGTAAAATAATTCGGGTTTACAACATTTAGAACCTGTTTTACATGCAACTGCCACACTACTTAATTAAGACAAATTCCTTCAGGGATTAAGATGCCTATCATCTAAAGTCACATAAGAGCAATTGGTCTCCTGTGATCCTGACTGATAATGCTTGTCTCTTCCTGAGAAATGTTAGATAGCCGTTTCAGAGACATTTTTCTTCTGTTCGCAGGTGCTTTTCTCAGCTGTTGCTTAACTGCCTCTTCTGTTATTTTATCCTTAAGAGTTCATCAGTTACCTTTTGTCCATACCTGACATCGTGTGTGGCAGAACCTGAGCCCACACTCCAACTTTTCTGTATAGTTTCCAACTCAGACATGCACTGAAATGTCCTTTTCCAGGTGAGTTTTAACAAGGCACTGAAAGAGTCAATAAAGAAGAAAACATTGCCTCTTAAGCATTATTTCTAACCACAGATGTGGTATTTTAATATTTAATGAAAACCGGACATGGACATCACTTCTTGTTCCATCAAATGGCATGAGTACCTGAACATGCTTGAAATGCAGAATTAATGCACCATTACAGAATCACAGAATAATTTATGCTGGAAGGCATGTCTGAAGGTCATGGAGAGCAACTCTGTTCATACCTGGGCAGCCTAGATCCTGAAGACTGAAGTGGTAAATGACAGGAGGAATCTTGACCTCACTGGAACAGTAGCAGAGCTCCAGGGTACTTCTGCTCAGTGGAGAACGGCACGTAAACAAACCTCAGTATCTGTGGTATGGTTTACTTGGTGACACGGAGTGAGACAGTATCTGATTCCTACTGTTTGCATGTCCCCAACCCAGGCTGTTCTTTTGCAGGCCAGGTGATGCCAAGCAGTCTGTGCTCTCAAGGCAGGCAAGAGAAAAACAGGCACTGCAGCTGGGGCAGAGGCACAACACCTCTGCAACAGGAACTGTGTCTTCCACACACTGAAACCTGTAGTGTTGCTTCCACAGCTGAAACATTTCTTCTACAACCTCCCAGGTTCATCACTATCTGAATTATTCCAGGAGATTCAGAGAGCACCCATAAAATAAATATTCTTGTCTTTTTTACTAGCTCTCCTGAAAAATTGTTACATGTACAAAAGTAAAACTGATGCATTGAGTGAATGACACCTCTTCAAAATACAAATCAATAATCACAACTGACATCAAAACACTGGAGTTCTGCCACGTCTTTTGTAAATGTGTGAATTGCTAATCTAACTATTGCTAACATCTAGTACAGGACTAGATGTTTTGACAGTAAAGTTAACAAAAGCAGAAGATACGTAAAGAGAGGAGACAAAAGAGATCTGCCACAACTCTACTAAAAGCTGTGGTGGTAATCACAAGGTAAAAGACCGCAAAATCATCTATTTAGTGTCTTGATTTTTTGATTTTTTGTTAGGATAAGGGGTGGGCAGGTGAACAGATAGCATGTTGTATGTGTGGCATTGAATCCCTGTCACACAAGTTGTGATACAAGAGCCTTTCAAACTTTATTTTCAAAAACAGAACATAACACTCGCAGGCCTTTGCCTACAGTAGAATATGTAAACATTGGAATGAATTAGCAGTTAATTTATATTTTCCTATTGGTGAATATATGATACAAAATTGGGGCTGAATTCCCCTCAGGTATAACGCCATCATCTATAAAGGAAATCATTTTCATTGCATTAAATTAGGTCCAGCAGTGATTTTGCTGGCTGTCAGCTATTTTCATAGTGGCAAAGAAAATACCAGTCAATGGAGTCAAATACTTTATTGACATTTTCATAAAGAAGAACCTGGCTTCCTATAAACATGATGACACATCTGCATAAGATTTATGTAAGGTTTTTCAGATGCTTTGCTACTGATTAAAACTGGATAATCTATCCAGATGTATTTTTGTGAATAAAAGCAGACTGATTATAGTAATAATAATTAATCTAAACTCAAGCTTATTCAAGTCTAAGCTGAATATTTTCATACAAAAATTAAGAGATTTGAAGAAAATGTTCTCTATGGCACTTCAGTAAAACTAGTTCTTACTGGTTTTAAGAAAGCCTAAGTGTTGATTGTGTTGGATGTGTGCCTAGACCCTTGTTACATCATTTGAAGTGAATGTACAACTTGATGCAGAACAGTAGGAAAATTCATGGTAACTAATTGCCATTGTAAGTAGAACATCACTCTCTTTTATAGTAGCAATATGTCTTATTTCTGTCAAATTGTATTTGGTTGAACCATCATAAACTATTTATTTGTACTTCTTGGGATTTTTTTCTAGACAGTAAAGAGAAAATGTCCTGGCTGTCCGTCTACATGGACATGGCCTTGACTTTTACCATAGACTTTTGTAATTGAGATTCACCTCTTCTGCAGTCAAAATCTGACCATTATAATGGGTTACTGAAGCTACTTTTTACACCTATTTATTCATCTAAGTGTCCTGATATAAAATTTTCTGAACACTACGTAGACTATGCTTCTAAAGTTATGACCTTAATTTTTCTGTTGTTTTGTAAAACCAGGCTGTTCCAACTTGCCATTAAAAGTTAGTTTAAAAGTTATTAATAATTTTCCATTCCTTGTTTGATACATTTAAAAAAAAAAAAGATTTAATTAGAGGGCATGTTCTTTTAGCAACCTTTCTGTTAATATCATGATGGTGTTGGCTAAAAACTCATTCCACATTATGGAACTGGAGTTTTTTAAAGGATAGACTACAGCACTGGAGTCCTTCCTGTAAAAGGAGAATATTTAGTTGACTTTACACTACAACCCAAGAGAGCACAACCTTACTCTCTAGTTTCAGTACATATGATTTTCTTTGAAGTCCTGTGAAATGAAAAAGAACTCTAAGCTGAAAGGAACAGGATCACTACAGTAGGAGTACAGTCCAGTTAAGGGGTTCACAAGGGAAGTTCAGGATTCAGTACATGTACTACACAAGTGTTTTAAGTCTTTTGAGTGCACAAGAGTAATGGAAGAACATTCTCCATCGTGGTATGCAAGACAGTTCTCAAAATTAAAATACATTAAGCAATAATAAAAATAATTCTTCCTAAGAGTTTAACTTTACTACTAATAAAAATAAAAGGCACAGGCTCTTAGTGTTTAATTTGGTTCAAGTATGTTTCTTGGGTTATATGAAATATTTTGAGTCTTAATGCAGTCCAGAGCCAGAATTTTAGAAGCTAATATCATGTCTTCTTTCGAAATTACAGTGACATGTACAAATCATCTTAAGGCATACTTGAATACACGGCACACTCAGCATTCCCGACCCAGGCTTGGGCTGAATCTCTTATTCTAAACAACAGGACACGTTGTCTTTGGGGGCCCTCTCGTGCAGAGACTTCATCACTGCACCTGAAATCTGTGTGTGGTCAGGGAACCCCCGCACCGGGCTGTCCTCGGACCGGGCTTTCTGCAGGGTTTGAAGCAGAAAAAACAAGTTAATATGAAGAGCTTGGGTTTTTTTGGTTTTTTTTTTTGAAGACACAGGAAAAAAATGGCAAAAGAATACCTATGTCCAGGATATAAACCTATAATGGTATGCCGAAGGCTGTGTTTCAAACTAGTAAAGGGTAAGATCTTAGCTATTGGGACAAAAATGTCAGTTATGTCAGCTGGGGAAAACAAAACAAAACAACAGAAAGCAGGACTAAAAGACTTATTATTTTGCGCTTTTTTCCCCCACAACTATTCACCTGTTGCTATAGTATAAGACTGCAGCTGTGTTTCCTGTAACAATTTAGGGGGGAATACAAATCATTTAAGTTAGATCTACTTCTAATAGGAAGTTAAATATCACAGTCTGTCAGGAGAATGGCGTTTTATATAGTACGTCCATAGCAGGGCCCATCAGGGTCAACACAAATAATGTTAAGGCCATAGAAATGTACTGGCATACATAACATTTGAAATACAGACCTATTGCTGCCCAACATCACTGGGAATTCTGCTATGGATTGACAAGAGTCATGTGATCATTTCAGATTAATCTCAGCTAAAAGTGCAATATCTTCAAGAGAGGCAGAAATTAACCTTTGCAAATCTCTGTAGCAGCTTCAGGATTGAAGTGTCCTGCTCATGCTCACAACTAAGCAAAGGCACTGCCAATCACTGCCTGATGGTCACTCAACAGATTTGCCATGGGTGCCAGAAAAACATGCCTGTGTTCTGCATTAGAGATTCAGATGAGCATTCTAGAAATTCATATTTATTGTACAAATAAATTTCTGGCTTAGGTTGACTAAAAATGTAAACCCTATCAGCTCACGAGTTCCATCTTTGATGCTGGTTATGCAGATTTGACTTAGGGAGATTAGTTGAATTTATTACCAATTAAAATCAGAACAGGAAAATGGGAAGTAAAATAAACCCTAAAAGCACCTTCCCCTCACTCCTCCTTCCTTCCTGGGTTCCTGCTTCTCTACCTCCTCTCTCCAGCAGTGCAGAGGAACAGGGAATGGGAGTTAAGAGAGTTCATCACTTGTTTCTGGTGTTGGTCTCTCCTCAGGTGAACTCCAGTCCTCGGGGTCCCTCCTGTGGGAGACAGCCCTCCATGAACCTGTAAAACCTGAGTTCTTCCCACAGGCTACAGTTCTTCAGGAACTGCTCCAGCATGGGTCCCTTCCACAGACTACAGTCCTTCAGGACCAGGCTGCTCCAGTGCGGGTCCCCAACAGGGTCACAAGTTCTGCCAGCCAACCTGCTCCAGCTTGGACTTGCTCCTGCTCCATCATGGGCTTCCCACAGGGTCACAGCCTTCTTTGGGGCATCCACCTGCTCCAGTGTGGGGTTCTGCATGGGCTGCAGGTGAATGGGTTACGAATCTGCTCCACAGAGGACCCCCATGGTCCTCAGGGGCACAGCTGCCTCACCAGGAGCTGCAGGGGAATCTCTGCTCCAGCACCTGGAACACCTCCTGGCCCTCCTTCTGACCTGACCTTGGTGTCTGCAGGGTTGTTTCTCTACTATTCTCATTCCTATTCTCACTCCTATTCTCACTCCTCTCTCCTCTGGCTGCAATTACCGCTGCACAATAATATTTTCACCTTTTCAAATACATTAGCACAGAAGAATTACAATCATTCCTGATGGGCTCAGTGGTGGATCCCTCCCGGAGCCAGCTGGCATTGGCTCTGTGGGACACGGGAGAAGCTTCTGGCAGCTTCTCACAGATGCCACTCCTGTAGTCCCCTCCCCACACACTCTACCAAAACCTGGCCAAGCAAACCCAATACCCTGATGAATGCTGCACCATATAGAGAGGGGCTGGTTGAAAACTCAGTAAAGACTCATGTTGAATTAACCTAAGTGCAGCTGCCTACAGTATAGCTGTCTGAATTGCTATCTCAGGTTCTGCTTATGGCCACTGAAATGTAGGACTGCACCTGCCTCCCTCTCGAGATAGTTGAGTGAATCACAGCCACTTTGATGGCAATAATTTTTGGATGCAACTCTTAACTCTATGAAAAAACATCCCTGGTGAGTTAACTCCTAATGCACCGATATTTCCTTTTCTAAATGGCAACATCAATGCTGATATTCATGATAATCATAGAATATTAAGGTTTATAATCAATCTCCAGAGACACACATAGTTTGAAAATCCACTTTAGTACAGTGGTGAGTGTCCCTGCCTCTCATGCGAGAGACCAGGGGTTTGATTCCCGCCAGGGAGGCAGTGGTGCCATTTAAGAGTTGGATTCGACGATCCTTGTTGGGTCCCTTCCACCTCAGAATATTCTGTGATTCACTTTTATCTCAGATGTCTATTGGATAGCAATTAAAAAAATAGTTGAATGAACTAACATGCAGTTTTACACATGAATCTGTGAGTGTCGTCTACTCACACGTACTGCTTTACAACACCAATATGCTTCTGCAGAGGAAATAACACATAGGCTTAATACACTAATAAATTCATTTGTGTGGGGTTACAAGAGAAGTGGATGGAAACTCATGAGTGGGAGACGAAACTGATTAACTAAGCTTGCTAAATTCTACATGGTACGTTTACAAATTCATTACAGATATTCAAAAAGAAAAAAGGAAATCTGTTACTGAGAGTTGTAGACCAACAATACGATACACTGACATTGTCCTAGAAGAATGAAGAAATTACTGTTAATTTTAAATGAGACTCATTACTCCAAAAAACAACATAACATGGAGCATATAAGAAAGAGATTACACACCAAGACAATTATTTCACAAGTGAGTTGAATGACAATGTCGTTTACTGAATGATCAAACTGAGCTAGAACTTGATAATAAATAGGTAGTATTTTTAAAACAAATATTTTAGAAATGTATAGTTTTCTAAGTTACAAATATTAATAACCTTCTGAAGTTTGATTCCCCTTTGAAACTGGGAAGTTTCAGTACTGCAGGGACAAAGTAGTCTTTAATCCCTCAGCCTTGCTTCCACATTCAGGTCAGGAAGACACAGTATACTGTAGAAACTGAAAACCACTAGTGGAAACATATATCTACAGTAAAGTAGAATCTGTCACAAAATGAACCTTGGATGCCTATCTATTCTGAGCTGACTATACAGAAATCTATATATTTGGAGGCAGAGAAGGTGAACTATTGACTTATAAAAGAACCAGAGAAACAGTCAAGTTTCATCAGAGGTCACTTAAGTAACTAAAATAGAAAATCAATAGAGATTAGTGGGCTTTACTTGCTAATATATTTTTACAAGGTTAAAGATTATTACCCACCAGTCTAATACATGTAACGAAGGTTTTAATCATTTTGTAATAGTGGCTTTGTCTTTTTGCAATTGTTACATTTCTTTGCCTTTCCATATGAACGCTACTCTACAGAGCTTTTATTGGCACTCTCAGAAAAAGTTCACATAAACTATCCAAAGAACTGAATGAATAGGTAGAGCATGCTGTGATTTCTTGTACACACACAGTAACATTTGCAAATCTTCCATGGTTTAGTTCAGCTTGTCTTCACAAGTTCTGGGAATACCCACTTCTCTACATCCTGATTTGTGTATCTGTCATTTCTGGGTATCACTTTAGTCAAGGACAGGCTAATAAAACTGCAGTACTTCGGTTATATTTAACCTTCAGTAACTATTGATTAATCATAAAGCAATGTCTAGGAAGACTTTCATCTTTATATCTCTATTGATTCTGAGTGCTTCTTCCAGTTGCTGACCTGGTTATTATAACATCACCATTTCAGTGAGACTGCCGTGTAATCCAACAATCCAACAAGTAAAGAGCATCTGACCACCTTTAAATAAGTGTGATAGTCTCCTGCCCTCTGTAACTTTTGGCTACAGCTTTAAACTGACAGGGCAACAGTCTGGACTGTTCCATCTAATTGAAACAACTCAAAATCCTACGTATCTCATACGAATGTGATGTCCCTTTTTCTCAATATTAAACACAGTGCCAGAAATAAAATACACATATTGGAACTAACAGGCTTAGATGGAAATACGGAGGTCTAAATATCACCTGTATGGCTTGCTGAAAACCACAATGCAGGGGACAAGGAGTCAGCCAGGAGAGGCTCCCATGTGAAGTGATGCACGGGGAAAACCAGCAGATAGAAATTTGAAAGGTTGAGTTAAAATCTCTATGAAACTCAGCGAGACTAAGCTGAAGCCCAGAATAGGTGTATAAATAAGAACTGTATAAAATTCCGTTAAGAGACTTTGATAGTTAATTGGATTATCATCTTTTAGAAAGAACGTCTCAGGAGTAACTCTTATCTGTAGTCCCTCTCCAAGCCTTAAGGGTAATCTCACAGGGTGAAAAAGCCTACTCAGTACTTCCTGTCACTCTTACCCCAGTGCCTATAAGAAGAGTCTTTGACAGATCAGGACGCTGGGGAAGGTTGTTGCTGTTGTTCTGAAAGGCTGGCACTGATGGCTACATTTTAAATTCTTAACTCCTTCAATGTACAGAATCAAAGCTAGGATTTCCAGGAAGATCAATGTACAATTGGAATACCTAAGATACAAATCCTACAGAAGGAGTATAAACAAGTACCAATGATCAAGGATGCAGAACACTGATATGCCCGAGGAGTGCCATTTTCCTGAGCTTTCTGTCTTTCAGCTTTCCTAAGGAGGACAAGACAGGAAGAGAACTTTTTCCTGTATTCTCTATAAATGTTTAAGAAAGCCTTTGAGTAAATCCATTAGTGAATAAAGGTCCAAGTTGTTTTGTTTTGCCTTTTGATCATTTTGATGAATAGAAGAGGTATTTCAAAAGCAGGATGCTAGACATACCTGAGCAGACCTGAGCAAGAAACAGAAGCAATGAGCGTCTGCAGGACCAGACCCAGGACGCAGAATAGGTAAATTGAGATTGTTAGGAAACATGGAAGAATTCAGGGAGGTAGAAGGGTAGGGAATTTTGGTTGTATTACAATCCCACAGTCACTGTACAGATGGAGGTTGGAACTAGATGATTTTTCAGGTCCCTTCTAACCCTGTGTGACAGCGATGTTTTTGTTTAAAAAGAAAATAATTACACAAAAAACAAATGCAAAAACCCCAAAACCAAACGCACACACACACACACACACCCTCCAAAACAAAACAAAAAAGCCAAATCAAAACACAAGGTCCAACCTGGCCCTGTACAAACTCAACCCCAACCCCAAATCACACCATGTGCCAGAGGGCAGATATCCAAACACTCCTTGAGCTCTGTCAGGTTTGGTGCTGTGACCACTGCCCTGGGGAGCCCGTTCCAGTGCCCACCCACACTCTGGCGAAAGAGCCTCTTCCTCATACCCAACCTAAACCTCCCCTCGGCTGACACTTGAGGCCATTCCCTTGGGTCCTGTCCCTGGTCCCCAGAGCAGAGATCAGTGCCTTCCCCTCCTCAGGGAGGTGTCCCCGCCAGGAGGTCTCCCCTGTCTTTTCTCCAGCTGAACAGACCAAGTGCCCTGAGCTGCTGCCCGCAGGGCTTCCCCGAAAGGCCCTTCCCCATCTCCCCTGCCGTGTTTTGGATGCTGATAAGCTTTATTGCCTTCTTAGATTGTGGCGCCCAGAACTGCGCACAGCACTCAAGGTGTATATTCAATTGACAATTTATTCTTGACTCGTGACCACGGCCAGGCAGGCAGAGCCCCCCGCACGGCTGAGCCTTCCCCCGCCGGGTGGCCCCTGAGGGAGCGCACTCAGGCCCGCCGGGCGCAGCTGCCATGTCCCCGCCATCCCAGCAGCCCGCGCGCTGCTCGGCCCGTCGATCCCTGCGCTGCTCCCCGGGCCCCGCGCGACGATCGCTCCTCGGGGCCGTTTGTTCCCCCAGCACCACCGCCGCC